>JAINUG010000099.1:2120385-2230385 GCA_029706075.1 Aldrovandia affinis | reverse complement strand
GCACAGAGGGGAGACACCTCAGATTAGCAGTACAAGTGGGATTAATGTAATGTTTTCTGATTGGTTGCAGGGCATGAACGGTGATCCAGGAGACAAGGGTTGTCATGGGATACCCGTAAGTATCATTATGCTCCTTTAAATGAGCTTGCTGTCAAATAGAGGTACACTGTTGTGGATTTTTAAAGGCCGATGACGATGTTGTTTTTTGGATTTGATGTTGTTGTTTAAATAGGTTGAAAATACGATATTACCATTTGATTGCCTGTAATATAGGCTAAATATGTATTTAATATACACTAAATAATGAACTTAAGTGGCTCTGAGGAGTTCTATGTACTAGGTACTTTTAAAAAGGAATTTTTTTTCAGCTCGGTATGCCTGCAACATGCATGTTCATCGAATTATCAATCATATCAACATCAACTCTACTTGTGAGCTAATATAGCCCTTGATTAAATATAGTCAAGCTGATTAATTGGTCTACCCCTTGTGTTAACAACCTTAAAGCTGCTATAGACAATTAAAACAAAAATTTAAATATTGATAAACAGACATAATAAATCGGTATCAAATCGGTAATAAATAATTGGTCCTAGAGCCACTGACCAATCAGAGCCATTTAATGCAGTTATATGGCCATTACAGATGTATTTTGCAACACAACAGCGGATGTTTAGCTTCAACTGGACTATTTTTCCAATTCACATCCATTGCCACTATGGTGTATTATCACACACATCAGATTTAAGCATCCGTTACAGTGGTGAACAAAGGAGCATGCTGAATGCTAAAGGAAGTGTGTGTGTGTGTTACTCTATGGCCTGACCTTCTCTGCAGGGACGTCCTGGAGGATATAAATGTAACCCAGAGAAAGGTGACGCAGGTGAACCTGGCCCTGAGGTAATATACGTCTCTTTATGTCTGTAAAACACTGACCTTACAACTGAAACCCACATACCAGCTCTGTGTTGTTGGTGCATGTACTACACCTCTCTCACACTCTCCCTTAAATGTTTTTTGTGTGTGTAAGATGCAAGCCATTTTCTAACAGGATTTTGTACATCAGAGTAAAGAGCAACTGGTCAACCATCTAGATCCACAGGTTCACCACACTTCTTTGCTTTTGGCACAACAGCCCTTGGACAATTTGAATATCCCCTGATGGTTTCCAGTAGTTACATGGAGGCAAATCCTTCTTTCTCCCATTATGCTGCAACTGCATTTATAGCAGAGTCAGAGTCTTCTCTGAAAGCTCTCAAATATTCCAGCTAGCCCTGGAATTCATCATGTATGAATTTGCTGTAATTTTCTGGACCTGTTGCCAGTTGTCAACCAAGAGAATCTGATGCAAAACTCCTTGCGTAGCCCTCATGACACTCGATGTAGTAGCATAAAAACACAGTGAGTGATAACTATAAAGATAAAGAGAGGCTCTGGATCAGGTTTTTCAGCACAACCCAAATGTCTGTCTATATGCTGGGATTTAGTGTTGTTCCACATCATGCTACATAATGTACCTCTCTCCTGAAGCCTTATTAAATTTGATTGAGGCTTTTAAATTTATTAAAGGAATTAACAAAGTGAATTACAGGAAATTATTCAAGTTGAGTTCGGTTAGCAGAACAAGGGGGCATAAATGGAAACTGACAAAGGGTCAATTTCACACGGACACTAGGAAATATTTTTTCACACAGAGAGTGATCAATGCGTGGAATAGCTTGCCTGGACATGTAGTGGAGGCTGAGACACTAGGGGTATTCAAGGCCAGGCTCAATCCAGTGTTAGACACTCTAGCCTTTGGGTAAACTAAGCATTGTGAGCAGATTAGTGGTAGGAATGGACGAGCAGTGTTGGGCTGAATGGCCTGTTCTCGTCTTCCCCTTATGTTATGTTATGTTATGTTATGTTATTACAGAAGGACACAGAGGCACACATGGCCGTATCTACCATTGAGGACACCGAGGTCATGACCTCTGTATTTTTTCTGAGTCTGAGGTTTTTTTACATACTAATTCAGTGTAATACTGAATAAAAGTGGTGAACTACTGTACGTAAAATGACTTCACTTCGGTATAGCAAAGATTTTGTACAAAGCCAAGTGAGGGTTGTAACTCAGACTGCTGATCTGAAGCCAAGCCAAGCATGATGTAGGTGTAGAGATCTCTCACATTATAAAAAAGTTGGGTATATAATATATAGTATATAAAAAGTTATTATATAATTATTATTATAACCAGATTAATGCTATTCATTTCCAGAGATCATCTATCGATAGCTAGTTTGTGTGCAGTTTTGTGTAGTCGCTAGCCAAGAAACAAAAATCAATTAACAAAAAAAATCTATTAAAACAATGCTTCTGGAACCCCGGCTGGGCACAGAAGCATTTCACCTCTCCACAGTATGACCCACACTGGAAACGGATGTCTGCGCCACAGCAGAAAAATGGTACTAACTCTGCTTTTTTTTCTCGTTCAGCCCGTGTTCATTGTAGCAATTAGAAGTGATCTGTATCTGCTTGTTGACAAAAACTTGTCTCTTCTTTTAAGGGAAAACCTGGGAAGAGCGGAATCTTAGGGGAGTATGGCATTGAGGTAAAATCAAGTGTCAAATGTCAGTCGCGCAGTGTGACTTACATCCTGCGCCACATATCACATATTTTACAGGCCAGTGGTGCTTTTTCTGTGATAGGGAAATGCATTTAAACAACATCATTCTGTGCAACCTTTTTGTTGAGGTCTCTCCAGAACTAAAATGACAAAAGCACAAGAATTAGTATTCAAATCTCTCTCTTATGTAAGCTGGCAAGCAAACGCACAATCTTTGGTGAGCTGCTTGGCTAAATTGGACAATATCAGGTGTAGGCAGTACCAAATTAGTTTATATTGTTAACAGTACACACTTGAATATGATACAGTTATTAGAAAAATGGGAAAATAATATATTTGATATCACATGATCACAATATCACTTAAATATTTGGAATGCATGAAATTGAATGTGTTAATAGGGGATTTTAATTATTATCTCTAATGTAGGGGATTCCAGGAGAAATTGGCTACACTGGTCCCCCGGGATTCGAAGGTTTGAAGGTCAGTTTTGACGTTATTGATTAGCGTGATTCCACTATTGTCAGTTTGTCTGTCTGTGTCAGCAACTGACACCGTGGATGTTTATGTCCCTTCAGGGAGAAAAGGGGGATCCAGGTCCTGTTGGTCCACCAGGGGAAGTGAGTGGGAATTATTGCTATCACCATTAACATTATGAATGTCTATGTTATTTCTCATTGACTTATTTATCTGCTTACTACTTTTTATGAATGTATTATTGCTCAGGCCTACATTTCTACATAATTGTATATTTATTTTATTTTGACTGGTTGTCAGTCTGGCATGTTTCTTGCTGTGCTTGCTCCAATGCCGCATGTCGTGTACAGATGACACACAAGGACATATTCATCAAAGGACAGCCAGGATTACCTGGCCCACCAGGACCCTCAGGCCCAACTGGTAACCCAGGTACGTGTCTGCAGTGTCTGTCCAGCAATTACCCGGTCAGTCATCCGAGTGTGCTGGCCCAACGTTCAGTCAGTCTGTTAGAACTATGCTCTTTCTATATTTTCAGGTGTGAGTGGTTTTCCTGGACCAACTGGCCCAACAGGTAATGTTCCCATTGTTCACTCTTACAGTGTAGGGACTGGGGAGCAAAATAATATTTATTCACACATAAACAAACAATCGCATATCTAGAATCCTGTTTCTCTGCGTGTTTCTAGGGGAACCTATCCCTGGTTCTCAGGGGCCACCTGGTACCCCTGGTTTCAGTGGCCCCAAAGGGGATGCAGGTGACGATGGCCCTTCTAGCAGGGGCCCCCCTGGACCCGATGGCGACCCTGGACCAGAAGGTTCTCCAGGAGAGCCGGGACTTCCTGGACTACCAGGTAATTGTTCATAATTCATAGTTCATAATTTCCCCCACCAAAGGTAATAAATGAAGTGGGTCACCTGGCTGGACTTGTAGAGTGATCAGGGTGCGTGTGGGAATGCCAGGCCAGGACCTAGTAACTGGTAATCAGAGGGGAAGGTTCATCCCAGACTGTATGTTCCAAGGATGATATTTGGTCTTTTTTTTTCCGCCCTCAACAGACATTCCAAAGGGCCGCCCAGGACCCCCAGGACCACTAGGGCCCAAAGGCGGATCAGGCCCCCATGGAATGCCTGGAGAATTTGGAGAGCCTGGTTTGTTCAGTTCTCTCTGATAGAGCATAAGAGCCGTGGACCTCAGGTCACATGTGAGATCAGGAGAGAGGAGAAAAGCTATCAGGATCACTGATGTAAAAGTGGATCCAGCTGGGCCTCTAAACTCCTCTCCTGTCTACTCCTGTCTCCTCCTCTCCTCGTTGGTTTACACCTGTCTTGACCTGTTTAAACCTGTCCTCACCTGTCTATACAGGTACCTATTATCTGCCTCAGTACCCCTGTCTAATCTGTGCACATGTGTGCTCAACAGTCTAGACCTCTCTGCACTTCCTCCTTCATAGACCCTGATGAGCATGCGGGTCTTTGTTGCAGGTGAGAAGGGTGACTCCTGCAGACTCTGTCTGAACACTGCGACTGAACCCGGCCCCCCTGGGAGTCCAGGGAACCCTGGGATACCTGGATACTCTGGTAATATCCTTCTCCTCACACTCATTACATTACATTACATTACAGGCATTTAGCAGACGCTCTTATCCAGAGCGACTTACAGTTTACATTCCTTTACATACAATCCATTTATACAGCTGGATATTTTACTGAAGCTATTCAGGTTAAGTACCTTGCTCAAGGGTACAACGGCAGTGTCCCACCTGGGGATTGAACCTGCAACCTTAACGTTACAAGCCCAGCTCCCTAACCATTATACCACACTGCCGGCCAAGTGTACTCATAAGGGCGTAAGAATATAAGAACATAATAATGTTGTCCCACATTATTAAAAAATAATATATCATCACCCCATGTCAACAAAGGCCATTTCATATTACTCTCACTGCATTATTCTGATTATGCCATAAATGTAAAAAGTCAGACATTTTATGGGTATTACCCATGCCTTGTTATTTTATTATTCCTTTCCTGTCCCACAATGTCTCACAAATTCATCCTAGTTGTCCTGCATTTGGACTATTTCAATCTACATTTTACATTACATTTTAAGCATTTAGCAGACGATCTTATCCAGAGCGACTTACAAGATGTGCATAAATACAAGGTAAGAACAATCATAGCAGTAAAACAGCAATAGACCTCATTGCAGGCGTCTGCGTATCATACCTGTAACACTGGGAAAGAAAGAAAGAAAATAAATCTAGTCACCCTACACTGGTATTAAAGGGGAAAAAACTGCTGGTTTGATTGGCCTTAATGAAACCAAGCCCTCGCCACACCCGCAGGTAATTTGTTCTTCTTAAACCAACCTCTTTTACAACTTTGCCGCAGGTGGGATACTGTCGCTTGTCACGAAACTACCGGAATGGAGGTTGGCATGCCTTAATGGATAGCGTTAATTTGCATTTGGCATGTTTTCCATTTAGTGGGGTATTTACAAATACTAATTGCGCAAATGAGCACAACCGCAGCGTGTTAATTTGAATAGCGGCACCGCTGTAATTAAGTGACGTTTTGAGTGGGTGCGGAAACTGCAATGTAACATAGAGTGTAAGAGGAAATGTCAATTTTCAGATGAGGAATTAGAGGATTCAGCCTTCATAGTCACCGTCTTCCAGTTTTGCAAACAACGCGCTGTTGATGAAAGGCAAGTCGACTTGGATGTTATCCCTATTACTGCTGGTTTGATTATTGGTCAGTTTAAACAAAGGTGTATAGCTAAGTTATAGGTTACAAAGCGAGAGTAGCCTATTAAATAAGGCTTCTGTCATGTAACTAACAATCCCAATTAATAAAGGGTTCAAATTATTATAATGAGTGCATTTTGACATCATTTTCAAAGTTACAAATATTTATTTATTCGAAAAACAACCTCCATTCCCGATGCTTTTGTATCTCAGAGGTCCTAGTGTGTGGTTTCTTCAGGGATGTCAAAAATTGTTATGCGTGCGAGAACACGCATGTGAAATAGGGATTGCTCACATTTCAACTGCAGTACTCCTTGCGCAGCTGCAGGTGGCAGCGGTGCTCCAGAGACACAAATCAGGGAGAAAAAAAACATTTTTTAAATACATAAATAAACCACTGCTCTAGTGGCTATGGCACTAAATGACACCCATATCAATCTATACTTTTTGCTTGTGCTCAAACTGTCATTTGACAGGAAGTCCTACTTTCAATACTTACAGGCACAGTATAACACAAGAGGGAGAAGCTTGGGAAAATAGTGTCAAATTTGTACCATTTGTGCCGAGCCTTCTCCACTGGCATAGGAAAAGGATCGGAGTTATGTGATTGTGGCTGCCTCTAACACGGTGCAGGCTGCTTTGATCTGTGCGGCAGATAGTGACAACATGACATCCTCTCTGTCCAGGTGGTGCTGGACCTCCAGGGCCCAAAGGAGCCAGAGGACACAAAGGCCTGAAGGGTCCAGTTGGTCCACCGGTAAGTCACATAGACCATATCTGTCTTCATTTCCCGCTGATGCCTGGACTGAGCTGCACATCTGGGTGGCTACGGATGAAGGGCGGTAAACAAGTGTACGACTCCAGGAGAGGTGTATGGTGAACCCTCCAGATATATCTAGCATTAGGGCGGCATGTAGTATAATGGTTAGGGAGCTGGACTTGTAACTCAGAGGTTGCTGGTTCAATTCCCAGGTGGGGCACTGCTGTTGTACCCTTGAGCAAGGTACTTAACCTGAATTGCTTCAGTAAAATATCCAGCGGTATAAATGGATTGTATGTTACGAAATGTAAACTGTGTAAGTCGCTCTGGATAAGAGCGTCTGCTAAATGCCTAAAATGTAAAATGTACAATGTCATTATCCACCCTGCTCTAACTCAGTGGTGACCCATCTGCCTGTGCTTATTTTCATCCTTGCTTTCTGTATCTCTCTGGTGAAATCTCTTTCTGAGTCTGTATAGTTATTCTTACTGTTTCCAGGGACCTGATGGTGAGCCAGGGCCAAAAGGTCTTCGAGGAGCCAAGGGTAACAAAGGCTTCAGCGATGAGGTTGGGGAGAAGGGGGAGAGTGGACCCCCAGGGCTGACTGGGGCTCCAGGAACTGATGGTGTGGATGGGACCCCCGGATACCCAGGACCCAAGGGTCAGCAGGGTGTGAAGGGAAATCTGGTCAGTGACCTTCCCGAACCCCATGTCTCTATCCTCCCTCTGAAAAACACAAATGCATTAGATACTCATGAGGAATAAGCATAATTTTTCTTACAGACTTTTTTAATCAGTAGGGATGCTACATACAGTGATCAAAATTATTTTCTTTTTTTCAAATTTTACCCCGTTTTTCTACCAATTTGGTAGCCAATTACTCCAGCTGTGCTTAGTTCAATCCCCCCTCCCTTGTAGTTCGCTGCCATAGCCCTGTGACCGGCAGTGACAAAGGCGAAGCGCTGCCTCCTCTGAGACAGCACTCGTCGTGCTGTCGACTGTAATTCTGTGCGCAGTGAACTGTGTCGGCTTCCCTCCCCCCTCCCTGGGGCGGACAGCCAATTGCCACCCGGTGGCACTCCCGGCCAGAGCTCTGGCGCGACGGGGAATCGAACCCCGGTCGCCGTGGCCAGCGTCGGACGTTGAAACCACTAGACCATGCGGGAGGCCCCCGGTGATCAAAATTGTAATCCCCGCCCCACCTAAAGCACATTTTGACTTCAGCACCAAACCCACCTAACCTGTGCACCACAAGTTTGAGCCTGTAAGTTTGAAAAAGATCCCAAAAACCCAGAAGCTCACAAAACACTCACATTTTAGCCATTCTGTATTACTTGACTCAACTTGTGACAGTAATAATAGTTTGTAGTTTCAACAAAATCTGAACGTTAAATGCAAAACAGCTGACTTTTCAATAGTGTGCTTGTTACCTGTCACCAACATGGCCGTTAGCCAGTTCCCCATTTCATTAGAATTTACTTAGTTATTTTGTGCTGCATGATTCTTTTCAGAAGAACACAATTTATTGAATTGCCATTGTCTCTAGTCATGTACCAAGATGCTTGTGTTGCTTGTCTAAAAATAGTACATTGAATAGAATAGAATAATATAAATAATAACTTGTGGATTTGTGCATGAATTTTGAGAAAGTAGGGATATGTAAAATAGGCACTCCACATTCATGAGGAAGTGGAGGGTATTCACATTATATTGATAGATCCTACTTTTATTTTCTCACATAACTGATCACATAATGACTTAATTGCCATTTTTATTTGAAATACCCGACTATCATCAAATTGTGCTATTAATGGGTGACCATTAGAGGCTAGGGCCTTTAGTAAATGTGATAAATGGCATATATTACTTATCACCATATTCAGACAGGCAGTGTTTATTCATATTTTACTGGTTACATGAGCAGTATGGACCAGCACTCCAGCAGGCAGGGATATGCAGCTGTTTATATTTAGCATAATGTTTGTTAATGTAATGGAGTTGGTTCTGCCCGCAGCGAGTTTCGAACCGAGGATCTCGACGCAACAAGAGAAACTCAAGTCTCTAACTCTGGGAACTAATCACACTCTTAGCGAGTAGCGGACGCTCCAGATCTCATCCGCTACATTAACATAATTAGTTGACACGTGTTTCGCTGCACTGGCTCCTTAACAAGGTGTGTTTTCTGCAGGGACCGCCTGGGCCAAAGGGACAGCTTGGCCCTCCAGGGACCTCTGGACCCCCAGGGTGTGCAGGGCAGTTGGGGCGGGAGGGCCCGACTGACATAGGGCCAGAAGGCTACCCAGGACTGAAGGGATTCCAAGGGGTGCCGGGCCTTAGAGGGAGACCTGGAGAGCCAGGTAACAAATCGAATGCAGCACACTTAAACCCTACAACAGCACCCGTTACAACACGCTACACCCTAGAGCAGGGGTGTCAAACTCATTCCATCGAGGGCCGAGTGTATGCAGGTTTCTGTTGCAACCGGTGCACAACACCAGGTGATTTCAATTAGTTCCCCTCCTTGGTTGAAGAAGGAAGCTAATTAGTTAAATCACCTGGTGTAGGGCACTGGTTGCAACAAAAACCTGCATACACTCGGCCCACGATGGAATGAGTTTGACACCCCTGCCCTAGAGCTACACCCTAGAGCAGGGGTGGGCAATCTTACCCTGTGTGGGCCGGTGTGGGTGCAGGCTTTTGTTCCAGCCGAGCAGTAGCTCACCTGATTTGACTAATCAGCTAATCAAAGTCTTCAATCAGGGCTTTGATTAGTGGAATCAGGTGTGTCACTGTTCAGTTGGAACAAAAGCCTGCACCCACACCGGCCCACACAGGGTAAGATTGCCCACCCCTGCCCTAGAGCTACACCCTACAAAGGCACCCAATATAACACACCGCACCCTAGAAAAAGCACTCATTATAACACATTACATGGTACAACAGCGGGTAGTACACAACAAATGGAAATACCAGGGTAAATGAGGGAGGGTAAATATGCAAAGCAGAGGCTACCACTCAGGTATGGCTCATCCATTAATGAAGTACATAATATCCCAGCCTGCAGATGGGTTTTTTTCACTGGATATTCTTGAACCCTGAGAAAGGGTTTTCCAATTCCATCCACTAAGAAGACTCTATTGACTTCCTCCGCTACAACAACACCGTCTATAGTGCACTACTCCTTACAGGAGCATCCAGTGTAACAAACTACACGCTCTAGCAAAACCTGATACATTATCCTGTATACCTAAACAAGCACCCAGTACAACACACTACACACTACAACCCAGTCACACTAGGTACGCTATACCTGTGTATACCATTTTCCGACAGCAGCTATCTCCATATTTACATTTTTACATTTTAGGCATTTAGCAGACGCTCTTATCCAGAGCGACTTACACAGTTTTACATTTCTTTCTATACAGCTGGATATTTTTTACTGAAGCAATTCAGGTTAAGTACCTTGCTCAAGGGTACAACAGCAGTGCCCCACCTGGGGATTGAACCTGCAATCTCTAAGTTACAAGCCCAGCTCCCTAACCATTACACTACACTGCCAGCCATATCTCTATGGTAACTGGGTGGTTGTTATTTCGCCTGTTCTCTCACCACTGGTTGTTCTCTTCTTACAGGAGAGAAAGGTTCACAAGGCTCAACAGATGTAACCCCTGGTGATCCGGGCCTTGGGGGTGAGAGGGGTGTACCTGGGAATCCTGGCCCACCAGGTGAGCTCTGCTGTGACGGTCTGAAACGGGCACTGTGTGTGTGTGTCCTAACGACAATATAATATAATATAATATACGCCATTTAGCAGACGCTTTTATCCAAAGCGACCTACACAAGTTAATGCATACATTTTTCAGTATATGTGGTCCCAATGGGAATCGAACCCACAACCTAAGCGTTGTCAGCGCCATGCTCTACCAACTGAGCCACAGAGAACCACAAGGGCAGGGGTGGCAGGGGACACTGTTGCTACTGTCTAATGCATGTAGCTTAGATGGCATATACTCTTCAAATATGACCGTGAAAAGGGGAGATGTCCCACTGAAGCTGAGTCACCAACATGAGGACGTTGCCCCCCCTTTTTTAACCCCCTGTCTTCGGCGTTTCAGGTGATCCCGGATACCCAGGATTCAGAGGCTTTGTCGGTGAATTTGGCGTCAAGGGTGACGAGGGTTCCTTCGATCCGGGTCCCCCTGGGGCCCCGGGGGCCAAAGGTGAGAGGGGCATCGCTCCTGCATTCCTCCAGTTCTGCTGGAGCACAGCATAAGGAAATGTCCAAAGGGCTCCGTTAAAATACTTCTTATTTTAGGGCCTGGCGGATGGCGCAGCGGTCTAACGCACCACGCTTCGGAGTGGTGTGCGCTGCTCGTCAGGGACGCGGATCGAAACCCGCGTCTCTACCAGACCGGCCCTGGTCGTCAGCCCGATTTGGCTGTCCGCCTCCGGGGGAGGGGGGAGGGGGAGCCGGCACGAGTCCGTCGAGGAGAAGGTTAAGGAGTCCGTGGAAGATTTCCCGTCTCGAAAGAGGCGGGAACACTCAACCAGGAATGTGTGTCTCGATCCCGGAGGACTGGGCGACGGACTCGTGAGGGTGGGGAATTGAAGTAAATAGAGGGTTTAATTGGCAACCAAATTGGGAGAAAAACAGGGAAAAAATCTGAAATAAATGTACACAAAAAAATAAAAATAAATAAAAATACTTCTTATTCCCACAGGTAGCAAAGGCCAGCCAGGGGACCCAGGAAGTGCCAGTGTGGGGGCCCCGGGGCGAATAGGGCCCTACGGAGCCCCTGGGAAGCCAGGGCCGAAGGTCAGAGCCGACCGATACACGCAAGGTGTATTCAGAGAAATGTACCGAGGCTCTCAGTCAGCTCGGAGTGTGACTCATGCACTGTCTGTTCCCAGGGTGATATGAGTTTTGGACCCCCAGGGCTTACAGGCAGACAGGGGCCCCCGGGGGATGAAGGCATTATTGGACCTCAAGGGAACTTGGGCCTGCAGGGTCTGTCTGGATCTCCTGGATACCCTGGGCTAGAGGGCCAACCTGGGAAAAAAGGTACTGCACACACTCACATAACCAACCACACTCACACACACACATGCACACACACACACACACACACACACACACACACACATACACTCTCTCTCAGCCTCGTTCTTCATTTCTGTGGTTCTCTTGTTCCCAGGGCCCCCAGGTCTTGCTGGTGAGCCAGGTTTACCGGGTCTCCCTGGGACCTGCACAGCCGGATGTGAGGGGCCACATGGTCCAGAGGGTCCAAAGGGCGAAACGGGCAACACAGGTGCGTTAACAGAACCTTTCCAAACCAGTTACAATCCTACATGCATTTCCACCTGATGACAGGTTTTTAAAGTAGCATAACTGTAACATAACATAACATAGCATAACATAACATAACATTGCTGCAGTGTTTAACATCTGTGCCCTGCAGTACAGCAGAGGGAGTGCGGTGCCTCCTCTCAGATGACTTGCTTTGCCAATGCTTCTCAATGAATACTGTTTTTATTCGTTTTCTGTTTGTTTTCTGTCTGCTGACTTGTTATTAAAGTAGTATTTCAGTAATAATGCGCATTATCATGAATTACCTTCCCTTTACAGCCCGTTGCCTTGTTCCATGGGGGTATCCCTACTGCGCATAATTTACTCTCTCTTCCTCTGTCTTTCTTTCAAAAACTCTTGCTTTCTCTTTCTTCTTACCCCCTCTTTCCATGTCTACCCCATTTTTTCTCTCTACCTCCTCACCCCCCCTCTTCCTCCCTCTCCCCTCTTTCTTTGCCTCCTCTCTCCCTCTCTCTGTACCCCCCTTCTCTCCCTCTTCCTCTCCCCTCTCTGGTTTGCAGGTATAACAGGGCCGAGAGGGCAGAGTGGGGACCCAGGTGACCCAGGCGAGGGGTTTGAAGGCGTAGTGGGCGAGTTTGGACCCCCCGGCATTAACGGAACCCCTGGATCCGTAGGACCCCTGGGCCTAAAGGGGTTCCAAGGGCAGGATGGCTTACCTGGAGTTCCAGGTAACACTCCTGAACTCAAGAAAACTCCTTTAGTAAAAAACAAACGATATATGAGTATCACTTTAATCACTACCACCTTTCCACTGGGCACACTGCTTACGAAGGAGAATTTATCCCAGCGCCCAGCTCTCACACTGCAGGAGGTGGCAGCATCTCCCTGTGTCGCTGGTGATGTGGTTAGCTGTGGATGGCCGTGTGTTGCAGCCATGGTAATCAGGACTGTGTCCCTGCAGGTTCCAGGGGAGAGGGAGGGGTCCCAGGGCCCTGTGGCCAGCCTGGACTAGATGGGAACCCAGGAGTTGAGGGCCGACCTGGGCCCAAAGGTATGACCCGCCTTTTTGCTCGTACCCACCCACACACACACACACACTCACACAAACACCCACAAACACACACACACACACACAAACACACGCACACACACACACACACACACACACACACACACAAAAACACACACATTTACACCCACACACACATAAACACACACATATGCACACACACACTCACACACGCAAGTACACACATACACACACACACACATATGCATACAGGCATGTACACAGACACACACACACACACACACACACAGACACACACACACACACACATAAACACACACATGCATGCATACACACACCCACACACATATGCACACACACACTCACACACGTATGCACACAGGCAAGTACACACATACACACATGCATATAGGCATGTACACAGACACACATTCACACATTCACACAATCTGAATGTGAAAGATAAGACTGATTCGAAGGGAGTGAAGAGGATGATGGTGATGGTGGCGATGCTCCTGATGGTTGTTTAAAGGGCTCATTGGGATCGATGGAGAGCAGGGTGCGCCAGGCTGCCTAGGAGCCGTGGGGGAACCCGGGGACCCTGGACCTGCAGGACTCACTACTGTCATCGATATCAGTGGCCCCCCGGGGGACCCTGGCCCTGCAGGTGAGATCCCCTCACTGAACTACTCACTGTGCATCAGAACTACTCACTGTGCATCAGAACTACTCACCGTACATCAGAACTACTCACTCTGCATCAGAACTACTCACCGTACATCAGAACTACTCACTCTGCATCAGAACTACTCACCGTACATCAGAACTACTCACTGTGTATCAGAACTACTCACTGTGTATCAGAACTACTCACTGTGCATCAGGTACTGTAGCATGGCTTAAGTTATCCTGTGTGTGTGAGATATCTTTGTTGTATGTTAGATGCTTTAGTGTGTACTTCTTCATACTTTAGTGCGATACTTCTACTGTCCTTCTACAGGCAGGCAGTGTGGTATAATGGTTAGGGAACTGGGCTTGTAACTCAAAGGTTGCAGGTTCAATTCCCAGGTGGGGCACTGCCGTTGTACCCTTGAGCAAGGTACTCAACCTGAATTGCTTCAGTAAAATATCCAGCTGTATAAATGGATTGTATGTAGAGAAATGTAAAACTGTAAGTCGCTCTGGATAAGAGCGTCTAAAATGTAAATGTCCTGTAGAGGCATAGTTTGCAGTACTGTGTCAGATGATTCCTCGCAGTGAGGTTACTACAGTTATGTGTTATGTGTGGTAGGTCTCAAAGATCCATTTTTGGATGTATAATTTATACCAGGAACAAAGGTCAGTGGACCTGATGCCACCTTCCCAGTTTGGTCCCTGTTTGCACAGCTCCTAAAGTTCTGTTCTTTGGTAGGTCTGTTGGGGCTGACGGGCACTAAAGGAGACCGAGGAGACCCAGGGCCCATTGGGCCTGACGGCAGAGATGGGATCCCAGGAAGTTCTGGTCCAGAAGGTGATCCCCAGGGATTAACGCAATCAGGGACTAACATATCCACACTCTCCCTAGATACCAGCCTGCACCACCCATTTACTCCATCTGCTCCACTCTTACACCACCCCTACACCTCCTCTGCACCCCCACTGCACCCCCACACCACCCCTTTACCAGTGACTTATTTTAGCCAGACTACCACAGTGTCATACCGTACCCCCTCCCTGCCTACTTTATCCCCAGTCCTATTTACACCCTCATACAACCCCCCTCCCTCCCGCCTCTGTTCCCAGGGCCTCCTGGTAATTTAGGTGCTGATGGGAACCCCGGACGTCCTGGTTTCCCCGGTGACACTGGCAACCCAGGAGAGATGGGCCCATCTGGTAAGGCACTGTCTTTCTCTCTCTTTCACACACTCACACACACACACACACACACACACACACACACACACACACACACACACACACACACACACACACACACACACACACACACACACACACACATTTAAGGGGAGGTGTGGCTCATTAAATGATTGTTTAAGGTGAGGTGTGATTTCATTAAGTGATTGTTTAAGGGGAGGTGTGATTTCATTAAGTGATTGTTTAAGGGGGTGTGATTTAATTAAGTGATTGTTTAAGGGGTGGTGTGATTTCATTAGGGGATTGTTTAAGGGGGGGTGTGATTTCATTAAGTGATTGTTTAAGGGGTGGTGTGATTTCATTATGTAATTGTTTAAGGGGTGGTGTAATTTCATTAGGGGATTGTTTAAGGGGGGGTGTGATTTCATTAAGTGATTGTTTAAGGGGAGGTGTGATTTCATTAAGTGATTGTTTAAGGGGAGGTGTGATTTCATTAGGGGGTTGTTTAAGGGGGGGTGTGATTTCATTAAGTGATTGTTTAAGGGGAGGTGTGATTTCATTAGGGGATTGTTTAAGGGGGTGTGATTTCATTAGGGGATTGTTTAAGGGGAGGTGTGATTTCATTAAGTGATTGTTTAAGGGGAGGTGTGATTTCATTAGGGGATTGTTTAAGGGGAGGTGTGATTTCATTAAGTGATTGTTTAAGGGGAGGTGTGATTTCATTAAGTGATTGTTTAAGGGGGTGTGATTTCATTAGGGGATTGTTCAAATTGAGGTGTGGCTCATGAGGTGATTGTTCAATGTGAGGTATGGTTTCTGTATCCAGGTCTGAAAGGAGCTAAGGGCGTTGATGGCACTCCTGGAGATCCCGGGCCATGTGGAAAGCCAGGATCAAATGGACCCAAAGGACAGAGAGGCAACCCAAGCCCACCTGGGCCCGGTCCAAAAGGAATTGTTGGAGAAAAGGTACGAGCGTTCACCCACTAAACCAAACCAGTCCAGTTCCAGGGGACATTAACTAACTCTACAGCACATTACATGAACAATATATATATATTATATAGGTGTTTTGGAAGATGTTTTAATGTATTGTATTGTCATATGTGTGTCAATGTAACTTATAAATGCTGTTCTGCTGCCTTTCTTGGCCAGGTTTCCCTTGAAAAATAGATTGTATCTCAATGGGCTTTTTTTCCTGGTTAAATAAAGGTTAAATAAATAAAATAAACTCATGAACAAACTGCTTTACATCAAACTATACAACACTGACCTCACACTGACCTGCCATGTATGGTGATGATTAACTGAATGTGGATGGTGAGTAGCCCACCAGGGCCTCTCTCTGTCTCTCTCTATCCAGCAGTGCACAGCACGTATTACAGCAGGCAAAAGGAGGGCTGTACAGGAGCTAAGAAAAGAGAAATGTGTTTTGTACGAGATTTAGTGGACTTAAATGATCCGGGGCTACAGCCTGTACTTGGTAGTGAAAAGAGAGTTTGAGTCTTTTTCTCAGGAAAGGAATAAGTTAGGGGCTCCCAAACTCGGCCCTGATATGCTGGTTTTTGTTCCAACCATAATCACAATTCGTGAAGTATAACGAACTGAAAGAATATCTTACTCCTAATCAGTCAGGTAAGTTCTCAGGCAACTAAGGCGTTCATTTTCTGTAATGATTCCTTTTGAAAGAATTTACATTTTTAATTGACCTACAGACCCACAAAGTCCTAAATGCTGAGTGTGTGGAAACTAATCAATTTATGGAAAATGAAAAGTTCACAGACAAAGCATATGGTAATGAGCCGGACCTGCATTATGGAACTTAAACCCATATTTTTAATTACCTTAATTAAGGAGATTAATGGAAAATGTATGGTTTGAATGAAACCGAGATAAATGGGCCCTGTGACCACGTTTCAGAAGCCCTGGATCAGGAGTCTGGACATGGATGCCCCCACTCTAGCTCTTTTCCCCCGCTGTAACCTGGAATGCAGTGTGGCACAGCACAAATGGATGCAAAGTCTGGGAGGGAGGATGACCTGTGACCCTTGTGAAATAGTGAATTTCTCCTCAGACATTTATAGGGCTGAGGGGTCCTGACCCTAAATGGGGCCGCTCATTTACATCTGTGCTCGTGTAGGTCATAGTGGTAATTGTCAGTCAAGAGGATGTGTTGGCTCTCCACACCATGCTGCTGCTGTGTGTAAAACATCATTGGCCATACAGGACCAGGGCTTTGATCATGACTAATATAGTAGATTCCGATAATATGTACAACTAATATAATAGATAAGCTGATAGATTTGGACCCCCCCTGAAGAATTCATACAAGAATAACAAGAGTACCATAGGTTCTCCCGGTCCATGCAGCACTGGCTGTGTGTCGCAGTGCTGCGCCCGCAACTACACTGAGGAAGGCAGTGCCTAATAGACGTCTGCAGCCAGGAAGCATAATTAGAGGTTTCTCTACTATTAGCATCTGAGCTAAAGAGAGCTTGAATGTTCTCCCTTCGGAGAGGGGAGAGGGCTTTGACAAGCAACTGTTTTCGATTAAACTGGGGGAAGCAGAAATGATCGGTCTCTAAGGCGGTAATTTGAGAATTGGCCGGCTGAAGGCCACAGACAGGCTAGGAATATAAAAGTAGGCCCAACAGTGGGAGAGTGGCAGGAGAGGGAGAGAGAGAGAGCTGCCATTTTCATCTTGTGTATGTTTTCATAACTAATGTCTTGAGAATTGTTAACGTTATTGATCAGGAGCGCTCCCACATTTTATTTACTTTCGTGATTGTGTATGCATTCTGAATTAGGCAGCGGTGTGGTAGAATGGTTAGGGAACTGGGCTTGTAACGTTAAGGTTGCAGGTTCAATCCCCAGGTGGGACACTGCCGTTGTACCCTTGAGCAAGGTACTTAACCTGAATTGCTTCAGTTAATATCCAGCTGTATAAATGGATTGTAAAGAAATGTAAACTGTAAGTCGCTCTGGATAAGAGCGTCTGCTAAATGCCTGTAATGTAATGTAAAAAGTTGAGGGTTTTTCAAAATATATATTTGTGTTTATTTAAATAAAGGTGACAAAGTCCAGTCTCTCTCTCTCTCTCTCTCTCTTCCCTCTTTCTCCATGTGGTGTCTCCATGCGTAGGGTGTACCAGGCCCACCAGGTCTAAAAGGACCGAAGGGCGAAAGAGGCAGTGTGGGTAGCATGGGGTTGGATGGCCCCTGTGGTGCTGCTGGATCCAAAGGAGAAATGGGATTCGGAGGATGTCTAGGTATCTTTTTTTTGCCCCCTCCCTAACTGTGTCTCAAACTACAACCCTTACCACTTCTGCTTCCTAAAATCCCCCCGCACCCCCCTTATCGCTGTGTGCTCAATAACTCTCGCCCCTGACCCCATGCTGACCCCCAGCAGAGACACTGACTCTTTACTGGCCCGCTGTAAAGATATTGACACCTGGCAGACTTCCCCAGTAAAGATTTTGACACCTGGCAGACTTCCCCAGTAAAGATTTTGACACCTGGCAGACTTCCCCAGTAAAGATTTTGACACCTGATAGACAATCCCAGTAGAGATACTTAACCTATGATTTTTGGTTTCAGGATCCCCAGGCCTGGTAGGGGACAAGGGATTTGATGGACTTCAAGGACTCCCTGGCTCTCCTGGGCAAAATGGCGCTCTGGGTAGGATTCTGCTCACCAGGGCAGTGTCTGGGGGAAGCGCATGTGTTTGTGAAAGAGCACAGTGTGTGTATGTGTGTGTATCAGTGAGGTGGGGGCAGCGGGTGGGGGAGCAATCGGTGTGTATGAGCTGAGAATTCAGGGTTCAGCGGTCACTGTGTGTTCAGAGTTCAGAGAGATCAGAGCGTTCAGAGATCGGTGCTCAGAATGGCTGGAATTCTGCAGGAGGAATATTACACTGTGAGAAAGTCAATCAACTCTTAGTCGATGGGAATGGAAAACGTTGTCTCGGACGTCGTTCCAGAATATCCCGTAAAGACAGTGTTGCTCATGAGAACATCAGCATGTTGAGCTGATGTGTCATGAGCTCCTGGCAGATGCATTACTACAGACATCCCTCTTTCAAAGTCACTGAGGTCTCCTCTTGCAGCCATGCTAGCTATAATTATAGGCAACGAGGCCTGTCCAAATTTTTTATACATCACTCTATACTATGAACGTTTGGATATTATTTCCATCATTAATGGGTGATCCACATCTCTGCTTTGCATATACATATTGTTCACTTATTTCCCCAGGTGTTCACATTTCTTGCACTTCTTTCTCTGCACTACCATATATAAGCACATACACGCACACAGAATTTATGAGTTGTTTGAACAAGTTTTCCTCGTCCCTCCTGATGTGGCAGTATGGTAGGTTTTTAGCATCCAGTTTAATCACTTTTTTATCCTCTTCTAAAAGGATGTGGATGTTTTCTATGTTAGGAAGGAGGGTGAATTTTCGAATTGTTTTTTCAAATTCTGGGAAATATTGGTCTTGTAGGCGGCACGGTGGTGCAGTGGATAGCACTGTCGCCTCACAGCAAGAAGGTCTCGGGTTCGAATCCAGGCCGGGGGCCTTTCTGTGTGGAGTTTGCATGTTCTCCCCGTGTCCGCGTGGGTTTCCTCCGGGTACTCCGGTTTCTTCCCACAGTCCAAAGACATGCACGTTAGGCTAATTGGAGAGTCTAAATTGCCCGTAGGTATGAGTGTGTGAGTGAATGGTGTGTGTGCCCTGCGATGGATTGGCGACCTGTCCAGGGTGTATTCCTGCCTCTCGCCCGGAACGCATGCTGGGATAGGCTCCAGCACCCCCCCGCGACCCTGACCAGGAATAAGCGGCTTAGACAATGGATGGATGGATGGATATTGGTCTTGTATTGTTTTATACTACCCGGATAGCAGGAATTGCATCTTTGTAATAGTCTCTGGCGGCTCACAATAGCTCCACAGTTTTTGTTCTCTAGGCAACCAATGTTTTTTGTATCCACCTTTTTCTCATTCACGTTTGTGATCTCTGAGTATGTACTTTGTTAGAAATTCTTCTCCTTTAGTTTTCTGTTTTAAGATATGCTGACAATATGCTGGCTTCTCTTTAGGGCCATTGGCATTGAAGACTGTTTTGCCATTTTTGTTTATTTTTCCAGATTTCATTGTTTTTGATTTTTAAATCAAGATCTGTTCTTTTTTTTTCTTTTTTTCCAAATTTTATCCCATTTTAGTAACTAATTACACCCTCTGCTTGTCGTGTCAATCCCCCTGACATTGTGAGTTTGCCCGAGACAGCCCTGTGATCGGCAGTGACATGCGTAACTCCAGTCTCCAGAGCCACGGCTGTACGCAGCCTTCATGTCGGCTTCCTTCCCCCCTCCCTGGGGCGGGAACCCAATCGCCGCCCCCTGGCGGCACTCCCGGCCAGAGCTGACACTGGCGTGGCTGGTGGAATCAAACCCCGGTCGCAGTGGCCAGCGTCGAATGTTGTAACCACTAGACCACCCAGGAGGCCCAGCCAGACCTGTTCTTTTAATTGTTGTTTTGGGATATTGTTTTAACTGCTGTTTGATTCTGAGACTCAAGGCTTTCACCATGGCTCTTTCAAAAGGAGGTCCTTGGACAGGGGAAGGCAACTGCTAGGCAACAACTTTTTTGTTCCAGCTGACCCCTTAACTATGTAACTGGATTAATTATTATTCATAATGAACGCAGATGAGCATATGCTGGAGGCACTCAGTGTTTCACCACTCAGAATATTCAGTTGCTCAGGCTCTGTGTAGTCCAGCTCGGATGGAACTAAAACCAGAAACGTCTCCAGCACTCCAGGATCAGGGTTGCCTACCCCTGTCGTAGGAGAACTGGTTGCTCTGTAGGGGTTCGTGTTTTAGCAAGTGATGGGCTGCCAGTCTTTGTGTACATTTGCAAATGCTAAGGGAAGAGGCCTAGCTTTACTGTAGCAGAGTGTGTTTGTGTGACGTTTTCCCAGTGTGTGACTCCTGCACAGTGTGTCTGTGTGACTGGTTCACTGTGTGTGACTGAATGCGACTGTTTCACTGTTTTCACAGTTTTCACTGTGTGGCTGCATGTGATTGCTGAACAGTGTGTCTGTGTGACGGTTTCACTGTGTGTGACTGTTTCACTGTGTGTGACTGGTTCACTGTGTGTGACTGGTTCACTGTGTGTGACTGTTTGAGCTGCACTGCATTGCCACAGGAATCGTAGGGGGTGCCGGTGATCCTGGTCTCCCAGGTCCAAGAGGAACCCAAGGCCTTGATGGAATTCCAGGTCCTGTGGGAGAGAAGGGCAACTTGGGCGGTAAGTGGGGCACAACATAATTATAATCATACACATTACAAACAAACTCACACAAGTTTATGAGGTCTATTTTGACCCACATTCCTGGTTTTCATGGGTTTTTTCCTCCTCCCAACAGCCCTTATGATAGGAGAACCAGGCCAGACAGGACTACAGGGCCAAAATGGTGAGTGTGAGACGTGCTGCATCAGCTGCGCCACCACATGTATGTTTTTATTTTTATTTTTATTAATTTATTTCAGATTTTTTCCCCGTTTTTCTCCCAATTTGGTTGCCAATTAAACCCTCTATTTACTTAAATTCCCCACCCTCACGAGTCCATTGCCCGTCCTCCGGGAGCGAGACACACATTCCTGGTTGAGTGTTCCCACCTCTTTCGAGACGGGAAATCTTCCACGGACTCCTTAACCTTCTCCTCGACGAACTCGTGCCGGCTCTCCCTCCCCCCTCCCCCGGAGGCGGACAGCCAAATGCCGCCTCCGATCGGGCTGACGACCAGGGCCGGTCTGGTAGAGACGCGGGTTTTGATCCGAAGCGTGGTGCGTTAGACCGCTGCGCCATCCGCCAGGCCTACATGTATGTTTTTTAGCGAAAACTGAAACACGTAAAATATCAAAATGTATATCACATTTAAAACATTGCACAAGTCATGTCTAAAATCCATTATGAAATGGTGTGGCTTTAACAGCCATTCAGAGAGAGGAATCGGCAGTGCAGCGCTCCAGCCATAAGGAGATAATATAGTGGATGACTGTCATTATCTTTAAAACTGAAAAAAGTTATACAATTCATCAATGGATATAGGATATATTACCATCAAAAAGGACACCTACATTCCTCAGCTGAGAAATGGGACTACGGGGCCTCCCGCATGATCCAGTGGTTTCAACGTCCAACGCTGGCCACGGCGACCGGGGTTCGATTCCCCATTGCGCCAGAGTCAGCTCTGGCTGGGAGTGCCACCAGGGTGGCAATTGGCTGTCCGCCCCAGGAAGGGGGGAGGGAAGCCGACACAGTTCGTTGCGCACAGGAGTGGTTCTGGGGTGCCGGAATTACAGTCTACAGCACGATGAGTGCTGTCTCGGAGGAGACTGCCGGTCAGAGGGCTACGGCAGCGAACTACGAGGGAGGGGATTGAACTAAGCACAGCGGGAGTAATTGGCTACCAAAATGGGATAAAATTGGAAAAAGAAATGTATTTAAAAAAAAAAGAAATGGGACTACGGTACAGGCAGATTGTAGCACAGTTTCCGGATTGTCTCTGACCGCTGTGGTATGTCTTGGCTATGGTCCTGAGCGTGGCTCTCTGTCCACAGGTCTGAAGGGAGATCCTGGAATTGCTGGCCCCCTGGGCCCCCCTGGTCCCAGAGGCCCCCTGGGAGATGCTGGGCCCCCTGGCCCCGAGGGCCCCCGGCAGCGCTGGCCAGCCTGGGCAGGAGGGAATGTGTTTCAGCGGGATGAAGGGCAAGCGCGGGCCCGACGGTGCCCCGGGGAGACCAGGTGAAGGGAGGGCGCTACGGGGAGGGTAGTTGTCACTAACACACAATCTCCTTACCTGTGTCTCTGCCTGTCTCCTTTACCTCTTTCTCTAATACCCCTTTAGCCCATATTTGAGCCGAACTGGACCCTAAACCCGCCCCCCTCACACAGAGTTCAGTCTGGGCTGGCAGTGTAGTGTAATGGTTAGGGAGCTGGGCTTGTAACTCAGAGGTTGCAGGTTCAATTCCCAGGTGAGGCACTGCCGTTGTACCCTTGAGCAAGGTACTTAACCTGAATTGCTTCAGTAAAATATCCAGCAGTATAAATTGATTGTATGTAAAGTGTGTAAGTCGCTCTGGTTAAGAGCGTCTGCTAAATGCCTAAAAAATGTAAAAATGTTAAAAAAACGAATACCCCTTTAGCCCATATTTGAGCCGAACCGGACTGGTGTGATTCATGGAGGTTTTGAGCCAGGCTGGCGAGATACGATCCAAAAATGTCCCGATTTCAGTCATGGTGCTGGCACGATTATAATCCAGCTGGGAGCATTGCAGTTATGTTAACAATGGTCCCTCGACTCGAGCCTAGTGGGTCAGGAAAATAAAGCTTCTTTTACCAGATTCCTCTGAAGTGAATGAAATGCCAATAAACCGCAACGTACCTGAGAGTTAGCTGATTAGCAGTGTAGTCTGTGTTTAATTTGATAAAGTCGGTAAAATATACAAGTTACGTAATATGATTGGTTGATATTGATGACAGCTTGAACCACTTAGCAACAGTAGCTAAGGTGGGGGGACTTGACAAAGGGTCAATTTTATAGCAGTAAAAAATATGCTTACCTTTCCTCCGGTGGTCATTGGGTGCCTTTTGCATATCCATCAACGCTGCACGTCTGAGACGCCGAATGTATGCTGGAAGCAAAAACTGAAACGGCAGCAGAAATAAGAACAGCTCATTGTCGACCGCCATGTTTGGATCCATTCCAGAAATCTGCAATATCCACAATGCCTAGCAGTGTTGACATGATGCATTTGATGTTGACCAACAGAATATAGTGCAAAAGTAAGCAGTGACAGAGGCAAAGTCTCGTCTTGCTAAGCCTGTCAACCGTGACTCCGGTACTCCAGAGCCACTCCTGTACGCAGCGGACTCATGTAGGCTTTCCTCCCCCCTCCCTGGGGCGGACAGCCAATCGCCGCCCCCTAGTGGCACTCCCGGCCAGAGCCGACTCAGTATGTTGCTGTCTTTTTACCTGTCCTGTCACTGTTTCCTCACCTGTCTCTTTGCCTTTTTCTCGCTTTAGCAGTCTCTGTCTCTACCTGTGTGTGATATCTGTAGGTGTGTCTCTCCTCCTGTTTCTGTACTTCCTCCCTCTACTATCTATCTTTTTCTGTGTCTCTATACCTGTCTTGTACAGTTGTCGCTCTCTCTCTCTGTCATTGTCATGCTGGCTGTGTGGTGACACCCCCTCCCTCTTTAGGACTGCAAGGCCTCCGTGGCCCTCCAGGGGCCCCAGGGCCAGGGTTTAAAGGAGACAAGGGGGACACAGGCATGCCAGGGCCCGGTGGCTCGCCTGGTGAAGGAGGGGGCATGGGGGACCCTGGGAAAAATGTGAGTCACGCCCTGTCCACAAAGTGTCCCTTCTACACCCACGATGCGCAACAAACTCACCCTAAAATACACCGGTCATTCTCACTCACTCACGGACTGACATCTCAATCAAGTTCGCTCACGCTCTCGCGCGCTCACCCATTCATGCGCTCACTCGTTCAAGATTCAAGATTCAAGAGATTCAAGATTTTTTATTTGTCACATACACACACGGGGTGTGCAGTGAAATGGAAAGTGACAATGCTCAACGAAAAAAGTGCAAAAGTACACAGTATTTACAGTAAAAAGACAATAGAATTATTACAAAATAATAATCACTCACGCACTCGTTCATTCTCTCTCACTCACTCGCACTCAGCCATTCACTCAATAATCCACTCGTTCACTTTCATTTGCTCGTTCACATGCTCACTCACTCACGCCCTTGTTCATCTAGTGTGGTTCTCTGTAGCTCAGTAGATAGAGCATGGCGTTAGCAACGCTTAGGTTGCGGGTTTGATTCCCACTGGGGTCACATATACTGAAATATGTATGCATTCACTACTGTAAGTCGCTTTGGATAAAAAAGCATCTGCTAAAAGGCATATATTATATCTATATACTGGTTAATACTGGTTCTGCTGGTGGGGCTGTTTGCTCACAGGGAAAAGACGGCAAAGCCGGGGTGAAAGGGATGAAAGGTGATTTCGGGGTTCTTGGATCAGAAGGACCGACTGGTAATGACATTTTCAACATTTACAAAACCATTTTCAATACCAGGAACATTATTTTCATTATACTGCAACACCAAAACACAACCATCATCACTGTAACAACCATATATTGTATGGATATATTGTATATATTGTACTGGAATAGTGTGCATATTAACAATTTTCTTTAGCAATTGCTAATGTCTTTGTCTTTCTGGAGAACAAATAAATGACCAAATACAGTAGGACAGTGTTAATGTGCCTCCTCTGCTTCAGGTGAGGAAGGGGACCCTGGAGGCCGGGTCCAAAAGGGTTCCCTGGGAGTCCAGGGCCCGCGGGGCCACCAGGTGAGGAGTGACCGTGTGCATCATCATGTCCTCTCATCACACCCTACACCCCAGCCAGACCCCTCCGCTCCGCCTCCTCTGGCAAACTGACTGTCCCATCCCTCCGGGCGCCCGGCAGCCGCTCCTCGCGGTCTCGCCTCTTCTCTGTCCTGACCTGTCCTCGGTGGTGGAACGACCTTCCGCAATCGGTCAGGACCGCGGAATCACTTGCGATCTTCCGCAAGAGACTCAAATCCCACCTTTTTCAGACTCTGAATTCTGTACATCTAGCCAACTGTCATCACCACTGCCTACTTGTTCAATACTTCTTGTATATGTATCCCTGCATACTCCTCATAAAAAAACCAATATCTATCGCTGTATTACTGCACTGATCTCTTGCGCAAACTATGATTGTTCTTACCATGTATTAATGCACATATTAATGTGGATCTACAGAATCTGGAGAAGAGCGTCTGCTAAATGCTTAAAATGTAAATGTGAAAATGATGTCACCACTCGGCACCAAGCGCTGAACCGTGCTCAGCATCCATCTCTCTATTGCACTGGCTCTACAGTTTTCATAAAATGTTAAGCACTTGCAAGATGTACATTAATACATGGTAGGAACATAGTTCGCGCAAGAGATCAGTGCAGTAATACAGCAACTTGGGCAGTGTAGTAATGCAGTAATACAGCGATAGACATCATTGCAGGCAGCTGCGTACCCTACCTGTAACACTGGGAAGGAAAAGGTTCGTTTTTAATATTAAGTGGAGTAAGCAGGGGTATTTAGTGTTGAGGAAGTAGGCAGTGGTGATGACAATTAGCTAGATGTACAGAATTCAGTGGTAGTGGAGTCTGAAAAGGTGGGTTTGGAGTCTCTTGCGGAAGATCGCAAGTGATTCCACGGTCCTGACTGGCTCGGTACCGATGACATCAGATGACTGATTCAGATAACAAAATGTGATTTTTGCCTCCCTCCAGTATAGATTTTTGAAAATAATAACCTCTAGACTTATGAGTCTTGTTCCGGACTGAGATGTCCTTCACACGAACAGTGGACACGTGCGTAGAGAAACAGCAGGTGTGTGTGTGGAGCAGGCTTACTGCAGTGAGTTAGGGTTAGAGAAACAGCAGGTGTGTGTGTGGAGCAGGCTTGCTGCAGTGAGTTAGGGTTAGAGAAACAGGGTGTGTGTGGAGCAGGCTTACTGCAGTGAGTTAGGGTTAGAGAAACAGCAGGTGTGTGTGGAGCAGGCTTACTGCAGTGAGTTAGGGTTAGAGAAACAGCAGGTGTGTGTGTGGAGCAGGCTTGCTGCAGTGAGTTAGGGTTAGAGAAACAGCAGGTGTGTGTGTGGAGCAGGCTTACTGCAGTGAGTTCCGGTTCTCTGACTCTCGCCTCTTGCTCTTGCTCCAGGAGTGAAAGGACCCGATGTGTTTGCGAGTGCACAAATCGTCCCGGGGGACCAGGGGTGCCAGGGCCTCAAGGGCAGACGGGAGAGCAGGGGACCCCCGGGCAGCCTGGACCCAGAGGATTAGCAGGTGGAGCGTATCTGCCTGATTGTTAAACCTCCATCACTGCAGACACATCCCCCGCCCCTCGTTGCACTCCCTTTCACTGATACCCCCCCTCTGCCCCCTCATGTATGGACAATGTATGAAAAATGTACAAAAATTGGGGCCTTTTCATGATGCAAAAAAGTTTTGGAAAATATATGATAAATGCCTGCAAAACATATGGTAATTATATATTGTCAGGCAGTGTGGTATAATGGTTAGGGAACTGGGCTTGTAACGTTAAGGTTGCAGGTTCAATCCCCAGGTGGGACACTGCCGTTGTACCCTTGAGCAAGGTACTTAACCTGAATTGCTTCAGTTAATATCCAGCTGTATAAATGGATTGTAAAGAAATGCAAAACTGTGTAAGTCCCTCTGGATAAGAGCGTCTGCTAAATGCCTGTAATGTAAATGTATTGTATTATCGTTTATCATATTATGTCTGTCACATATACAGTACATTCACTATTCACATTCACATATTATGCAACATGTTCTCAAATGATATGTATAATAAATGCATTTCCTTTTAAGAAATATACAGTATAGGTTAATATATTGGAAATGCGATTCTTTTTGGTATGGGATCCTCATTCATTGGGGCCACACCCCTCTTTGATTACCCTGCTGCTGATTGGGTGATGTGTGTGCTTGTTTGAATGCTGACCTCTGACCTTTCTCTGGCAGGACCCCCAGGTTTTGGAGGGCCCTTTGGCCTCGAAGGTGGCCCAGGGCCCCCAGGGTTCCAGGGACTGAAGGGCGACAGAGGGTTCCCAGGAGAGCCGGGTGGGAATGCAGCCCCTTCTCACGCATGCATATGCACCTGCATTCATCATACACAGCCATCACAAGCTCTTACACTCTACTCCTTTGTGTTCTTGTGTGCCCATGTCCGTGCCCTACCAGGGCTGCAGGGGTTTCTGGGCCTCCCGGGTCACAAAGGTATTCGTGGACCTCCAGGAGACTTAGTCCAAGGCCCGGGGTGGGATGGCTACCTGTTCACTCGACACAGCCAGAAGCATCAGGTGCCGCGGTGTCCTGAGGGCAGCAACTTCATCTACTCTGGCTACTCCCTCCTCTATATCAATGGCAACAGCAGAGGACATGGCCAAGACCTTGGTATTACACACAGGCATACTCTCTCTCTAGACACACACGCACACAACACGCACATGCACTACAGCATAAACATGCAGCATAAAATGGAAGAGAGAAAACAGAAGAGACGTAAGGAGTGCATGGCTGTGCCTGAGAGCACAGTGGATTGCACAGTTTTGTTGTACTTTCCTATAATGTGCTGCTAAGTACTGCTCTATATAGTGCCTTTTATGACCTCAGAATAATGTCTGTGTGATTATGTGTTCTGTTGATCTCTAAGTCTGTGACCAACACACACACACATACCCACACACTTGTGTAGCTACAACAAATCCAGCTTCACAGTTCCACAAACCTAATCCTAAACCCAAACCCCATGTGGAAAAAAACAATCCAGGATTGGAACTTTCTTTCTCTTTCAGGTTCTCTGGGAAGCTGCCTGGTCCGGTTCTCCACCATGCCCTTCCTCTACTGCAACCTTGACAGCACCTGTCACTATGCCTCCCGTAATGACTACTCCTATTGGCTGTCCTCTGACGAACCAATGCCCAATGACATGGCACTCATCCCAGCTGAATCGGTGGAGCGATACATCAGCAGGTACCAAATTGGAGCAGTGTTAGAAAAGAGTCTGAGAAGAATCAGGAAGTCAGAGTAGAGTCACTGCAGAATCAGGCAGAATCAGAGCAGAGTCATTGCAGAATCAGGGCACAATCAGGCACAGTCAGAGCAAGGTGTGCCAGGATGAAAGGGACCTGGGTGGGCCCATAGACCTTTAGAGAATTTTAACTCTGGATGACTTTCAGGAATGAAAACATGTACAGTAGTTGTTTCTCTCTCTCTCTCTCTCTCTCTTTTAACTCTCTCTCTCTCTCTCTCTCTCTCTCTCTCTCTCTCTCTCTCTCTCTCTCTCTCTCTCTCTTTCAGGTGTTCGGTGTGTGAGACCAGCGCCAATATAATCCCTGTTCATAGCCAGACAGATGAGATTCCTGACTGCCCCCGCGGATGGCATTCCCTGTGGACGGGCTACTCCTTCTTCATGGTAGGAGCTGTTCTGTCTCTATGCTAGACTGAAGCACAATACTCTATAAGCTTCAGTTCTTCAGGAGGGGCAGAGAGGCTCTGTGTGGCTCTGTATAACTCTGAGAGGCCCCCTCCGCACCTGCGCTTCCCGGTCACGTCTCCTGTCGGTTCTGGCTCCACGATGGTGGAATGACCTTCCTGTGGAAGTCAGAACAGCTGAGACCCTGGCCATCTTCAAGCGACGACTGAAGACTCACCTCTTCAGGGTGCACCTCTCCCGTAGTCCGGTTTTGTTAACTCAGGGACATAGTTGCTTAGTTTTACACATGTCTACTTGTTTATGTATTATATTAGGCTTAGGCATTATTTTCTCCATTGATTGTTTTATTGCTACCTTTGAATTGTGGCTACAGATTTACCTACAGGGTCCTAGTTTAACTATGTGGTTGCACCTAGCACCTAGGAATGGTACTTCCCACTAGGGTGGCTTTCAGCTAAACTGTTCTTGACTACAGTTAACACTTTGTTGTACGTCGCTCTGGATAAGAGCGTCTGCCAAATGCCTATAATGTAATGTAATGTAACTTACTGACACGCAGAGAGCTGCTCAATCGTCCACTGACTGTCAGTCAAACGGGCGCGGCTGTTTACCCCAAAACTGCTGCACCTCCAGACGCCTGTCTCACGCTTCCTGCAGTAATGGGAGACTCATGTCTCACGTGGCCGGTCTGTTTCCACAGCAAACGGGCGTGGGGTCAGAGGGCTCCAGCCAGCCACTGGCCTCTCCTGGGTCCTGTCTCGAGAAATTCACTAAAATCCCTTCCTTGGAGTGCCATGGGCGTGGCACCTGCAACTACTACAGTGACTCCTACAGTTACTGGCTGGCCTCCCTTGATCCCAACAACATGTTCAGGTCAGTGAGCCATGATTCATATGCATATAGAGCACTGACTATCCTAACTGCTGCCAAATAGAAGTGCAGTCTACATTATGCGTGTGTGTTGTGTTCAATATTAGTACAGTGTACAAGATTTATGTGTGCTCAATAGTAACACACAATGCTCAGTATATGAGCGTAGTGTGTTCAATATTAACCCAATATTCAGTATTTGTGTTTTGTGTTCAGTATTATCACAATGTTCAGTTTTTGAGTGTGTTGTGTTTCGTTTAATTTTTTTACATTTTAAGCATTTAGCAGATGCTCTTATCCAGAGCGACTTACAAGATGTGCATTAATACATGTTCATGTGTTCAGCAGTATTTGTGTTCAGTATGTTTGAAAAGTTGCATTGTGTTTGTCTTCACACAGCCAACCTGTTGCTCGAACAGTGAAGCAAGACCTCCCGGGGAACCTTATCAGTCGCTGCCGTGTGTGCATGAAGCAGTGAACCCAGTCCCCAAAGTGGGACGAAGGCAGAGTCACGCCCCAGGCCAACAGGGGGCGCCAGAGAGACTGATCTGCCCACTGAACACATGAGACTCAATCATGGTGCTTGTCGCTTGTGAGGCACATCGCTACTCACGCCACTTTAGTTTTTTTTGTTCAGTATTGTTTTTGTTTTTCCGTTGTTGTCTTTTCTTTTTCCAGATCATCGACTGGTACAAAATAGAAATGAGCCTTTTTGATTTTGGTGGAAATGTCCAGATGTTTGTCTTGGTATGATGTACTCTGAATGAGTGGGAGAAACATAATAATCTTTAGGGACCTCTCTCTTTACAATTCTGTAGGCCAGATTTACTAAGATGATTGGCTTTACACAAAAAACTCGCCCACCTGTCTTACTCGCCCACTCGCCCACCTGTCACACTTCTTGGCGAGCTCGTGCCGGCTCTCCCTCCCCCTGGGGCGGACAGCCAATCGCCACCCAGCCAGCCAGGGATTGAACTGAGGGGCAACCTGCATTCCAGACGAATGCTTTTACCGTTACACCACCCGAGGCCCCTTGGTATGGTCATCTTGAAAGAAACCCCTCTACAAGAAATGCTTTAACATGGGGTGAAGACAATCACTGCATACCATTGTCACAATTCTAAGGGTATGAGTGCACCCAAACCATGACAGAAAAATGTGTCCCACACCATTGTGGAAACCTCCAGAACCCTTCAGGGCTAGAACACTGTTTTGTTTCCATTTTTTATTCACTACCTGTATGTACAGTATATGAAGAAATGCATTTGGCATGTATCAAAAAGCACAGTGATGCTGTCTCAGATGTTATCTCTGAGACATTGTATTGTAGATATGTTCTTTTATACTGTAGTTCTTAATTGCGACTTTCACCCACAATGACCACTTATCAAATGCATATGGGTCTTTGCTGCCTGCTGTGAATGCACAATACTTTAGTAAATCTGGTCCTGTCACTCCTTGTCCTTGATCTTCAAAGGTTGTTTTAAGGATAACCGACTCATAGTATGTCCTAAATGTTATTGAAAAATAGAATGTTTTAAAATGATCCCATTTCTACAATCAGGTTGCTCACAAATGTCTGTTATGTTAGTATTGTTTGGGGGGAAAATTGTGACCAGGTTATGAAAGTTGAATCATGAGATTGGCTAATCATAGCACATAATTGAACAACATACTTAACACGTGAGAATGGGGGAAAGCAAATGGTAAAAGCAATCATGTAAAAATGGTAATATCAATACTAATAATAACAAAAATAATAAATAGTTTATGTGTGATGACATTGTCCCTCGTGCAATGGCATGTTGCCATATACCGGGCAACAAATGGTGCTGTGTCTCCCTCGCCCAGTAAGACAAACAATTTATCTTGCTCGGTCATTTATTTGAGGTGGGACAATTGAAATGTATCAAAATAAATGCTTTTTTTAAAAACATTTTTGTCCTAGATTGTTTCTTTTCCCGGTGTGAAATACCCTGTAATATTCATAGGCCTGTCTCACAACTGCAATGTGCTCTGTCAATTCAGGTCAGGGCCATTTTGCCATTGCTTTTTTGTAGGTGAGACTATTAAAGGGCGCTTCACGGCACATTGCCATTCTGGCTTCTGGAGCAGCTATGAGACCAGGGAAAAAACTAATGTTAATGTTTTTTTGAGGTAAGGAAAAACAGGTTTCAGAACTGCAATCATTCCCCTGTAATTAACTTTGTGAAATTACACTATTAACTCACTTTTATTGTTTGTTATCAAGGTAGCTAACTTAGTCAAAGTCAATGTTAGCTGTCAAATGTACACCATGCTAGCTAGCTAACTAAACGCTAGCAAAAGTAGCTACAGTTTTGCTTGATACTACAGAATGCTGATGTGGTACACAGATAGGCCTAAACAAAAGAATGTTGACCATTGTTAGTTCGTTTATCGTGTAATTTTAGATTTCTAGTTTCTTGAAAGTGTAAGAAGATCTGTGGTTGAACTATATTCAGCTAAATTTTGTTCTAGCCAGCTATCTAAAAGTAGCTAGCTAACATAGCTAGCTAATGTTAATTCTGATCTGTCTAAACCCATGCTTGTATATGTGATAAAAGTTGCCCAATATTTTTATTATTTTATTTTGTTATTAAGTGGTATTACAATTGCAGTGACTATGGCATCACATGGTCATGGATCAATCAGCACCACCCCTCTCCTACTGATCACAGTGTGCCCACAAGGTGTCAGGGGTCAAGGCGCCACAGGTTTTGCATGTTGCAAATGTTAGTGTCACACAGCCAATAACAACGTGTCACACATCTCAGTGTCGATGTGCCAGTGTCAGTGTTAAATGGCTCAGTGTCACACAGAACTAGCCTATAGCTTTACTCTCACAGGAGCTCCAGGTCACACTGAGATGTATCACCTTGGCTCTGCCCTCCTCAGTACAGGTTTGGTTTGACTCCTGTATACCCAAACATCCTCAAATGGAACGCACTGCATTCATATTGTATGGGTTCAATAATCAACATCTATCACACACTGCATAGGTTAATACACGCTGGAGTCACACTTTTATAAGTACAATGTACAGTAATTTATGAAAACAGGATGAAGATGTTTTTATGGTCCACCAAAAGTATTGTAGAACCAAGCTATTACTGGCTCCACACACATACACCTGGATTAACAGGTATAGTACCTATTGTAACACCCTACGGGGTTTGGTTGTAGGTGTTACATGGAGTAGTGCAAGCCAAGAGACAGATCCACGGTCAATTGTACCAAAAATAGTTTTCATTAAAGGAAAATCCACTCATAAACACAATCAATGGGGAAGTCACTCAAACGGCTTGAACATTTAAACAAACAGTCCAACACAACTCAAAATCTCTGCACTTAAACCAAAAAAAGGTTTCTTCCACTCTGGGGAGCTAACCCCTTACCCAAAGCCTCTCCTAATCCTGAAATCAACAGACTTCACAGGTTCTCTCTCCACATTGCAACAACTTTTCTCCTCTTCTCTCTTTGTTTCTCTCCCTCCCCTCCCTTTCTTCGTTGCAGCCTTATGTTCCTCAAGGAACAAAGAGGATTAACTAACTAACTAACTCCCTTTCTTCACAAGGGAAACCTGGCTAATTTTATCCATGATTGATTGGATGTTGATTAGTTGATTACTTGCAGGTGGCAGTCGTTTAGGTCCTGCGAGGTTGGGGTGTGACCAGTAGATGGCACCATATGAACCCCTGCACATGGCTCTGCCTGCCAGGTTGCCACACCATATTATATTATATATATGAAGAGTGGGCTGCCATTTCACCCTGGAATTCCATTAGAATAGTAAACTTAAAATACACTATGCTCCTGCAATTACTGTAATCTCATTGTATCTGTTCTTCCTGCCTGTTTCCTGAGTGAAGTGGTTTTTAGAGTACACATTTCCCCGTTGTGTGTGTTTTACATTAACAGAGAGTGCTGAGTCTATACAGGCTAATAGTTTTATTACGTGGCTCTTTTTAAAGTCAATAATACCTCTATAAACCAAACTTCCACTCTGGTTTTGTGGGTAAATACCCAGACACAATGGAAAGCACCAGGCCTCTTAAGTGATTTAGGAACATGGAATTCCATCATTACCGTGGATACATGGGAGGGGCCCTGCCCTGTGGTGCGGAATGATGAGTCTTAAAAGGGCCGTCAGACCCCATGCCAGACATCACTCCCTCACGGCAACCGACTGCAGCCCATTCCAGCCCAGCTCTCCCAGCAGCATGCAGCCCCTGCGAGTCCACAGTGCCCTGGCCCTCCTGGGGCTGGTCCTGACCCTCTGCAGTCTGAGCGCCTCCTCACAGCCAGACGTGCGCTACCGGAGAGTCCTCCAGAGAGCCAGAGCCGCCAACATGGACACACAGGTACGCTCTGTCGCCACGGCAACACGGGCACGCTGTATATCGGCATGGTGACGCAGGTAGTGTATAATGCAGGGATTAGCCTCCAGCATGAAAAACTGAAATTCACCATATTTTCATTTCCAAAAAGCAGCACTAAAAATCCTGTTCAATCTTGAAATTTCATAATCTGATCAATTTGCTTTGCAGGAGATGTTTGAGGCCTGTAATTCAATAAACGAAGCTATACGATTTCTGTCACAGAAAAACATAAAATGCTCTATGAGAGATTTCAAACGAGAAATAGTGTTCAATAATGCTATTGGAACATGTCTAAAAAAATCAGATGTGCCGATATTTCTCTGCACTACCATTGAGTATGCTAATGTTTTTCAGCCATTATTGGTTCCCCTGTATAGGGGTAAGGGGTGGCCTGGACACTGCCTGTGGTCTTTATTTGACTTGATAAACAAATAGTAAATGGCAGGCGAATTCTGATATACATACATTGTGTGCCATCAATGTTTTAACACTGAAGCTTCCAAAGGTGTATGAGCACAAATGTTGGTGTGAATGGTTCTCTGTGCATGCTTCTTCTGTGCGGGACTCCTTTTTCTTATTTGTGGTCTCTTTCTCTCTGTCTCCCTCTCGCTCACTTTCTTTCTTCCTCTGTCAATTCGAATTCGAAATAAAATTACAGCACGCTTCATTGGCACGTCCAAATGTATGTAAAACAATGCCAAAGAAGCCTTGGTGTTCATAGAGATCTGTCGATGTTTTTCTCCAGGACTGGAGTAAACGGGCAGTGGAGGACTTCCTGTCCCAGCTGGCTCCTCCCGAGAGCGAGGCCGCAGAAGGTCAAGTATCAACAGCAGACGAGAGCGAGGATGTGCGCATGGAGCTCGAGCGCTCAATCGACAGCCTGCCGCCACGCGAACGTAAAGCTGGCTGCAAAAACTTCTACTGGAAAGGCCCCACCTCCTGCTGATCGCCCCGCCCACACTACCTACACCCCACCACCACCACACCCCAGCAGCGGCCATCGCACCACACCCTCAACCTCGACCCGACTGATTCCTGAGATTATGAGAAGGCTGTGCCTAATTAATCAATGAAATAAAGATTAAAGCTTCATTTGATGAAATACGCTTCGTGCACGAGTGCATTGTGGTTTGTGGATGAAGGTGGATAAGCGCACACATCAACCAGTACGAAATGAAAATGTAGGTAATACAAATTTAAGATAAAAGTATTTTATGGGAGGAGAAAAATGTGAATGTGTTCACTATGAAAAAGACTTGGGAGTAGTAGTTGTTCAAAGTCTATCAGAATCTAAGAACAGTGATAGTAGTAGTAAAAAAAAAAAAAGAGTCGCCTGAAAGGCCCAAAAAATATTTTGTATAATGTCCAGTTCTGGCCACTACCCTATAAGAAAGAGAGACTTAGAATGTCTTGATGTGTAAAGAAGGGTAACTAAATTCGTTTGTGGTATCTTTAAATGTAATCTTTAAATTTAATGTTTTGATTGGAGGTAATACAACATGTTATCAATGGGGGCCCAGTCTACAGAAAACAATGACACTCTTCCTGCAAGGAGTTCTGTATCGGGGATTTAAATTCACTAAGTGAAATCAGGGTATCTAAGTGAAATCAGGGTATCTAAATGGGTAAGCTCTTGTAACCCATTCCATGCCAGTGGTGCATAGTGAGAGAATGCTCTTTTCTATTCTACTTTTCTATTCCTATGAAAAGTATGAAAGGTAAACGTTATGAGGAAAGACTTAAGACACTTAAAATATTCAATATATTCAAGCTTATCAAAAGGAGATTTGACTAAGGCTTTTAAGGGATTAACAAAGGGAACTACCAAAGATTTTTCAGGTTGAGTTCTGCCAGCAGAACAAGAGGGCACAGGTGTAAATGAGTTCAAGGTAAATTCCGCACAATCAGGAAGTATTTTCTTACATGTGTGGAACAGCTTGCCAGGTCATGTAGCAGTGATCCTTAACTAAGGCTACTTATTTAAAGCAGGTACAGTAAGTCATATTATATATTATTGTTTAAATGAACAATCAATTAACTAAGGCTACTTGTTTAAAGCAGGTAAGTCCATCTAAAAACAGCACAGAAAAAACAAAGAAAACAAAAGCCATGAGCACATGCAAAACCAAAACATTTCCAAGAGTACTTAAATAAACATATCACAATGAAATATGAGCGCATAACTAGACTTTTGATTGTACATAACATAAGGCCTCTCTGTGGCACAAAACAGCTGAAGAATCGAAGATCGAATGATGTTCAGAAGAAATTCCTTTGTCACAACTTCATTAAGCTTCAGAAACAGGTGTATTACAATAGGAAATGAATGCATTGCGGAATTAGTAACCTGAAATCTGTATCTAAATGTAAATTGTTTCACAAAAATCATGGCACCCTATAACTTATTCAATGACAATAGGTTGTATTATGCCATCATAATAGAGTCATGGGCCCCAGTTGCAAAATCCCTTTCCAAATTTAGCACATTCATCCCAGTGATACATACAGAGAAAGACAATCACCTCAGGTTTAGTTGATGGAAGTGGAAAACACTGTCTGGGGTGGCATAATTTCCATAAATGCTCGATTGGGTCCAGATCTGGTAACTTAGAAGGCCATAACATATGGATAACGTCAGTGTAATGCTTCTCAAACCACCGGGTGACGACTCATGCTCTGTGAAGAGGGTATTGTCATCTGGTAAGCTACCCCTCTCTGCAGGAAATAAATGATTTTTGCGGTGAAGATGAACCTCAGTACCACTAAGTAACGGCTGACATCAACCATGGCTTCTAAGGGTATGAGTGCACCCAAACCATGACAGGAAAATGTGTCCCACACCATTATGGAAACCTCCAGAACCCTTCAGGGCTAGAACACTGTTTTGGTTCCATTTTCAATTCACTACCTGTATGCACAGTGTATGAATAAATCTTTCTCTCTCTCTAAAACGTACAGTATTTTGGTATTAAGGGTTTAACATTTTTCAAAAATGTAACAGGAAATCACTATCATAGCTCCACCGTGAGGCTACATTTATGTCATATTGGATGTGAGGACTATTTATGAATGAAAGTTGAACCCGCACACTGTGTGTAAAAAGAGGGAATATCTCAAAACAAGGCGAAGGCTCGATGCACAATTCAAAAGTCTTTTAATCCATAAAAATGAAACAGAGGATTTAAGAGACAAAAAAGACAGACATTTCGGTCAAATGACCATCATCAGCCTTGTTTTGGGATATTCCCTCTTTTTACACACAGTGTGCGGGTTCAACTTTCATTCATACAGTATATAGTGGCTATTGCAGCTTTCAAACCTACGCACATGTGGTTACTCCTATCCGGTTGGCGCGGCTTCACCTCTCTACAACGATGTGAGGACTATTCCCATAACTACAGACCTGGCACATTTAGCAGGTGCTGTACCCTCTAAGATTTGTATATATACACCATTTAGCAGACGCTTTTATCCAAAGCGACTTACAGTAGTGAATGCATACATTTTCAGTATATGTGGCCCCAGTGGGGATTGAACCCACAACCTAAGGGGATTGCCAACGCTGTGCTCTACCAACTGAGCCACAGAGAACCATTTGTGATTTCATAAGTGAAAAGGTGCAGTCCCCCTGGTAGCTGGATGGGACCCCTCAGATGGGGCAGCAGAGACAGCAGTCTTAGCTATTTGTTAGCCATGCACTCTATGGCTCAACATAACAAAAGCCTGGACATGTATAAAACGTGCTTTGGGGTCAAATGACCAGTCACATATGAGGCATATTGTTATCACTGATGCCAGATAACCCCAGATTCTGGTGGGCCTTCAAAAACCTTTAAAATAGCAAATGTATAGCCTACCCCTCCTTAGGAGGGTGAAACAAGTTACTGGATAATGGAGTAGCTTGTAATAGACTGCCTTTTCATTCAGTCAGTATACAGGCCACAAAACAAACGTGTGCAAATAGCCAGGACACCTGTGTAAATTCTCTGCAATCTGTTCCTACCATACTATTATTGTATTTACACCACCCTGTCATTATATTTCTATCATACTTCTGTATATCCTTCTAGTTCTATTTTGTTTTATTATACTTATTATCTGTTATATTGCTACCGTATCCTATTATTATATTTTTTCCATACTTTATTCTGTGTGGTAATTTCAGTGTATATTTCCACCTTAGGGCACGGCATGGTGGTGCAGTGGATAGCACTGTCGCCTCACAGCAAGAAGGTCTCGGGTTCGAATCCAGGCCGGGGGCCTTTCTGTGTGGAGTTTGCATGTTCTCCCCGTGTCCGCGTGGGTTTCCTCCGGGTACTCCGGTTTCCTCCCACAGTCCAAAGACATGCACGTTAGCCTAATTGGAGAGTCTAAATTGCCTGTAGGTATGAGTGTGTGAGTGTGTGAGTGAATGGTGTGTGTGCCCTGCGATGGATTGGCGACCTGTCCAGGGTTTATTCCTGCCTCTCGCCCCTATGCATGCTGGGATAGGCTCCAGCCCCCCCGCGACCCTGACCAGGAATAAGCGATTGAGACAATGAGATGAGATGAGATGAGATTTCCACCTTATCCAACTTAACTGTATTTCTGCTACACAATTTATATTTCTATCATATAGATATCATTTTTCACCACAATCGTTTCAATTATTTTTCGGTAGTTTTTATATTTCTACTACACTCTTCATCCTTGTATTTCCATCTTGTGAATTATAATTCTGTCTACCACACCATACTTCTATTTCTACCTTGCCTTGGTTCTATATCTAATACTTTCTGCATACTTTATTTTGACCTTACTTTTTATTGTCTTTTTTTCTAACAACTTTTTCTACTATTGTTTGACCAACATCTATATTATTAGCTAAACCCAAAAATCTATATTTTAAGTTAGAGATCATTGTTGGCAAAAGCCAGAACAGACAAAATGGTGAGAGACATGAGAGAAATGTTTGGCAAAAGCTGAAAAAGATGGGAAATCCCTCCACCTCCACCATTATCTTGACATATGATCTGATAAGGCTTCCAACACACAAAGCTTTGATACGAGATACTGTTCTGTAAATATGTTGGTCTACTTCAAACAATGTACTCTGGCTGGTGAGAATTCAATCAACTTTGCCTTTGAATCAACAACCAAAACAACCAAATATTGTTTTTTAAAGGAATGCAGGACTTAAAGACTTAATTAATTCCTAGAAAACAATCAGGTAAATTATTTTGGTTGCTATATGTACTCAAATTGACCAATTATGTGTCTTTCTTATATATTTTTCTTTCTTTTGTCTCCCGCAAGAATAGCTAAATGAGCAACTCAAAATGAGCAACTCAAAATAGAGAACTATTATAAATAAAGACTACAAAGCTTTATCCTTCACAATAATTAACCTAAGGTAATCGCCTGACAAACCTAGCTAGCTGCTAACAATGTTATTGAGCCACTCACTGTTCAGTTCGCCGCGTCAGTCAATGACGTTGGTGGAAGATCTGTATAACGCCGTTGTCATGACAGCAATTTAGGGCTGCTAGTCACTGTCATCTCATGACTAATCAATGGCTTTGCGTGTTGCTATGGCTTCCAGTTTCCAGCATTGTTAAAGCTAACTTTTATTTATTAATAAAGCTAAAGCATTAATTTTTTAATGGAGCCTCTTTCCAAACAATTAGAATAAAAACAGTGGCATACGAAAATCTTTCCACTTTTCTTTGCAAAGTGCACTTTCCCGACGAGTTCTAATTTGATGAAAAACTGTATAACACTAAAAAGTCTGTGGAAGAGCACAAAAAATATGTCGTTCATTTGTCTTTCTCGTAAAAATGACAGAACAAAATTAAATTTTGAGGATTAGTCTTGGTCCTTTGCCAAAGTATGCATCTATATTGGTGGTAAAGACGAGAGTGTTTTGAATGTAAACTCCAACCAACCATTATTTAACTGTGCAGTGATATTACAATTGCAGTGATTGTACAGAATATGACATAATGAGGTCGTGGAAGCTGTCTTTCTGGGCCCTGTGCACATAATTCTGTTCTTTGAATGTCTGGCTTGGAAAACAAGCAGTATTCACTGCTCCAATCAGCACCACCCCTCGCCTACTGATCACAGCTTGCCCACAGGGTGGCAGCACCGAGCTGTGCATGTTGTACGGCCAAATGTCAGCGTCACACAGCCAATGAAAGCATGTCACCACCTCAATGTCAATGTGCCAGTGCATAGCTTTACTGTCACAGGAGCTCCAGGTCACACTTCCTGAGATGTATCACCTTGGCTCTGCCCTCCTCAGTACAGGTTTGGTTTGACTCCTGAGTACCCAAACATCCTCAATATTGCTGCATTCATATTGTATGGGTTCAATAATCAACATCTATCACACACTGCATAGGTTAATACACACTGGAGTCACACTTTTATAAATAGGCTACAATGTACAGTAATTTATGAAAACAGGATGAAGATGTTTTTATGGTCCAACAAAAGCTTTTAAGAATCAAGCTATTACTGGTTCCACACACCTGGATTAACAGGTATAGTACCTATATTATATTATAGTAGTTATAAAGAGGCCATTTCGCCATGGAAATGCATTAAAATAATAAACTGCAACTCATTGGATCTGTTCTTCCTGGCTTCTTTCCTGAGTGAAGTGGTTATTGGAGTACACATTTCCCCGTTGTGTGTGTTTTACATTAACAGGGAGTGCTGGGTCTATACAGGCTAATAGTTTTATGATGTGGCTCTTTTTAAAGTCAATAATACCTCCAACATCCACACTGGCTTTACGACCGATTAAGTGATGTAGGAACATGGAATTCCATCATCGTCGTGGATACATGGGAGGGGCCCAGCCCCTCTGGTGAGGAGTGATGACAAGGGGGCGACTTTTCAAAGGGCTGTCAGACCCCATGCCAAACATCACTCCCTCACGGCAACCCGACTGCAGCCCATTCCAGCCCAGCTCTCCCAGCAGCATGCAGCCCCTGCGAGTCCACACTGCCCTGGCCCTCCTGGGGCTGGTCCTGACCCTCTGCAGTCTGAGCGCCTCCTCACAGCCAGACGTGCGCTACCGGAGAGTCCTCCAGAGAGCCAGAGCCGCCAACATGGACACACAGGTACGCTCTGTCGCCACGGCAACGCGGGCACGCTGTATATCGGCATGGTGACGCAGGTAGTGTGCTATAACGCAGGGATTAGGCCTTTTTTCTCTTCAAATGTATCTAATTTATTAGCATTGGACATCAGCTGGGGAGAGAAAGGCATCTGCAACCTCCAGTGTGAAAAACTGAAATTCACCATATTTTCATTTCCAAAAAGCAGCACTAAAAATCCTGTTCAGTGTTGAAATGTCATAATATGATACTGTAAATCCGTTTGCTTTGCAGATTTTCTCTGCCTTCACTATCACTAAGCATGCTTATGTTTTTCAGCTGTTATTGGTTCCCATGTAGATATGCTGATATGCTGTATATACTTGGTGACATCAGTGTTTTAACATTGAAGCTTCCAAAGGTGTATAAATGTTGGTTTGAATTATTCTCTGTGCATGCCTCTTCTGTGTGTGACTCCTTTTTCTTATTTACGATCTCGCTCTCATGCACGCTTTCTCTTTTTCCTCTGTCTCCCTCAAAATCAAATTCAAATTCAAAATACAAATTACAACATGCTTCAGACTAGGGGAAGAGAGCTGTACATTCCCACTCAGCTGAGTCAAGCTGAATCTGGATAAAACCGTCATTTGTACTAACTGGTGGCACAAAGTATCTGGGAAAGCAAGGAGGATGAATGGCATGTGCTTTGGAAGAATGGGAAAAAGAATACAGATCCCTTGGTTTTTGACTTTTTTTGGATGACAAGGATTTTGAGTAGTGCACTGATTTTGTTTGATTTTAGGTTTGGAAACCAGCTTAGCAAGCTAACCTTATGGAGAGGGTCCCGCCTGAAGTGTAGTTAGACTCCAAACTGGAGACTGGAGTTTGTTTTTTGTTAGTTTTTTCCCACTCTAGAGTTTTTTTCTCCAGAGCCCTCTCTTCGACAAATATATGTGTTTATTACTGCAATCGTCTGTCTGTGGTCACACACTCTTATTGCAAACCACCTGGTACTCCGGTGCCCTTCCCCTGATCCTGCTACATTCGATGGAGAATGTGGGCACATGCTCGTTCAGGGCTTGGATATGCAATTAGATACAAACCCAGCATAGTGAATAAGGAGGCTTTATTACAACAACTGATTCAGGAATATCTGAACCAGCACACTAAACACCTTGAGCTACTCGAGGAGCAGAGAATGCAAACTGCATTTCTTCATGCTGAACTACAGGAAGTGAAAACAAAACAAGGTGGGTCAGAGGCAAGCAGGGCTATGGATTCATCTTCCCAAAGCTGGTTCATTTAAAAAATGACACAGGGATATGGCGTGAAGGCTTACCTCCGAGCATTGGATTATACTCGATTAGCAGGGATTGACTCATTGAAACTGCCCAGCTAAAAAGCACAATCCGGATGCGGGTTCATGCTCAAGCCTCTGTTGTGGACGGACAGCTAATTCCCAGGGGTGAGTGAAATTTGTTATCCACATTTAAATTTTTTAATTTTTTAATTTTTTTAATTTCAGATTTTCTCCCGTTTTGCTCCCAATTTGGTTGCCAATTAAACCCTCTATTTACTTCAATTCCCCACCCTCACGAGTCCGTCGCCCGTCCTCCGGGAGCGAGACACACATTCCTGGCCGAGTGTTCCCGCCTCTTCCGAGACGGGAATTCTTCCACGGACTCCTTAACCTTCTCCTCGACGGACTCGTGCCGGCTCTCCCTCCCCTCTCCCCGGAGGCGGACGGCCAAATGCCGCCTCCGATCGGGCTGACGACCAGGGCCGGTCTGGTAGAGACACGGGTTTTGATCCACGTCCCTGATGGGCAGCGCACACCACTCCGAAGCGTGGTGAGTTAGACCGCCATGCCATCCACCAGGCCGTTATCCACATTTCGCAATAAAAAAACATATGCATATCAGGTTGTTCCGAAGAGTGGTGCGGTCAGAAAATGGCTGTTGGTTCCAAAGTCACATATGAATGCAGTGTTACGGCTGGCACATACACACATGCTAGGGGCACACTTAGGAGTCGAGAAAGCCCCTGGAGCAAATCTGTAACCTCTTCTACTGGTCTGCCGTCAAACAAGCTGTGGAGGATTATTGTCGCTCTTGCCCTGAATGTCAATTAGTTGCACCAAAAGTACATTATAATGACCCTCTGATCCCTTTGCTTATTACCAAGCCTGTTATCCCTTCAACAGGATAGCGATGGATCTTGTGGGACCCAAATGACACATTTACATTTTACATTTACATTTTAGGCATTTAGCAGACGCTCTTATCCAGAGCGACTTACACAGTTTCCATTTCTTTACATACAATCCATTTATACAGCTGGATATTTTACTGAAGCAATTCAGGTACCTTGCTCAAGGGTACAACAGCAGTGCCCCACCTGGGAATTTAACCTGCAACCTCTGAGTTACAAGCCCAGCTCCCTAACCATTACACTACACTGCCAGCCAGATACAAGTATACAATGGCAATCTGCTGCAGAAATGATATGCAAGGGAAGTGCTGGTATGTGCTGTGTTTTCTGAAACCACATTTCGGGTCTATGAGGATGAGTCATCCTGGACTCAGGGACTTTTAGGGCCTGAAGGGGGCGCTGTGTTCTGGTCCAGTCTTGATAACGCCGGATTTAATGATTGTGCAGAGAAAGACGCCAGAAACATCCTTTCCTCGGGGCATGGAGGTGAGGAACATCTGGTCTTGTTTGTCGGAAGTTGTTGCCCTGGGAACAAAAATATTCGCTGGTGGAAAAAAGAATGTCTTGCTATTAAATGAGACTTTGAAGTATTATCCTTTGGGATTACACTTCACCCTTTGTCTGGATGTCATTGAGACCTCATGTCTGGTATGTTTTTACACTTACAACAATTTGCTTTTTCTGTCGTTCGCTGACCAGGAACAGCCGATGGGCATCTGTGGCTTCGTACTTTTATTGCAAACCACCTGGTACTCAGGTGTCCGTTCCCTGATTCTCCCACAGTATGTAAACAAACAATTTGCTTTTTGCTCGTCCATTCCTACCACTAATCTGCTCACAATGACCAAAGGAAACACTGGATCGAGCCTGGGCATCTGTGTCTCAGCCTCCACTACATGTCCAGGCAAGCTATTCCACGCATTGATTGCAAAAAACCTGGTCCGTCAGGTGTCCTTTGTCAGTTTTCATTTATGCCCCTGATTCTCCCACAATTTCCTGAAATTCATTTGTTAAAATAAACCCAATCAAATTTACTAAGCTTGAAGCCATCTGGTGTTCATAACACTTGTCTTTTAGCCTGGAATCAGTCTGGTTGCCCGTCTTTGGACCTTTTCCAGCGCATCCATATCTTTTTTGTAGTGCGGTCCCCAGAACATTCATGTTCATAGAGATCTGTTTATGTTTTGCCCCAGGACTGGAGTAAGCGTGCCGTGGAGGACTCCTCTCCCAGCTGGCTCCTCTCGAGGGCGACGTCGCGGTGGCCCAAGTATCAACAACAGGCGGGAGCAAGGATGCGCACGGGGACGTCCGGCCGCCACCCAAACGTAAAGCCGGCTGCAAAAACTACTACTGGAAGGGCCCCACCTCCTGCTGAGCACCCCGCCCACACTACACCCCACCACCACCACACCCCAGCAGCTGTCATCGCACCACACCCTCCACCTCCACCTGACTGATTCACGAGATTACGAGTGCCTTATTAATCAATGAAATAAAGATAAAAAGCTTCACTTGACGAAAGAGGCCTCTTGCCTGAGTGCTTCGTGGTTTGTGGATGAAGATTACATTTTTACATTTACATTTTAGGCATTTAGCAGACGCTCTTATCCAGAGCAACTTACACATTTTACATTCCTTTACATACAATCCATTTATACAGCTGGATATTTTTACTGAAGCAATTCAGGTTAAGTACCTTGCTCAAGGGTACAACAGCAGTGTCCCACCTGGGAATTGAACCAGCAACCCCTGAGTTACAAGCCCAGCTCCCTAACCATTACACTACACTGCCAGCCCTGATGATGCCAGATGATGCACACACACGAATACACCTAGTCACACAAAATGGATTGACGCACAGACCGACACACTGACACACACACGGACATACACATAGACGGACTGACCTACACACACAGATATGCACACGGGCAAACGGACACATGCTAGTACAGTTGGGGGTGGGTGCGGGCGATGTAGGTCAGACGTAGATCAGCGTTGCCACGTCTGGGAAATTAAACCTCCGAACCATGAGCTAAATGATTACGTCAAGTACACGGGCACATCGGACACTTCCGCCAGGCGCTTTTTTAACAGTGGGAGAGTACTCCATGATGACACAATTAGGGGTGATGAGGATGGGAAAAACAATCTGTTCCCAGCTGTAATGGAGGGAAGAGGCACACAGCTCCTGCTCGTACTGTGGGCTGATTAAGTGAACTTCTGAGAGGGGACTAATGGCCTTGTCTGATGCATTTTTCATTAGAACATTACTGCCTGAGAAAACAGGGACACCTTTTATATGCTTTTCTTCCCCCTGTGGCTCAACACACAACGTGGAAAAGCAATTAGTCAGCAGTAATTGCTATTTAATTGTGCTTTGGAAAGTGTCAACATTTACACATATCTAAGCAGTTTCGTTATCAAGCGTGAAAAGCAGCTTTGTCAGGCATTAAAACATTTGGAGAGCATGTTTGCACACCCTCTGTGTGTGTTTGCGTGCGCGTGTGAGAGAGAAAGAGAGACAGAGGGAGAGAGAAAGAAAGATAGAGAGACTACTGTGTTTGAGGGTGTTAAGAGACAGTTTGGGTGTGTAAGCATGTCCGTGCATGCTTGTGCATGTGTGTGTGTGAGCATGCCTATGTGCATGTGTATGTGTATGTCTGTGTATGTGTGTGTGTGTGTGTGTGTGTGTGTGTGTGTGTGTGTGTGTGTGTGTGTAGAGCATTGCCAATATCACTATCTCCCTCTGTCATATGTCATACTCATTATGTGGACCATTATGTTAGGGAATGTAATCACCGTGCCTATAATAACATTCCTCTCACAGCTCTGTCACCTGTCACTCAAAGCCCAGGAGTCTGGCTCTGAGCCCAAAGGTCTGGAATTAAGCGCCTCCACGCAGTTCTGACCACACTGTAGAGCGGTTTTCCACACAGAGTACGTCGATGGACTGTGAAATATGTGCTAGCTATATACTAGCAGTAGAACAATATCTGTGTGTATTAATTTCGTTCAGTTTGTGGAATTTATAAGGCCAGTGTAAATTAGCTACCATTTGCCATTATAGCTGGAAAGACACAGAGCTCAAGCTAGCAAGCTAGGCGTGTGATTCATAAAACGTGTTGATTCAGTGTGAGCTGCGTGTACAATGTGCACCCCCCCCCCCATATTTCAAACCACCTGTTGTTGTGCATCAAGCGTGTTGCACGTGTGCTAGTTAGTTAACTTAGTTACTTCATCAGTGCATCTTCAATAAGGTGATGTTAGCTACTAGTCAGTAGCTAGATAACTAATCTAACATCATTGTTTTCTATTGGTCAGGCTAAATTTTAAACAAAGGCTGACATAAGAACCTTCTTTAAAAGTCAGGGACAGAAAAGAAAAGTAAGTATAAATCTTCAGGCCAGGTACAGACAGTAAACCCTAGAATATGCTGAACCCATATATATATTTTAGCCCTTAGCTCAAATTGCATTTTCCTTTTAAGTGGCAGTATGACTTCAATTTTGCAAGATGATAGGAACTCAATGCTTTATAGTGTGTTTCCATGTTCACATTAAACACAAGTTTGAGAAGTACGGTAATGTAGAATGTTGTTGGTCTTGTGAGAGGGAACTGCATACCTCTGCATACCTCTCTCCATTGTCCACAATACATGTATTCTTACAAATTTTATATTTATATTTTACTTTAAAACAGTGCGCACACACAGAGTTCTTATCTGGCTGGGTTCTCTCTCTCTCTCTGTGTCTCACTCTCTCTACTATCAATCACCTGCCCCCACACACACACAGTTATGCATTGCTATTATTTCAATCATTCCCATTACAAATTCTTCAGTGATGAAAACAGTATCTGACAGGTTGTAAATTCCCCTAAATGTGACTTTTCCCTTGTTTGTCACAGCATATCCATCACACACACGAACCTGATCATGACTCATTGCATCCAGGATATCACACGTGCAAAGACGTGCGTGTGTGTGTGTGTGTGTGTGTGTGTGTGTGTGTGTGTGTGTGTGTGTGTGTGTGTGTGTGTGTGTGTGTGTGTGTGTAAAAAACTGTATGGATATAATATCATGGCACATATTCTAATATAAGATTCAATGTTTCAACCTTCTATTTCATTCAAGTGAATAGACAGTCAAGCAATAATTGAGAACATCAAAGATATTTAAATGATGTGGGCTATATTGGATTATGGTAGTCCTCTTTACCCTACTTGTCTGTTTATACACATAAATTATACAGTAAATTCACAAATAAAAATAACAATTTACCATATTTTGTATTCATTACAACATTAAAGTGACAACCCGACTCATAGTTTTGTATTAAAACACAAAAATACATTTGGCTTAAATTCCTTACAGAAAGTTAAGGACAAAGTGCATTAAACCAATAATCTAAAATTGATAAAACAGTAATTCAGTGCTGGACATAAACAAAACATTTGTGTTAGAGACCATGAGTGAGAGAGTGTGTGTGGGTGTGTGTGTGGCTCTGACGTGAGACGCCATACTGGTAGGCTGAGATAAGGACATTTGTTCTGATGGGAACAATGTGTCAGAGATTTAAATACAACACCATCTGACCAGTGACAGCCAACACAACCAAAACATGCAACAGGAGATAAGGGCAGTATGGTTCCCCCTAACCCTGCCTCTCAAATCTACTTACATACATACTGTACATGCGCATGCTCACACACACACACACACACACACACACACACACACACACACACACACACACACACACACACACACACACACACACACACACACAGACACACACACACACACACACACACACACACACACACATCCACGCACTCACTCTCTCTTACTCTCACACACTTTGTCTCTCACGTGTGAAAACATAAACATATGACATAAACATAGAAAAACCTTTCTCTGAAACACAGTACCACAAGCACACAGAATACAGAGGCAAATTCTCTCACGCATACATACAAACCCACACATACACACACACACACAGGCACACACACACACACACACACACACACCTACATATCACAAACCTCTCATACACAAACAAAATGACTCAGCAGTAATTAATTAATCATTTCTAATAAAGCAGGTTCAAATGAGATTTAAAATCGAATTACGTTTTTTTTTTATAATCTATAATTACGTTTAGTAAAAATGAGTATGCATTTATATATATTTTTTATTTATTTGATGCAGTTATTTATTCTGTTAGATCTCTAGTTTGACTAAACTGAACAATCAAATCAAAATAGTCTAAATTGAAGATATTAAAAGGCCAGCAGCACAACTCTTGTTTGCTTATTTGGTTTGTTAATCTCTGTGGGTTACTGTGAATGATATGAACTGCTTTCATCCCAGGCATGGCTTTTGTAATAACACCGGTAGAGAGCCAGACTGAATTATCTTTGATTGGGTGTTTTAGCTGAAGGAAGGACAGACTTCCTGTATCAAGTATGATACACATCCGAATGGAACAAGCAATACCACACCTCTGACACCAGTAGTATCCACATTTGTAAAACTAGAATGATCAGCCATTCTTGGTAAAGACACTTGTGGTAATCTGTTTCTGCATGTTTGCTCCCTTCCTCTGAGTCCTCTGTGTGTGTTAATATGAATTGTATTATGAGATATCACTGAACATCAGCTCACTGCACTCTGCGTTGACCTCTGAAGACCATGAGGAAAACTGGCTCCACATGAAAAACAAATTTAGCAACCACTATAGCTACAGAAAGACAATCAACAAAATGTCAGTATGTTGTGATTTTCCAATATTGCTTCGTCTTCAAATGAAAATTGAATCCAATAATAAATGCAGTTTTGAAAAGGTTGTTCCAGACTCTGTGACTGCTTAAAAACTGATTTTCTATTAAATAAATATCTTTGTATACTTACTTACCTTAAATCTTGTACTGACAGCAGAGAATGGTGTCATGGTCCATATCAAAGTCATATACAAACTGACCAACCTCATTGGTTAACGCTGTGGTCACTGGTGTCTAGTTCATGATTTGTCCTTCACAGCATTTACACAACACACAAAACACACACACGCAAATGCATACACAGGGTGAAATACTGACATAGGCACTCGCAAACTTACAGTGAAAGCAAACACAGCATTTACTCAAACACACAAACTGAAACAAAATGCGTGCACACGCAGAAACAAAAAACTGACACACAATGCACACAGCATTTGTGTGCACACACTCGCACAAACACACTCAAACAAACAATGGCACAATGGCACTGGCACAATGCACATACAGCATTTACATGCGCAGACAAAAAAACAAAAAACACACATACGCACAGACAAGCACACAAACATGTAAGCATGCACACACGCAGACACTAATAGAAATGCTCACTTCTCTCTTTCCTCAGCTCACAGGTGAATGTAAATGGATCATTATCTCTATGGGGGTAAATAAATTGCAGCATTAAAAGCGTTTAAACATCAATAATGTGTGATTCTGAGAGCAGGTGCTCTTTTTAATGCCACTTACTCTCCATGAACTAGGACTAAATGGTATGAACACCTCTGCATTTACACAAACAGCAGTACAGGCCAACACTACAGACCAGCACAACATGCACAGATCCCTCTGTTGACCAGTTCTACAGACTCCAGTACAGACCCTTCCTACACCTACTGACCAGCACAACAGATCATCACTACAGACCAGCAATACATCGTATATCTCTCCACTACAAACCTGGAGAAAGCTGTGACATGCAGGTGTTCAAGAAGGTGCTGGTGTAAACAAGGTTGTACCTGCTTCAATCGAGCTTGCGTGGAAATAAATGCTCAAATAATAATAATAATAATAATAATAATAATAATAATAAATCTTCATTTTGGAAAGCATAATCTTCATTTTGGAGCATACACAACAAAATCTGTCGCTAGGCTAGCTCACCGGGGAATAATGTTGCTTGGGGAGCATAAACTGTGAGACAAGGGGAAGTGGTTGAATAGAAAGAGAAGGTGTGTGTAAAATAAATCACACTGTGAACTGCCCTCTGAGAATCACCAGCTCTCTAGCATGGCGACCGTTGCTGCTGAACATACTGTAACTAAACAGTAAGTCAAGAGATCTCTTGAGATCTGGCCATCTGGTGTCCAAGACTAACACTACATTAACTAACAGATTAGCATAACAAACACTACATCCACAGAAAATAACTACAGAACAACACTACATGTACAGACCAGTAATAAAGAGGAGAACTACATCTACAGACCCCTATTAAAGATCAACAATACAGGTGAACAGACGAGTGGTGCAGACCAACAGTTTCTGTGCTGAAAAAAAAGTAACACGCATGTCATTGAGAGTCAAAATGGAGTTGATGATTTGTTGAATGGATGTCCAGGCCTACAGACCAGCATTGCACCTAAAGACCAATAGCATCGACCAGCATTATATGAACAGACAAGAACTACAGGTCAGAACTACAGAACTTCTACCTACAAGCAAAACAGACCCCAATACAGACCAAAGCTACAGACCATTACGCCCATGCCTGCAATACAGAACAGCACGAAAGACCAACACTATAGCCACAGATCTGATTGGTCTATCATTTATCCCTCATTCAGTTGGCCAAGGAGCGTTTGACTCAAAATTGCATTTTGAAAATAGTTATACTTATACTTCCAGTCAATGAAATTTCAGCAATATTTCCAAATAGTACTGACAAACACTGACACTATAAAAATCTACAGAGGGTAGACAAAATAAACCAAATGAAAAAGGACTCGTATTTTGAAGTAAAAAAATCACAATTAAAAAGTCTACACGTGTTTCATATTGACGCCAATACTAATTACCAATATATTTATGCTAAATACATTGTTTAGTCTTCAAATGCAAATTGAATCCAATAATAAATGCAGTTTTCAAAAGATTGTTCCAGACTCTGTTTTCTGGGCTGGCAGTGTAGTGTAATGGTGAGGGAGCTGGGCTTGCAACTCAGAGGTTGCAGGTTCAATTCCCAGGTGGGGCACTGCTGTTGTACCCTTGAGCAAGGTATATAACCTGAATTGCTTCAGTAACATATCCAGCTGTATAAATGGGTTGTGTGTAAAGAAATGTAAACTGGATAAGAGTGTCTGCTAAATGCCAAAAATGTCAAATGTTTTCTAGAAAATAAAAGTCTTTATACTTTTGTGCTTACTTATAAATCTTGTATTGACATATGCTAAGACATTTTCAAATCAAAACTTTAGTATGTGAGTTTCTAAAGCAATATGAGAGATCTAAAAGATTTTGAAAGAGGTCCAATAGTTGGTGGCCAAATTGCAGGGGTGTCAGTCATGGAGACAGTAAAATGATTGAATGTTTAAGGGGAAGAGTGAAGAAAATCAGCATATGCAGAATCCAGACTAGACCTCAATCCCATTGAGAATCTATATTTGAAAATTGCTATTCACCACTGATTCCCATCCAACCTGATGGAGCTTAAGCAATTTTGTAAAGAAGAAAATTGCAATGTCCCGATGTGCAAAGCTGGTAGAGACTTACTCAAACAGACTCACAGCTGTAATTGCAGCTAAATTAATTAGCTAATGTTTTGCAAGTGAATACTTATTCAATCGAGTATTGTCTGTTTTATCTGTAACTAATTAAGAAAAAGATTGAGTTGTTGTTGTTTTATTTTACATTATAGTATTCTGTGTTGTTCAGTGGCAAGAAAATCAAATTAAATCCATTTTGATTCCATGAAGTAAGAAAATAAAATGTGGAAAATGCCAATATGAATAGTTGTTTTATCCACTGTATATCTGTACAGGCAGTCAGCTTTGTTTCCCCAGATCTACAGCCTCCTGCTGAGTGAGGGCCACAAAGCCTGTCACCATCAAGTGATCCATCGCAGTGAATACAGCCTTTTACAGTAAGAGGGATGAGAGATGACCTTTAACATCATTAAAATAATGAGAAGATTGATTTTATTCGATATGTAAAATGTATTACTGGTGGTATTCATTTAAACTTTTGTGACTTTAATTTCTACAATTAGCCTGAAGATTATGAAGAGAATGTTATGGTAGGACTTGTGGCAATTACTCATCCGGTATGCTCCTCTGCAGATGAGAGCTCGTAATGACTCGTTAAAGAGGAGACCTTTACACAGCCAGGTCGATGAAAAAAAGAATATGTTCTCAACAAACTTGCCTGATAAAATACATTTAAAGATTCGAATAATAATTTCTTACTTTTCCGGTGAATTCATACATTTAGGCTAGTCCATTTATGTACTTCACAATAGTTACATCGGGTGTGTGTGTGTGCATGTGTGTGTATGTGTGTGTATGTGTGTGTGTGTGTGTGTGTGTGTGTGTGTGTGTGTGTGTGTGTGTGTGTGTGTGTGTGTGTGTGTGTGTGTGTGTGTGCTTGCATGCATGCATACATCTTTTACTTAAATACATGGGTCATGTTGATCACAGTTTAAACTTGCCTTGCTCAGCTCAGACTGGAACAATGGCACAAACTAAAGAAAGTATTCCAGCCTTACCTGTGGCAATATCATGTCATTCTGGGCTGGACCGAATGACAAACTTTCATGTATAATTAAAAATGGCATTATACGTTACTCTGAAATCAAAATAAATAAATCTGAGAATGCAATTTTTGTCAATTTTTGATACATTTCTCATTGTCTCACATTATTCTTATGTAGGATTAATTGGATTAAATCTGTCTCTTATTTCAACTGCCAAATCATATACCTGCAGTCACCAATTTATCATGGTTAATATTGGATTATGTATTTAGGAATACATTATTTGCTATTTAGTCATACTTAGTCATATTTGCCCATTATCTTTATTAGGATACTTCACAGTTTAAAGCTTCAACCATTAAAACCAATACTTCATCAATATGTATTTTTACCTGATCAAAATGTATAGTGTGTCATTGGGAATGGAGGTTGTTTGGAACAAACCAATTTTAATAACTTGAATCCTTTATTGATTGAGTCTTTACCCAAATGATTGTAGTCTTATTTTTTAAATAGACTACACTCATTTTGTAGCTATAAACTTTATTTTAGATTAACCAATAATCAAACCAATGGTAATCGGGATCTTGTTAGAACATCATCTGCTTTCCGAACAATACTTCTCCTTTTCAATGATCCTGATCTGTGGCCTCTTTTGCAAATTATTTGGTTTTGTTCTGGTCCTTCTATTTATCCTTATATCAAACACTGTGGATTTTCCCACATTGTACTCTTTAGCAATAGTGCTAAGACATGCCTCTTTGTGTAATTTTTATCGTATGTCTAGCATTTGTTTTAACAATGAAAGTGTGACTCCTTTCTGTTTAGTGCTTGCACCAGTGGCACTTACATGCTTGATATTGATAAGGTGTCATTGAATATGCTTCCAGTTTCAATCCCTGTTTACTTGACTGATCAGTCTGAGGTTTGTATCTTTAAGGTTCTACTGTATTTAAGTAAATATTTTGTTATATCTCAAATTAATTGGCGCAATCAATATGCAATCCCCACGCTCATTCATAGCACAACACCACAAAAGCAATTATATTTTTAATTACCAGCCCACTGGTAAAATTAGGCCAGCTATGCACAGCCAGACTTAAGAAATATAGACCGAACTCCACTAATCTGATTAGTCAGTTTCAATAGTTCTAGCAAAGTGTGTGCTCTTACAACTGAAAAAACTCATTTGAAGTTGAAGATATATATTCATTCATAAATATTTCAACTTTTCCAGCTCTCTAGATCATTTCCACAATATCTTCTTATTGCTACAGTAGAACACGAATATGTGGGTCTGATTTTAACTCTAGATAGGAACTTAGACACACACTCATGAAGCCTCTGTATTTCCACTCTCTTTCCTAAAGGAGAACGTTGGCCCTTGTTGTCATACTAAATCCAATCCATAAAATTGTGATTATGGAAGCTTGCTGTAATGATAAGGACTAAGCAAGAGCCACTATTGCAAAAAAACTCATCACCTAGAAATGAAAAGCAAAGGTCCAAATATTTTCATTTATTTTTTAATCAGTGAGCGTTGCGATGCTGCACTATGTACTAAATGCTACAGTTGAATTAAAAGTAATGGCTATTGAAGTATATATGTAGTAGTTCTTGATGCAGATAAATATAGCTAAGAATTCATTGTAATTAATTACATCATAGCATAATTAGTAAGAACAAAGGTGCTCTCTAAAGAAAACATTGAGATATTTTTCAAGAACATATCATCGTTATTGTCTCTTTGTAATATATTGGTTGAGTTGTTTAACCCTCGATTAACCCTGCCTCACAAACTCGCAGCCTGTTTCTATGGGGCAACCTACTCTTCAAGGCCAGTGGTGATCCTCCTTCGAGATGGAACTCACCGACCCCCTTTCTGGAGACACCCTTACGTGATTCATGGCGAGTTCATGCTGACCACCCTCCCCCTCCCTCAGGAGCGGACAGCCAAATGCCACTCCCAATCGGGGCTAACAGCCAGGGCCGGTCTGGCAGAGATGGGCTACGTCCCTGATAGGCAGTTTGTACAGGACCAGCCAAATACGGCCGCGTTACGCTATCCGCCAGCCCCAATATGGATATTTCTGATGTCATTTATAAGCTTCCCTCATGCTACAGTATGATATAGGAAAGGTTATGATATATGATTTGATAACCACGAGTCTCCCTTTTGCATTTAGTGAGTAAATTACATTTCGGAATAAATATAAAGAAATAAGTTCATTTTGGATGGTAAGAACATGAGATTTATGCTGATTCGTATTCTCTTTGACTTTGCATTAAGGGGAACTGTAGCTTGCTATCCCTCCCTCCCTTATTCTATCTCTCCTGGGTGGTTTATTTATCGTGCGGCCGCTCGCAGTGATAAAGTGTTAATTATATAGGGCACCAAACCATAATCTTTTTTCAATCTTTTTTCAACCTTTCGTTTGAATTTTAGGCAATAAAGCCAAGCATATTAGAATGAAACATTCTCTCTGTACTACTTTCCTTATTTAATTTAAGAGATTTTTACACCCAACAGAGATTTAAATGGCCTCATATTGGGTTTATAATCTCATCTTTATTGGTGGTTTTGACTCATGGCCATTATTTTTATTATGGTGACTGGGCTTAGACCCACAGTCATGAGCGGGTTTTTGGTTTGTCTCTTTTTTCTTTTTGTCTTTTCTACTTCACTTTATTCAGTTCTTACCAAGTAATATTATTATTCTGGTTAGGTTGGGGGTGGGTTAGCTCAAGTGATGTAGGCTACCGCAAAGGGGCTTAAATGGGACCAAAATCCATAATTTCATAACATAGCGTAACATTTCAATAACATTAACCTTGTATCATTCCGTTTTTAATTACTAGCTAGCTTGCAAGGCAGATAATAGCATTACGACAGGCTACATTACAAAATATTATAGATAGCGTAACTTACTCGTTCAAAACATATGTTGCCTTATTGGTGATTATGTCTGTATTGTCTATGGAGCTTTGTGTGTGACACAGAATTTCCCCAATGGGGATAAATAAAGTTGATCTTATCTTATCTTATCTTATCTAAAAGCTGGCCATCCAGTCCGGCTGGTTTAATGTTAAATATACTTAGTATACTTAGAAAATCATCCTTCAGAACCATCCTTTCATGTCCCAGCTAGCTGAGCCAAACAACGCGAATTACAGTTAGTCTGTGTGATCTTGGGGTGTCGATTGTTTTTGTATGTTATTTGACATTTGGACACTCATGGCTCGCATGGAAATGGGCATTTAAAACGCGAACATATCAACGGTGCCAAGTGGATAGACTGACAACACGTATAGTAAGTAGTACATCATTAAATTATTCATTTTGGTCTGAGTGCTCCTTTAACTCATGTGTATGCATAATATGGATGCAGAGGTGAACCAATTTGCTCATGAAGGCCTATGTATTCATATATGGCCTGCCATATAGACCAGAATGGGCTTACTCTATGGATAGGTCTATGTATTTGTAAGCCTATGGGCTTAGAATATCCATATAGCTGTATGAGTGTGGTGGGTATGTACATCTGTATATATAGATGTGTGTAATGTACAGTATTCTATATATATATATATATAGTTTTTCCCTTTCCCCCCTTTTGTCTGCTTTTGAACTGGCACTGGTTATTTATTTTAAAAATGAATATGCATTACCTGGCTCCTGGTTTTTCTGTCTCATGCTGTGTACTGTTTTAAAAACATATGAGGTTACTTGGGATTCTGAACTTTGTGATCATCCTGTAATTTTATAATTTTTTTCTGTAAAGAAAATTGGTTTGATTTCCTTCAAGGCAACTTAAAGGATTGGGATTGGAATGGGATTGGAGTAGTAGTTGAGCTAACATCTTTTCCTCATCTAAGACTCTCGCCTATCAACTCATTCATTTTAAATGTGCCCATAGGTTTTATTTGACCCCAGATAGACGGTTTAAGATGACTCACTGAGAGTAATGCACTCTAAGTATTCATTACCACAGGTAGGTACAGTTTGTCATATGTTTTGGGGTAGTCCTACTGTTAAAAGTCTATGGACACATGATACTCGCATACCATGAAAAACTTTATAATGGTTTCTATAACTGTAAGAAAATAATTAGTTGGTTTGAAGTTGAATTCAATCTCTGTAGGTTGTGGATTCTTGCATTTCTTGATGCTGCTGATGTCTGCTGTGATTCCCTGTGATAACTCTGTGACATTGTCCAACTGGTCTAGTGCAATTGCTCTGAAAAATCTGCTTTAACTGGCTAATGTGTTTTCCCATGTCAAGAACATGCTTGCCCAATACTGACCTCTTTGAATTGGCATTTCACTGCCTATAAGCTACTTTGAGTTGGAATATATTTTTCCCTTATCTTTTATTTATTTTAATTGTACTGCTGACTGATCAACAGTGCATTCCATTTATTTAGATATGTAAATTATAGTACTTTTAGTCTTAGGGTCTATGTTTACAGTGTATGCACTATATTCTGCACTGGAAATTCACTGGCTTTACAAGCACTACCAACTACTCATGGCATTGATGCTCACTCTGCAGTGGTAGGGAAGGGCAATGTAGCTACTGCTACTGCAGGCCACTGCTTTGCTTGAGTTGTTCCAAGAAATTTGAGGTCCCCCATGGAGAAGCGTATTATTGAATCACTTGTCTCAGGGCCCGAAGCTGTCTGAGGAATGAAGCCCTATCTGTAGGCTTTGTGTGTCATGCATTGAGAAACGAAAATATGAAATAAAAGGGACATGGACGGAGCGCAGTAATGAGTAATACATCCATGATGATGATATTAGGGTGTGAATGTGATGAATGGATTTGAGGCCGGTTTGATGTAAATCAGGGTGTTTATGAAAGTGGCGCACTTGAGCTCATAAATTATTGATGTGGACGTGGGGGGTGGCCCATGCGGAAAAGAAGACAAGCCAGTAAATTAAACACGTACAACCAGCAGAGAGAATAATTACATATCAGCATGACTAATGGGCTGTGAAGCTGCTGAGAACACTCTCCAATCTACCCATGAACCCCTACCAATGCATAAAAAATCGACGAATAAACCGTAGGGATACTCACATCATCTTCCATCTACCCATAAACCTTTTCCAACTTTCTCTCAGTCTCCCCATAAACCAGGGGTGGGCAAGCAGGGTCGTAGGGTTTCATGACAGCTTCTGCTCTTGATTATTTAATTAGCTCAATCGTTTGTGTAATTTTACATTTATTGATAAGCTCAATGTGCCATCTGAAGACTGTTCTTGTGTTCCTATATGAAATGTTTTACTGTGGATTAATCAATGACTGAATCAAAGTTGTTGTATATAGCTAATTAGCTAATTGATTCTATGCAATAGGTGGAAACAAAAACCTGCATAAACAGGGGCCTTCCAGAAACGGACTTTGTTCCTGTCACATTTGTCCAGTTGTTCCTGTTTGTTCCAACTGAACAGTGACACACCTGATTCCACTAATCAAAGCCCTGATTGAAGACTTTGATTTCAAATCAGATTTGTCTTGTTTCTCCCTGGTCTAGTTTCTCCCGCGTGATTGTTTGTGTTAATTGTTTTATTATTTTCTATTATTCAATTATCAACCCTCATTACTCCTCATCATGCTCACCTGTTGCCAATTCCATCATCCGTTCTGGCACACCAGCCTCCCATCAAGATCATCAGCCCTGCAGTATATCTACCCCGGTTTTCCAGTCATTCATCGTCAGATCGTTGTTCTCCCTACCCTGGTAGAAACTGACTTCAGAAAGCCTTATCTAAAACGCTGTGTTTACTGTTCTTTGTGTGTCGAGTTAAATTCATGTTAACCCTTGTTCCTGTTGTCTCCCTTCGTGTTCAGGTCCATTCCTCGTCTGTCTGCCAGCTCTGTCCGTCCTGCCAGCCCCGCCTGCCTGCACGCTTAGCTTGCCCTCCGGTTCCCTCATCCTGTCTGCCCAGTCATCTCGTCCACTCCTCCTGTGCATCCCTTCCGTTGTCCAGCTCATCGTTTTCCATGACCTCTGTTATTACTATTATTAAATCATCACTCTCTATTCTAAACCTTGTCTGTGTCTGCGTTTGGGTTCGTTCCTGTTCGACATAACACGGACTTTCCCACCCCCTGATAACTTTCCAGGGTGTCAATCCCTGAGAAGGGCTGCCATAACCCAACTAATGAATAGACCTTCATTAGTCAAATTATCTTGCACCCACACTGGCCCTTCTTGGATAAGATTGGACATCCCTGACTTACATTATCTTGCATGTTCTCATAGCTTGCCCTATCACAGATTTGTTCACAGTGTTGACAAATGACTGACTTATCAATGCTGTCATCCATGGACTAAATCCCAATGATAGGGTGCCATCCATCCAATCAACAGAGCTGATTAAAGTGTGCAGTCTGATCTGTCTCCTCTCCCTAAAACCAGTGCTCTGCTCACCATCACTAATCAGTAAAGACTTAACAGCGATCACCGTCACTCATCATTAGGGTGTTGAGTTTTTGGCGACAGCATAGCCTGTGATTCAATACACCAGCCACAACAGGCTGATACAGCTTTCTCATCAAAACACCTGTTGAGTAGTCACTGACACTCATCCCACTGTTACCTGAACCTTCCCAATAACTCATTTAATGACCAAAAAGCATGTGTAATTGTATGCAGATTGACTCTGGTGCTGGTGGATGTTGATAAATATTTATTTGCTTTATTGGCATTATTAAACAAATATTTGGGAGGGAGATTTTCAGACAACCCCTCACGGAATTGCTTTAACCTGCTAAACCAGTGTTCCATACGGGTATAAATCGACATGCGCCTCTACTCCCTTGTGTCAACTGTTCCCGGCGTACCTGCCTCCTTCTGTGCCCACCTCACACTTCCTAACGCCATCGTCATCATCATGACGTTAGTCATCACTCTCCTCCTGCACGCCTCCGCACTGGTCCCGCCCTATTCAACATGATTCATCTCCAGCTTCTCGCTGTTGCCTGAACTGCAACGTCGAAGCGGTGCTGTGCTCACCTCCCCCTGCAGGCAAACTTGGTTCTGTCTGCTCACCTGCGCATGCATCACCTGCTGTTCCTGTTTTCCCCAATGCTTTCATGTCTGCTCCTCCCTACATGGCTGAGTGGACTGTGCCTCGGCTCCTGACAACCTTTTTGGACCGTGAAATTATATCTTCAAGGTCAGCAGAGGTCTTGCACTGATCCTCCTCTGGTGCCCGCTCCTGTGCGCCCCCCCCTGTAGCTTCTGGGTCTGCCAAGAAGGGCCGCTTAGGGCGGCAGTGTTAGCATAATGGTTAAGGAACTGGGCTTGTAATGCAAAGGTTGCAGGTTCTCCTCAGGTGGGGCACTGCCGTTGTACCCTTGAGCAAGGTACTTAACCTGAATTGCTTCAGTACATATCCAGCTGTATAAATGGATTGTATGTAAAGAAATGTGAAACTGTGTAAGTCGCTCTGGATAAGAGTGTCTGCTAAATGCCTGTAATGTAATGTAATGCCAACCCACCTGTGACTCTGTGTCCTTCCTCCATTCCCCCTTTTCCTTGGTTTTGGCATCCATTGTCCATGGGACACTATTGCTCTTATGAACAGTTTTTCTCTCCCTCTTCCCCCTTTGTCCTGTGCCCTGTGTTCTGCCTGGACCTGGCGGGCTCCACTCTGCTGTTGTGCAGTCGGCCGTCCCGCCCCCTTCTGCTCCTTCAGCTGGCAGCTCCGCCGCCGCCGCCAATGCTGTGGTTACGCCATCTTCTCTCTCTGTCCCTTTCACCAGCATCCAGTGTTGCCAGATTTTTATTGAAACTTACCAGCTCAATCATAGACAAAATCCCAGCCAATCCACTCAAAACTAGCTCATTCAGGATTTGGTAGAATACAACATCTGTGCATGTGCACATTCTCAAACATGATCCATACAATGCAACACAAATTACCCACAAAAGTCCAAAGTATTTCTACCCACCCAAGGCCATTTTTCCCGTACAGTGACATAAAAAGAAGCCCAATTGGGTGGGCACTGCCCAATCTGGCAACACTGGCAGCATCCAGACAAGCACAGCGCAAGCCCCTCAACTCAACCTCATAACCCTACCCCATCCCTTGCATAGCTGTTGCCACACCTATACCACCTATCCCTCAGCATCCCTGGCCCCATATCCCACTCCCTGTATCTTTCTCTGGCCACTGCACCAAAATGCCATACACCTCTACTCCCTTGTATCAGCTGGTTATGGCTGCCCCCCCCATTCTATCTCCAACTTTAATCTGTGTTTAATTACAGTGTTCTCCCACTGTACTCTGTTTTATGTTGTTCATGTGTTGATGTTGTTGTTGTCCTTAAGTTTGAACTATTTGCATGTATTTTTACTTGTTATTTTGTTTTGTATTCCTATGTTGCTTTTATTACTCTTATGTAATCAAATCAAAATGTATTGTTATTATTATTATTTGTTTTCTTTCCATTTTATCATTGCTCTTAAAATGGTGGCCAGCCAACAACCTCGTCAATGAGCAGGTGCAATCCTGACTTCAAGCCCCACATAAAATGCATCAAATTCAAACAGTTTTTCAAATATGCATATTAGTTTTATGGAAATGTATTCCACTGAATTCAGACATATTTACAATAATGAGTCATTAATGCATTGTCTACCTGTACCAGAATTAGTGAACTGGTCGTTTTTTAGCTTTTAAGATTTTTAAAGACATACTGAATCAGAAATGCCCCTTGACACTGCGAAACATTAAGAAAGGTTGATACTTTTTATGGAATAATTGGAAAATAATGACAAAATGTTTCAGTAGATGTCATATTTAAAACATTCAGAATTCCTCAAGAAAGCAACTGAGAAACGAGAAAATACAATTGTTTGTCCCTTCATTCTAACAGCCTTGCATTCACAATGTTAGTCACAGTAATATTCTCATTAAACTGCCCATTTGTAACATCCACACATAGTAACCTACACAATATAAACATCACTTCGGGTGAGAAACATGCAGTGCATTACATTTGGCTGCTGGCGTCATTATTCTGTTCATCTGGTCTTCTGACATGGATTTACATTGTGATGTGAAAAAATAATTGCATTCATCTGTATACAGTCCTGTACACATTTTTTCAAGAAGATGCTTTTAGATGCAAAACACTGTAGCCTGATCCACAACTTTATGTGATAATGTGTTGGATTGCACCAAAACATGTTATGATTGGTGTCTCTCTATCTACTTAATCACTGTTCATCACAGCAAATTTACTGTGTGTTTTCAGCAGGTATACAAACGTGCTAGATTGTCACTGAATTTATCATTTAAAAAATCATGTTACCAAAACGTATCTGTGGTGTTGATAACAACAATTACATGTGAATTATCTCTTTTTTTCTACACATGTATTCCATATGGTACAAGTATTTCAATAAAGCCCAAGTGTTTGAAAATATTATGTTTAGTGAGTCAAACGATCTCAAGCTAAAGAACTAATTTTCTCTTTGTTTGATCAGCAAACATGCAGAGCAACATTTGTTACCCTTCTGACACTGCCAGGGCTGCAGGGGACTATTTATAACGTCAAACATTCAATTCTCACTTCAAAAGCTGTTACCACCATGATGAAAAGACACTTTAATGGAGTTGGATTCTTAGCAATAATATTTTTTAAGTTACTGGGGGCAGTGTTTATATCTGACTGGCCATATATGTGTGGCCAGTGACAGCTTACATGAATGCAATTCCACTGCTCAGTATAGACTGAGACACAGAAAATTGGTGAGAAAACGAGGAATATGCTACCAACTGAAAAGGGAAATGGAGGGGGATGACAAACAGACAAAACGCACAAACATATTTCAAATCGCACGGATCCTGTATGGGCCTCCATATTCACACTTGTTGAAATAATGTAGGGAAATATATGATTTGAAAACAAAAGTAGCCAGGAGCCCTATATCAACCAACTAAGGTGCGGTCTGACTTTCCTCGCGTTATCACTCTTCCAAAAGATCCACACCAAAACTCTTTGGTCGTCATAATCGTTGTATTATATTTGATTGAAATTTGACAATCGTCTTTATAACACAATTAGCATATTGCGTAAACTCTTGACATTGTACAGAGCGACTCGTACCTCATCACAGGCAGTAAGAAGAAATGCGCCCAATACCATACCAAACACGTCACCGCTCAATTTTACCACCTACAGCGAAAGTGTCGTCATGAGTCATACATTTTATCAAAAATAAAAACGAAATCCTCGAATGACCTTATTATTTTAGCAATTATTATTAGGCTACATTCACTGCTTTTAATGGTATGCGTCCCTGATGAGTTAGGTTTGTGTCATATTTGAAAGGCCACTTTATAGCTAGCTACAGAAAACAATAACAATCTTTTATTTTGAAACAAAACAACATTTTTACATATTTATTTCAGTAAAAAGGAGATATTGTTTTTTTGTTGCCACTGATGCCACAATAATTAATTACAAATTAAAGATACAGATACACTGATACACAAACACACTGATACAGGCAGACTGTGTGTAGTTGTTCAATTTGGCCATACACGCAGCACCCAAACGCACGCGTTATACAACACTTTATGCGAGGAGTCATTCATCTCCTGCTTTTAATCAATAGGCATATCGCTCATATAATTAAACAGTGAGATTCCGATCAATATTAGAATTAAGATTAAAGGGTTGTTTAAAAAAGCATCATATTCCTTCAGTAGTGGATCAGTCATTGAGTAACGTGGTGAGAACTTTTCAAATTAAATTACCATTTATCCGCTTTATTTCCAAAACACGCCTCTATTTTATGGAAACTTTGTCACGTATATCATTCTGGTTTACATCACGGGCAGCCCCCCAACACACACACACACACACACACACACACACACACACACACACACCTCACCGTCTGACGTCAGCCAAATCGTTTAAAAGGCAGATTTGGGACTCTCGAACAGCAGAAGAAACAACACCCTCGAAAACTATCCCGTTGACTTTGCTACTCGCCGGCTTCTACAAGACTCCCAGTAAGATGCTTTCTGCACGCGCCCGGTGCGCACTTGCACTCCTCTCTCTCGCGCTCACGCTCAGCAGCGTGTGCGCAGCGCCATCGGACCTGAAGCTCCGCCAGCTGCTCCAGAGATCACTCAGCGCACCTGCTGGGAAACAGGTACGGAAATCTAATTCTAACTTCTATACGCCGTCAATTGCAAAAACGTAGAGATATAACGAGAGAAAAATAGTTGCCTACTAGCTAAATTGATTCTGCCGCAGTTTCATAACTAGTGAATGTTTTAAATCGTGCCCAAATGGGCACCATCTCTTGAACAAGTAGATTACATAAAATCTAGGTGCAGTAAATTATATGATATTAGTATTTTACCAGGCCAGGACACGCAATAGTAAATACGAACTTTTATGTTTGTTTATTCCATGCATCTTTCCCGCTGTAATGGAGAGCTATCCATGGTGCTAAACAGTGCAGAAGCTGCGGGGCGCAAAGGAACACATCCCCTGAAGGAAACTAGCGTTCAGGCGCGAACTGCTTCAATTCCACAGTTTATTACGTTATTTTATTTTGATAACTAAAACGTGATAATACTTTTACACAAGTACAGCGTGAAATGTAAACATATTCCTAGAAAATAGGCGGCAGTGTGGTATAATGGTTAGGGAACTGGGCTTGTAACATTAAGGTTGCAGGTTCAATCCCCAGGTGGGACACTGCCGTTGTACCCTTGAGCAAGGTACTTAACCAGAATTGTTTCAGTTAATATCCAGCTGTATAAATGGATTGTGAAACTGTAAGTCGCTCTGGATAAGAGCGTGTGCTAAATGCCTCTAATGTAAAATGCGATTTTCGGTAAAGAAATAAATACCATTAGAAGGTTTTTTTTTCTGATTTCGAATCTTGACTAAAACATGTTCAATGTTCTTGTGTTGAACGGGTGGATGCCCTCTTCTTGTTGATTGTTAAATTGACCTTTCTGCTAAAAAAGGTGAACTCAGTCCTGCGTAGTTATCAATCATTGTGTGCCCAATATGTCACGGTTCCACGTATTCATGCCATGTTTTATGTTTAATTTCATGTCTTGATTCTGTTTTCATGTTACGTTTCTGTTCATAGTTAAGTCATACACTTTTCCATGTTCTTTCTGCAGATCTTGCGTTCATGCTTTCTCTCTCTCTCGCTGTCGCTCACGTTTCCTTATTGTTTCCCCCTTGTCTGATTACTAATTTACTAACGATTAGATAGGTTTATTGTTTCTGCTAGCACGATTGGCAATTTGGTAACTCTAATTGCCAATGTGCTGGAGATTTACTAACTCACTAACCATGTAGTTCATGTCAATTTACTAATCTACTAACGCTAGGTCAGGATAGGATAATTACTAACAACGACTAATTATCTTGTTACCTTGTTACGCTCTCTCAGCTGTTTTCTGTTTCGCTCTGTTCTCAAGCTAAGTGTCTGCACCTGTCTACACCTCCATATAAGCTCAGTGTTTTTGTCACGTCCTTGCGAAATTGTTGCCTATATTTATATAGCACCTTTGAGCATTACCCAAGTCTGATTTCTTGTTACGATCCAAGCCTGTTTTCTGACCATTGTTACTGCCTGCCGTTTTGTTACCACTGCCTGTTTAGACCACGAGTTTTTGCCTGCTGTCTTTTGTGCCTTTGCCGCGGAGCAGACTTCGGTCTTGACTCTTGCACCGTCCCTGACTACGAGCCTGCCTACCGTCCTCCTGTACCTCTGCCCCGCTGACAGCTACTCTGGTTTATTTTGATTCTTTTGGTTTGGTTTACCGAGTTCGAGACTGCCTTCTCCTCGGTACTGTACTTTAGATTATTGGCTTGATTTTTGGTTATCGGACTTTGCTTTTGTTTTGACTACGTCTCCTGAACATTCCTCGAATAAAGCCCTTGCGGGTCTTTATTTTACGTCATTGTCTCTGAGTCGTGCATTCCGGGTCCAACCTCACGCACCCGTCACAGAACAATTTCGCCAACATGGACCCTGCTGACTCAACCGCCATGTTCCACGCTCTCCAGCATCAAGGCGCCATCGCTCAGCAGCACGCCCAGGGGATCTCCGACCTTCGTCAGGAGATGAAGGAGCTGTGCGCTGAGATGAGGAGACTCGCCATCGCGGTTCAGCCACGCCTCATGGAACAACCTGCTAAGCCGCCTGCACCTCCGCCTTCCAACCCCATGGGAGTCTGGCAATTCCGGGAGCCACAACAACCCCCCCCGGAGAGATTCGGCGGAGAACCGGAGAGATGCAAGGCGTTCCTGTTACAGTGTGACTTTGTGTTCCGGCAGCAACCGCAGACTTATCACGATGACGAGCGCCGGATCGGCTACGTGATGGGGATTCTCAAGGGGAGAGCCTTGGACTGGGCTACTGCTGTGTGGTCCGGGGTTCACTCCTTCTCGTTACTCAGCCTTTGCTGAGGAGATCCGTAAAGTCTTCCAGCACGCATCTAGCGACCAAGAACCTTCCAAACGTCTGATCGCCCTTCGCCAAGGCAAGAAAAGTGCCGCGGACCATTCGATCGACTTCCGCACCATCTGCTGCTACCCACTGGAATGATGCGGCTCTAGCGGACCTGTTCCTGGCCAGTCTAAACGAGGCACTCCAGGACGAGTTGGCGCATCAGGAACCGATCACTCAGCTAGACCCACTCGTCCGTGCCGCCATTCGTTTGGACAACCGTTCCAGACAACGCCGGACCGAGAGACTGGTTCTGCCCGGTCAGCCGTACCCTAGGCAATGGTCAAGTTCGCGACCTGAGGAGAGACAAGCTGAGGGAGTCGAGCCCATGGATTTATCTCGTGCTGGCATGAAGGTCTCACCTGAGGAACGGAAACGTCGGAGAGAGACCGGTTCATGTTTCTACTGCGGAGGTTGGGACATTCTCTAAAGCAGTGTACCTACCGGTCCAAGAAACCTGACTCATTGGTGGATGTGAGGTCCTTAGCCAAACAGGTGAGGACTGCCAGGAATGACCCTCGTCCCACCCTTCCTGCCTTGATCTTACTTCCAGGGAGACAGATCCAGATGAACGCGTTGGTGGACTCCGGAGCTGACGCCAACCTCATGGACGAAGTGATGGTCAAAGAACTGGACATTCCCATCCTTCCACTGCCTCACCCCGAGAGTGCTCGGTCTTTGATGGTAAGACGTTCTGCCACATGACCCACATCACAGAACCTATCCATTTGATAATTTCAGGTAACCATCATGAAAAGATTCAGTTTCGCATCATCCGTTCTCCCAATGATCCGCTCATTCTGGGCTTACCCTGGCTACAGAAACACAACCCCGTCATTGATTGGAGTTCAAGTCAGATTCAAGCCTGGAGCCGTGAGTGTCACCAATCCTGTCTTCAATCCGCACCTGCACCAGCTGAGGGCGCACCCACTCCACCCCAAGTCCCCAAGCCTTCCCTCGAGAATGTGCCCACCCCTTACCACGATCTGGGCACAGTCTTTTCCAAGACGCAGGCACAGATGCTTCCCCTCACAGACCCTATGATTGCGCGATCAACCTGCTACCCGGTTCCACACTTCCCTCAAGCCGCCTCTACAATGTTTCCAGACCAGAGAGGGAGGCCATGGAGAAATACATTCGGGACTGCCTAGCCAATGGTCTTATTCGTCCCTCCTCTTCACCCGTGGGCGCTGGATTTTCTTTGTCCAGAAGAAAGACGGCTCTTTGCGTCCCTGCATCGATTACAGGGAACTCAACAACATCACGGTCAAGAACAAGTACCCACTGCCATTGATTGACTCCGCTTTTCACCCTCTGCACAATGCCACCATCTTTACAAAATTGATTTACGCAATGCTTACCATCTGGTCCGCATTCGAGAAGGGGACGAATGGAAGACAGCATTCAACACTCCCTTGGTCACTTTGAATATCTCGTCATGCCTTTCCTGCCTAACTAACGCACCTGCTGTTTTTCAGGCGCTAGTCAATGACGCCCTAAGGGACTTACTGGGCCGACACGTGTTCGTCTACCTTGATGACATTTTGATTTTCTCCAACAATGTCAAGGAACACGAGTCCCATGTACAGCAGGTTCTCCAAAGACTTTGGAGAACAAACTGTTTGTCAAAGCTGAGAAATGTGTTTTCCACACTGACACTGTCGAGTTTCTCGGCTTCATCTTGGAGAGGGGACAGATCAGGCGGATCCTAAGAAGATTCAGGCGGTCACTGACTGGCCCACACCTACCACTCAAAACATCTTCAACGCTTCTTGGGATTAGCCAACTTTTATCGGAGGTTCATCAGGAACTACAGTCAAGTTGTCTCTCCTCTCACCAAGCTCACGTCCACTGCCATGCTGTTCCGATGGAGTCCCGAAGCAGAAGGGGCGTTTTCTAAGATTAAGAAGATGTTCTCCTCCGCACCTATCCTGGTGCACCCGACCCCACCCGCCAGTTTGTTGTGGAGACTGATGCTTCCGACTCTGGGGTGGGAGCCGTGCTCTCTCAGGTTTCCTCTTCCGACAATCGTCTTCACCCATGCGCCTTTTTCTCTCGGGAAGCTTTCACCGGCTGAGAGAAATTATGACGTGGGTAACCGAGAACTCCTCGCAGTTAAATTAGCACTGGAGGAGTGGAGGCATTGGCTGGAGGGGTCAGAGAAACCGTTTGTTGTGTGGACCGATCACAAGAACTTAGCTTACCTCCAGACTGCTAAGAGACTGAATTCTCGCCAAGCTAGGTGGGCGTTGTTCTTTGGCAGGTTTAACTTTTCACTCACCTACCGCCCTGGTTCGAAGAATGTCAAGCCGGATGCCCTGTCCCGGCAGTTTGACACCATCTCCGAGCGAGAGCGCCTGAGAACATCCTTCCTCTGTCCTGCAATGTAGCGTCGGTAACATGGAGAATCGAGTCTGTGATCCAGAGGGCTCTGCGAGGGAGCCCGATCCCAGGTCCATTCCGGGCAGACGTCTTTACGTTCCCTCAGCTGCTCGGACGCAGGTCCTCCAATGGGCTCATTCATCTCTCATGTCTTGCCATCCTGGCTTCACCCGCACCCTGGCGGTCCTTAAGAGAAAGTTCTGGTGGAACTCCATGATTTCGGACACCAGACGCTTCATCAAGGCGTGTACCACCTGCGCCAGGAGCAAGGCCTCACACCAGGCTCCAGCTGGACTGCTCCAACCTCTGCCTGTGCCCAGCCGACCTTGGAGCCACATTGGGGTGGATTTCGTCACGGACTCCCCTTCTGAAGGTAACACCACCATCCTCACCGTCGTGGACCGGTTCAGCAAGGCGGCACATTTCATTCCCTGCCCGGATTACCCACTGCCCAAGAGACCGCGGACGTCCTGGTCAAGGAGGTCTTCCGCATCCACGGCATCCCCTCAGACATCGTCTCTGACCGTGGTCCCCAGTTCATCTCTCAGGTCTGGAAAGCTTTTTGCTTGGCCCTTGGAGCCACTGCTAGCCTCTCTTCTGGATACCACCCTCAGTCTAACGGTCAGACTGAGCGGGCCAACCAGGACCTAGGAGCGGCGCTACGTTGTGTTTCCGCCAAGAACCCCGCTTCATGGAGCAAGATGCTCACTTGGGTGGAATACGCACACAACGCCCTGCCCTGTGCCGCCACCGGTAAATCCCCATTTGAGATCTCCCTCGGCTACCAACCACCTCTGTTTCCCGACCAAGAGGCCGAGATTGCTGTTCCCTCCCTCGCCACCCACATGAGGCGATGTCTCAAGATCTGGAAGGACGCCAGGGCTGCGCTATTACGCACGGCAGACCGGAATCGTCGTGTCGCAGATCGCCACCGCACACCAGCCCCAGTTTATAAGCCAGGTGACTCCGTCTGGCTTTCCACTAAGGACATCCCGTTACAATCCACTTCCCACAAACTACAACCCCGATTCATTGGACCCTTCAAGATTCACAGCATCATCAACCCGTCTTCTGTTAAATTGTCACTACCTGCTTCCCTTAAGATTCATCCTACGTTCCATGTTTCATGTATTAAGCCTGTTTCCACTCACCCCCTTTGTCCCCCGATCCCCCACCCTCCTCCCGTATCATTGATAACCACCCTGCATACACAGTCAGGAAACTTTTGGACATTCGCAAGAGGGGTCGTGGTGTTCAATACCTGGTTGATTGGGAGGGTTATGGCCCAGAGGAGCGTTCCTGGGTCGCCCCCAGTCTCATTTTGGACCCTGATTTGATCAAGGACTTTCACCGTGACCACCCAGATAAGCTCGCTAGACCGCCAGGAGTCGGTCGTTAGGGGGGGGGGTACTGTCACGGTTCCACGTATTCATGCCATGTTTTATGTTTAATTTCATGTCTTGATTCTGTTTTCATGTTACGTTTCTGTTCATAGTTAAGTCATACACTTTTCCATGTTCTTTCTGCAGATCTTGCGTTCATGCTTTCTCTCTCTCTCTCTGCTGTCGCTCACGTTTCCTTATTGTTTCCCTCCTTGTCTGATTACTAATTTACTAACGATTAGATAGGTTTATTGTTTCTGCTAGCACGATTGGCAATTTGGTAACTCTAATTGCCAATGTGCTGGAGATTTACTAACTCACTAACCATGTAGTTCATGTCAATTTACTAATCTACTAACGCTAGGTCAGGATAGGATAATTACTAACAACGACTAATTATCTTGTTACCTTGTTACGCTCTCCTCAGCTGTTTTCTGTTTCGCTCTGTTCTCAAGCTAAGTGTCTGCACCTGTCTACACCTCCATATAAGCTCAGTGTTTTTGTCACGTCCTTGCGAAATTGTTGCCTATATTTATATAGCACCTTTGAGCATTACCCAAGTCTGATTTCTTGTTACGATCCAAGCCTGTTTTCTGACCATTGTTACTGCCTGCCGTTTTGTTACCACTGCCTGTTTAGACCACGAGTTTTTGCCTGCTGTCTTTTGTGCCTTTGCCCATGGAGCAGACTTCGGTCTTGACTCTTGCACCGTCCCTGACTACGAGCCTGCCTACCGTCCTCCTGTACCTCTGCCCCGCTGACAGCTACTCTGGTTTATTTTGATTCTTTGCATGGTTTACCGAGTTCGAGACTGCCTTCTCCCTCGGTACTGTACTTAGATTATTGGCTTGATTTTTGGTTATCGGACTTTGCTTTTGTTTTGACTACGTCTCCTGAACATTCCTCGAATAAAGCCCTTGCGGGTCTTTATTTTACGTCATTGTCTCTGAGTCGTGCATTCCGGGTCCAACCCTCACGCACCCGTCACACAATATTCAAATAAACGTTAATGAAATCTTAATTTTCAACAGTCTTGAAAAGGGGACCTACTTTTAAATGTTGTACTTGCTGCTTGAATAGTCTGCTAGTAACAAAATAACATGTTATTCTATTGCAGGAACTTGCAAGATATACCCTCGCAGAACTACTGTCCGAGCTCGCGCAGGTAGAGAACGAAGCGTTGGAGTCCGACGACCTGTCCCGTGCAGAGCAAGACGAGGTTCATCTCGAGCTGGAACGAGCTGCCGGCCCCGCGCTGGCTCCTCGTGAACGCAAAGCGGGATGCAAGAACTTCTTCTGGAAAACGTTCACGTCGTGTTGACTTCTTTATGTGCATATCTGAACCATATGTATTTAAAACACACACACACACACACGCACATCTCATTTTCTTTTCAATCATCTCTGGCAAAGCTCAGTCTACCGCCGCCCTTGAAAATAAATTGTAAATACATAAACTGTGATAATTGTGATTGGCATTGATAATAGTTTGACTTAATAATAGTTCGATATTTAATTAAAATATTTAATACAAATGTCCCCCCGAAAGAACTGTTCACAACAAAGAATGTTCTACAAATGTATGCAATTCTGCTTTCGATAGTGGTTTATGTATTCTGGCAGATATACTATTTTTATTTGTTGTTTCAATAAAATCTATGTTTCAGACTCCAATGTCTTCGGAACACTTTACTTAGAACTTAGGTTTAGTTTTCCTAGGTAGGACCTACTATTGAGCCATAGCGTTCGGTTGTTCTCTGAATGGCTTGTGCAGTGAGACTGTGCCTGAACTTTATTAGAATAAAACGTGTGAATTACTCCGGGAAAAACGTTCTGTTTAATTGTATACATAATTTTAAAGTGAAAATGTCAAAGTGGGAATTGTAGGACACTTCCTCACCCTCTCGCCCAGTTACAGTGCCCATAATGAATTAGAGTCGGGTGTCCCTACCCTGCAAGTAGGCTACTCCAGAACTCCGCCACGATTCCAATGGGCAATGAGCAGTACCGATTATTAGGGCTTTTTAGATTTGTTATTTTATGAGAAATCACTCCCACGAGCTCCAAACTCCACGTACGTCCGTCCACTGTGAAGAGAACGGGGGAGAGGTTATTGGATTTTTGATTGATCGAATTTAATTAGTAAATACAGAGAGGGACTTGCAGCGACGAGGGGGAAGAGTTCGTGGTTCGGAGACGCCTGCAGACATACGCGCGTCGTGTAACTAACAGCAGCGATCAGCAGCTGGGATGACTTGGGCTCGCTTCATCGCGCGCACTTACCGCAAGGACCTATAACTTCCTTGCGTTACTGTCGACAAATACATTTCTTTTGAGTTTAAATAAAAATCATCTGATCCCTTTTGGAGATGGGACTGAAAATGTGACCACGAGCAGAACAGCTCCTGTCCTGGAAAATCTGCACTCGATGAGCCTTTACATATTATATACGACAATTACAGATCTTTAATGTTGTTAAACTAGTAAATGCAATTCAAGAAAATCAAGTTTGATATGGAATCTCCCAGTGGTCACATCGCAAAAAGGACTCACCAGATTAGAGTAATACCACCAGACAGAGAAAGAGAGAGAGAGTATGTGTGTGTGTGTGTGTGTGTGTTTGTGAATGGTTAGAGTGCACTGCCTGTGACAAGACAATGTGCGTGGGTAAATGCCACTGTAGGTGTGACAGTCCTTTCCCATCCGTCTCCAGGATAAACATAGGGGAAAGACATCTGCTCTTTGAGATTAGGAAACTGTAGAGAATGAAAAAAGTGCTCCTCATAACCCCAGCCTTATTAGGGCCTTTGGTTAAGAAAGCTCTTAAACAATTAGAATTGTGTGGGTAAGTCATGCCAGAGGAGGGATCATTTGTCACTTGTCTTTAACCCTGTAAGCCACGAGGAGGCTGTGCTCTGTGGGATGTCTCCTGAAAAAGTCTAAGCTCTGCGCTGAGAGAGAGCCATATCAGAAATCCAGCTGTGGATACTATTAGGTAGTATGCCACTTTCTCCCCCTCTCTTTCTCTCTCTCTCTCTCTCTCTCTCTCTCTCTCTCTCTCTCTCTCTCTCTCTCTCTCTCTCTCTCTCTCTCTCTCTCTCTCTCTCTCTCTCTCTCTCTCTCTCTCTCTCTCTCTCTCTCTCTCTCTCTCACACACACACACACACACACACACACACACACACACATGCTATCTTCCTCGATGTCTCTCCATCACATTAAATTTATAATTATTTCTCACATTACATACAAAACGTTTCCCTTTTGCTGGGACCTTATTGGGATGGAGAGGCTTGTGTGCCTCAAACACCCTGAGGGCTATGGCTTGGCTCCTGGTAGATTTGATCCATACTGGATTGGTTTCGGGTGAGGGGCCAGACAAACGGCAGCATGCTGTTCCTCCGGGTTGGGGGTTGGGTGTAACATTAACAATGCCACCCTAGAAAAGGAAACATGTCACAGCAACTAAAGCAGCTAACATCAGGCCAACCGTCAAGCCAACTGACATTACCACTCCTGATGAAGGAGTGTGACGGAGAGCCAACTGGGGTCAAAAACAAGATCCACTTTAAAACATAGAAGTTCACCTGGAAGGCACCTAATGGTAGGAATATAAACCAGATTGATCATTAATGATAAGTGGCACAGGTCTCCACAGTATGTGAGAGCTCACCGTGGCGCAGATGTCTACAGCATTCACTAACTAATCACTGCTACGATCAAGAACATGATACCACAAGGCTAACTACTGAGAACAACTGGTGTTTGTTGTGGAGCGGAAGTGAGTAAGCAGCAGGATGAGTCTGACAAGAGGTACTGAACCACCCTGGTCCAGAACAGATAGACAACCCTCCAAAGTAGACAATGTCCTCAACATCGACACTGGTCCAGCCGATACGGCAGAGGTCAGATCCACCATCAAAACACTGAGGGATGGCAAGGCATCGACCATAGATTGCATCCATGCTGAGATGTTAAAGGCAGTCATCACTACTGCTACACAAGTTCTAACCATTCTCTTCCAAGCCATCTGGGTTAAAGATACAATCCCTGGAGACTGGCCATAGGGCATGAGGCAAAATCGCAAAGAAAGGCAGACACAAGAGGGTTCAAAAAGACATGAAGGTGAAGCTGGGAAAAGCTTGGGGTACATTTGCTCTACATCGTGCCATATGGAGGTCCAAGAAGTACAGTCCCGCGTGGCCCAGTGGTTACAATGTTCGACACTGGCCACAGAGACCAGGGTTCAATTCCCTGTCCCGCCAGGTTCGGCTCTGGCCATGAGTGCCACCAGGGGGCGGTGAGAAGGAGGAATCTGACAGGACTTTCGCTGCGCACAAGAGTGGCCCTGTAGTACCGGGTTACGGTCAACGACCTGGTGAGTGCCGTCTCAGAGGAGACGTTACTTTGCCTTGGTCACTACCGATTGCAGGACTATGGCAGTGAACTCACATTACTGGGGGGGATTGACATAAAATAGCAGGTCTAATTGGCTACTAAATTGGGATAAAATCTTCTTCTTTTTTTTTACTATAAAAAATCAATTCTGTTGTATGATTCTGAGTGCTGGTGTTTCATCAAGACCGACATGAGAAAGTTTGTGTCTTTCCGCAACTAATGCCTCAGGAGAATCTGTTCCATCTTATGGCCAAACAAAATATCCAATAGCAAGCTATACAAAAAGACAGGATGCCAAAATGTCACACAAGACATTCAAAGCTGATGAATCCGATGCATCGGACACATGCTAAAAATGGAGCAGGACCGCATCCCCCAAAAATTGCTCTCAAGGCAAAAGGAAACCTGGAAGGTCAAAAACCACCTGGCGCAGGATGGAGACTAACAAGCTGGCCAAGACCAACCTCACCTGGGGCAAGGTAAAACCTGTCGCCAAGGACAGGAAAAAGTGCAGGGAGGTGACTGTGGCCTTACGGCCCAAAGGGGATGAAGAGGATTAAGTAAGTATGTTACACAAGCCCACATATTTAATACAATTTGGTAATCAGGGGAGTCAAAATATTTTTAGATTTTTTATTCTGGGGTTTCTATTTCAGAAGAACGTCTTTTGTTACTTCTCTGTACTTTTTTGAGCGCATTTATGTCCTTCTAATAGTTGGGTGCCCAGAACCGGACACAGTGTTCTAAATGTGGTCTGACTTTGCATAGCGTCCTTTGATTTACACTCACTACTTTTTTATACACTACCCAGTATTGTCTTTTCATTGCTTTGGCAAGTGCCAAGATCCAGATAAGTCATGGAAGGTTTATTCTCAAAGTATGCAATCGCTCGGTCTGACTGTCCCGCTATTTTGACGCGAGGTACTGCATGCTCTCAGCCCTGGCCCCCCATTGGTGGAAGGAAAACCAATCAAGACAGCAGAGCCATTCATCATCTTCAGCCCTCTTATGAAGTTTACATTACATTTACATTTTAGGCATTTAGCAGACGCTCTTATCCAGAGCAACTTACACAGTTTACATTTCTTTACATACAATCCATTTATACAGCTGGATATTTTACTGAAGCAATTCAGGTTAAGTACCATGCTCAAGGGTACAATGGCAGTGTCCCACCTGGGGATTGAACCTGCAACCTTAACGTTACAAGCCCAGTTCCCTAACCACTATTCCACACTGCCTGCCTAAGTTTTACCTCTTAGATTGCATCTGGAACAACAGAGTCACTCGCCACCTTCAGTCACTTCCTGAGTGCTCACCTCTTCAGACTGCACAGCTGTTCAACTCTGAGCTGTGGGGCACATCTGCCACCTTTTAGTTGTACTTTGTTTTGCAAAGTACCCCCGTCACAATCTTTTCGGCTCAAAGTGCACAGCTCTCCTGCGGTTTGTCACAGAATTATCAGAGTCTCCCGTGCCTTAGCGTTAGGAAACATACTGCGTTTTAATCCGACAGAAGGGAGATTTATTGGCGTCTCTGCTGGGCAATGGGGGCACTCATGTCTGAGCAGAGGAGTGGTGAGAGGGATAATAGCTGAGCCTGGGGGTGGCTGGCAGTGATCCATGTTGTGGTAGAGAGAGCATATCATCCCCCCCTCATCATCAGCAGATAATCATTGCATTGGTCAGAGCTGACCCATCAACGCTTGCACACTTTTCCGCCATGGTGCTGATTCGATAGCTATCCCAGAATTCCTAGTACCAGCATGGGCCTACAGGAACGTTGTTCAGCATTGAATATGAGTATCACTGAGGATTGAGATCTTGAGAAAACTGAGAGATGTTGGTGAGTGAGTGAGTGTGTGTGTGTGTGTGTGTGTGTGTGTCCATACAGCATCAATAATCACACTAATTTCCCATTTGTTAACACATGTAATCAGGCTTTGGAACATTTACTTCACACGTTCAGCTCCTGCTCTTACTCTACAGAAATGACTGGCATCAGCTGCAGCGCTTTTATTGCAATTACGTAGTCCTTTAAATAACCTACATTTATTCAGCACTGTTTAACTTTGAGAGAAGAACAAAGAAGAACCGAGGAGTGCATAGCTTATAATCAAATATTCATATCCAGCATTGTTCGATAAAATGGCAAATCAATTTTAAGTGACTGGCATTGATTTGTGTATAATTAAGCACAAACCACATGCCAAAGGAAAGCAGCAGGATTTTTTGTAAATTTAATGTATTTCCTCTCTTTCATTAATCCTGAAAAGGATTTTTAACTACTTCCTCATCTTACCTGAATATCTATTTATTTCACAATTTCTGATTCATTCTGAGAAAGCAGCACCTGGCTGATCTCACTCTGTCTGCTAAAACATATAATACAAACAATATGTATGAGTCAACAACATACAGATATGTTCGAGAGAGACTGTTCCTATAATGTTCCTTGTGAATTAAAAATAACATTCAAGGAACATCCTGGAAACCAGACAAATGTACACGTTGGTAACATTTGTAATGTAATCTGGGGTGGAGAGACTTTAAATGAGTGTTTTCATTTTACTTGAAATAGCTGAGGTTGAGATTGGGGTTTGGAAAGCTTTTGTCAAATATTAGATGTAGAAAGTGTTCAGTCATCAAATGTATACACCTGACTGGCATACTGTAAGCTGTAGGTACTCCTATCACGATGAATTAACTACCATATATGACTAACTTTAGACACATCACATTCTGTCCCTTGTGAGTAGAAGATAGCAAGTTATTTAATTTGAAAATCTAAGAGTTTTTACATGTGATGAGTCTGATAGACAACAAAGCACACCACATGCTAAGTGCACACCCTATGCGTGCCTTGTGTGTGTGTTTCCGATTCCTCATATTCCATACAAATATAAAACATTACCTCTCATTCATACATGTGAGTGTTAAAAAATATCTATTTTAAACAAAATATTTAATGTATATCCACCAGCACACATGCCTTTGGTTTATGTGTGTGTATCCATAAATTATCACGTATGCGTGGCGAGAGAGACAACCATGAGAAGCTAAAAACGCAACTGAAAAGTTACAATTGTCTGTGTGTAGTGTTTTGCCGAAAGGTGATTTTATTTAGTTTATTATTTCGGTTTATTGTTTTGTGTCCTGAACCTGTGAAGGCGACGGACGAAGGTACTTTATTTATATCACATTGTGTATGCTCTCTCTCTCTCTCCCCTGATCTCTCCCGCTGAGGGGTAAATGAATAAAAACCTGATTCCCAAACCGACAACTCCATTCCCTGTGTCCTGCTGCTTCGTTCCGCTCCGGGTGTGTCACTCGACGTGTGACACTGCTGTTGGCTGATTGGCTGATGTTACAACACGCAAACTCCACTCCTAACAGCTTACCGTACTAATCTAAACAGCCAATGTTAGCTAGTCAAATAAATTGTTAGCTCACTAAAATATCTTATCATATATACAGATTCATGAGCACACTTCATTCGTTAAAACCAGCTAGCAAACCTAACAGTTGTATAAATGTGTTCACTCCAGCAATGACTAACTAGCTCTCTGACTACGTTAGCTAACTGCAATCATAGTAAACGTACAATATTTTACCTTTTAAAACAGAAATGACCAAATAATTATGTCTACTTAATTTACTAACTAGCTAGCTATCCCCTCCCTTGTTGGCTCCAGTTGCCAGTCTCAGAAAAGACATCTGGCATTTAAAGACTTAAATACTGGCTATCTAACAGGTGAGGTTTAGCACTGATCTGTGGAGAAAAATATCTATTTCTAATGACATCAGGTAGCCTGTAGTGTGCTCAGCGCAAAGTTGGAAGATAACACAAGCAGCCTCCTGGCAGATCCACTCCTGGTAGGATGGGTCTAATTATGTTGAGCCACACTGGACTCCTGATCATAGCTGGATAGTGACATAACCTAGGCTTGAACCTGCAACAGGGCCTAGCATGTGCACATGGCCATTACTGACCGAGACACTAAGAAAAACCAAAGCCTTCTCAAATCTGAAATGATTTCACCTGATTTATATCTCCATCTGTGGACCTTTCTATATGTCTAGTCTCAAGCCATGCTTTCCACCTCACTCTCTAATAACAAATAGGTTCATATCATATTGTGATAGTGTTTATGTGTTAAACACCCTACATCTCTCACTCATTCCCACACATTTTTCTCTAACACTGTGTTCTCCCTTTCTCTGTCTTTCTCTATCTATCACCACACGTACATTTTCTTACTCTGTTCCTCTTTGAAGCATATTACTGCTCTTCATAGAACACTTGTCCCTGATTTGGATTACTGCGAGGCATGCATGCATGTTTTTCATTAATAAAAACTAAGCACAGTGCTGTTCTATACTTTCAACAAAGTACCATTCTCTTGACCATAACCCAGGCCCGGGTTCTACGACGGTGAAAAAGGGTGGATTGCAGCCTCAGATTAATATTTTGTACCCTCAGTTGAATATTGTACTAAAACTTATTTTCTGTGCATTACTCGTGTGCATGCACGTCCTTGCAGGCTCATAACACACACAGCAGGTGGCATTCTTTGATCTTGCCTCACGCGTTGTCACGTGGCATTTGTTTGGTGTTACAGAGAATGTTGTCTACCAGCCTACCATAGTCAACTTTTTAGTGTGCGAGACCAGTTTGCAAATGGTTAGCTAGGCGTAGCTAACATAGCTAGCTACAGCATCATAATGGATATTCTCAAATGGTTAGCTAGGCATAGCTAACATAGCTAGCTACAGCATCATAATGGATATTCTCAAATGGTTGCAACAGAAGCCGAGCACCAGCAACACCATTCTCAAATGGTTAGCCACCATAGCCAAATATTCTCAAATGGTTGCAAGAAGCAGACCAGCAACACCACCACCAGCCAGCACAGAGACAGACTGTGGCTGCAGCTGTCCACTGCAGCTAGCTACTAGTCCACCCCCACCCATTTCAGATGCACCCTTAGTGATTTTGTTCTGGAACCAGGCCTGCCTTAACCCCTGACACTGTTCCATACACACACAATCAACTGGCCCATTGATCTTTAGCCTGACCCTAACCCCACATACAGATCAACTCCCACATTGATCCTTATACACTGGATTTACCCTAAACCAAGAAAGGATACAAATGATGCTTTTGTGTCTTGCAAAACGTTGTGCATGATTTCTGTTTTGGGGAAATGCCATTGGAATATAGATAACTGGGGTTTGTTCTGTATCAGCTAATGATAATTAGGATAATAAAAGTCCTTAAAGATCTTTGATATGATACCTATACCCAGCTGCATTGTGTGTGTCTCCCATTTTTGATTATGCTGCAAGGGTATTGGGCTCTCAAGATTACACCAGATGCAGCACTGTTAAAGGAATACTCCCATCAAAATCCTGACTTTTCCAGAGCTGTACACCATAATCGGGCAATAGTGGATAAAGCCAACACTGTTAAAGTTTGGAAAATATGGTCAATGTCATTTTGTAGTAATTGCTGATTTAGTTTGTAAGACCTCCTGATCAACAGGTTTCACAAATTTGACTTTTTTTGAGCCATGATGTAATAACACATTTTAATTTTAATTTTAATAATTTGGTCATTTGAATAGACCATTGAACATTTGTCTACAGTTTGAATTCCCCCTCATCCTAAAGGCACACCCAAACTCTGCTACAATGCTAAGATAGTTTGTGCATTTGTAATTTGTGACCGTCAATTAGGATATTCAAGAATTTCATTACCATGACCATCCAGTTGCATGCTGGTAAACATAGGATTAAAAGACAGCAGTTTTTCAGTTCATGTTTATTGATGGTTGACTTGTTCACATGAATGTATCTGTACATATAAGGTTAATTTATACTTTAATAGGTTAAAATATTACTATGGAAATTGAAAGTGTCTTATTTGACCATACAGGCTGCGTGTCATGAAACGGTAACAAACAATAATAAAATATGAATTCATGGATTCATTTAGGAGAGAGTGAGAGAGGGAGAGAGCTCTAAACTCTGTATGTAGTAAGAACGGATACTCTACAGGTACGAGTGACGTCAATGTGCACATGTATTCTGCACCAGGAGACCCACCCCCCGCCCCCAGGAACTGTCACACTGGAAGTAGCGTAAATGGTCTGTATTAAATTAATTGAAGCACACAGATACTCAGAAAATCCAATAAAACAAAGTTAAAATTGGAAACCTACTTCTCCAGCAATGTGACTTTCACACACACACACACACACACACACACACACACACACACACAGGTCTCTGCCTCACAGACACACACTCATGAAAATGTATGTTGCAGCCCTGTGATGAGTCGGTAATGAGGTTATCTCTACAGAGAGCGCTGAACTCAATCAAACACTCCGGCGTGTCTAAGTGATGTTTGAAAAACAGTGAGAGAACGCTGGCCTGTGTTCATTTCTGTCATTAATGGGCTAACGGACTGAATCAGGCAGACCGTGCAGAGTGAGCCCCCTTTGGTGATCAGCAGGGGGCGCTTTCCATAGTTAGCCTGAGAACTCTGCGTTTGTCCCTCTCATTAAACAGCATGTAAAAGGAGTGTGGCGTAACACACTCACACACACACATACACTATCATGCGCACAGACTCGCACAGAACTCACACACAATTCTATTCAACAAATCTTCACGTATGTGTATCACAATAATGATAGTTATTCGATACTCTTTGTATGAGAAATTGAGAATTATATTTCTTTTTCTCTTTTTAAAAATGATTTTGTACATATGATGCAAGAAAACAGACTGAAAATCGAGCTAGAACATCACAATAAAGAGCACAATATGCTATGTGCCTTTCAGAGAGGACCAGCTAAAAATGATTTGGCATTCATTTATTATCAAAATCTTTATATTATATATGCTATATATTACACATGTTACGTTTCACATGTTGAAGAATTAATTTGACAATACTTAAATTAAATTAAATTAAATTAATTAAAACAAAATTCGAAACTAAAAATATATCCCACACAATATGTATTAAATAAATACATATATGAAAATAGAATATATATTCACACATACATATACATAAACAAATAAACTATATTGGATTAATTTTTTGCTACTCTTTTCCCATTTACATCCTAATTTGGAAGGCCCAATCAAAACTGTAGGCCAGTCCCATCGTTGCAGCACTCTTCCGTACACAAAACCTCCAAGGCACATGCAGCCAGCCAACTAGTTTTTCTCTACTCTGCAATCCACTGAGCTGCTGTGCCTGCACCCAGGGCAGTCTGAAGGGGTGGGGTGGGGCGGGGCCCGGGGCAGGTCAACCTATGTGGGGCCTAGCTGTTAATGCGATGACATCATAGACTTAGCAACTGCTTAGCAACCATTGTTTATAATAGCCAACCTGTCATAGGCTTGCATAGTAGCTATTATACTGTATAGGCTGTAGCTATGCTCTAGCTCTATGAGCATAGGCTCTAGCTCTATGAGCTACATTTTTACAGGCTACGACATCACACATTTTTGGGGAAAAAATGCATTTTAGAAATGATTATTAATGAATAATTCATTTTTCCCCTCTCACCGTGGGGCCCCGTGAAGGGTGGGGCCTGGGGCAGTTGCACCAGTTGCCCCCACAAAGACGGCCCTGCCTACACCCAACCAGCTGGAAGAGTCACTAGAGAGCCGTGAGGCAGGGGCTACCATTCTGAGTGTAATCCTTCTTCCCTGGGTGATGTTATGGCCAATTGTGCATCGCTCTGTGGGTTCCAGCCACAGTTAACACTGGCAGGGTCAATATTCTATCAGAGCTGAAGGGCATACCACTGCAATCTACAAAAGGGCTTCAGCAAAGTACCCTCCTTGGGAGTCCCTCTATATTAGATTTTCTAAATCAATTTTTATACTCATTGTTTATATCATCATATATTTTCTTCCGATTTGGAATCACGGGCCCATCCCGTTGCTACAACAACAGCAGAGCGCAAACCAGCATGTGTTATTTATTCCACAGTACATTCTGCGTGCCACCACTTCTTTTCACTGTGCAGTCCACCAGCTGAGCTGCGCAGTTATGGCGTCAGAGGATACATTTCAAACTGCAGGCCAATGACTGGCCAGAGGATTATCTCCCACAATGGGCAAACCCACAGCCAAGTGCCACACTTTGGGCATGCTAGTCACAGTGGGCACAGTGACTATATATCACTGAAATATCACATTTACATACGTATTCAGACCCTTTGCTATGACCCTCGAAATTTAGCTCAGATGCATCCTGTTCCCTTTGATCATCCTTGAGATGTCTCTAGAACTTGATTGTAGTCCCCCTGTGGCAAATTCAATTGATTGTACATGCTTTAGAAAGGCGCACACCTGTCTATATAAGGTCCCACAGTTCACAGTGCATGTCAGAGTAAAAACCAAGCCTTGAATTCCTAGGAACTCTCCATTGACCTCCGGAATAGAATTGTGTTGAGGCATAGATCTGGGGAAGGGTATAAAAACATTGCTAAAGCATTGAAGGTCCCCAGGAGAACAGTGGGCTCCATCTGTAGTGTAGTCCAGTGTAGTCCTCTGTAGCTCAGTTGGTAGAGCATGGCACTGGCAATGCCAAGGTTGTGGGTTCGATCCCACAGGACTACATGTCCGTCGTTCGGATGGGACGGTAAAAACCGAGGTCCTGACTCTCTGTGGTCATAAAAGATCCCATGACACTTCTCGATAAGAGTAGGGTGTTAACCCGGTGTCCTGGCCAAATTCCAAATTCCCAACCCAGACAATATATATATTCAATTCATTCCCTCCCTCCTCGCCTCTCCACTGTGTATCTGATGTGTGGTGTGTTTGTACTGGCGCACTATGGCTGCCGTCGCGTTCACCCAGGTGGGTGCTGCACATTGATGGTGGTTGAGGTGAGCTGCTCCTACCATTGTAAAGCGCTTTGGGTTCCTTGAAAGGCGCTATATAAAATCCAATGTTCATTCATTCATTCATTCATCATTGTGAAATGCAAGAAGTTTGAAACCACCACGACTCTTCTTAGAGCTGGCCGTCCGGCCAAACTCAGTGAGGTGACCAAGAACCCAATGGCCACTCTAAGAGAGCTTCAGAGTTCCTCTGCAGTGATGGGAGAACCTGGCAGAATGAGGAGGGATCAATCAGGCCTTTATGGTAGTGGCTGAAAGGCATATGACATCCCACCTGGAGTTTGCCAAATGGCACTTAAAGGACTCTGAGAGCATGAGGAAAAAGATTCTCTGGTCTGATGAGACACAAATTGAACTTTTTGGCCTGAACGCCAAATGCTACCATAAAGGCCTGATTGATGGAGTGCTGCAGAGATGGTTGTCCTTCTGCCAGGTTCTGCCAGATTGATGAGGAAAAAATGAATTTAATCAATTTTAGAATAAGGCTGTAACATAACAAAATGTGGAAAAGGTGAAGGGGTCTGAATACTTTCCGAATGCACTGTATTGTATGCTCAAAAATTGGGAAATTATATTTGTTCATACATTCAATACAATTTCTCAGAGAAAAAGATTTTGTTTGTTTAAGATTGTTTTCCTCAAAATGATATGTGCCACAATTATTCATACCCCTGTTTGCAGTACTTTGTGCACTCTCCTCAGGATAACACTAAAGATGTTTCTATAGTGTTCTATGAGATTGGTAAACATAGAAATATTGTTTCATAGGAATATTTTTATTTTGTTTTTATATTATTTAGTTTTAATAGTTTACAACCCTTTGTCTTGTTTCTTCTGAGACTGCCATGTTGATGGATGGAAAATGGTGTGTGTTATCTCTCTCTCTCTCTACACACACACACACACACACACACACACAGAATGCAATGCATTGAACATTTGGAGCCCTTTCAGAAGGGCTGCACTGCTTTTCCAGAAGAGTTCTCTAACCTAGTCAGCCCAAATAAATAAATGTTCCTCTATTTACATATAATTTACATAACCAATTACCATTCTTAATTATGAAGGCACTAATGCGTTTATGAAAAATATTTGATTAAAAAGTATTCAACCCTAAGCTCTTCTCTGTGTTTACAGTTCTTCTAAAATGTTTACAACTGGAACAGGGACTGAAACTCACAATGATCAAAAGCGGAGGCCCATCTATGAAATCCCTAAATTATGTTGCAAAACTAACACTCTTATCTCATTACACAAATTACCATTCCAACACACCTTTCTAAAACACAAGGAAAATATATTTTTTCTTGGTTTTGCACTTTGTTTTTTTTACATTCATCCACACTTCACCCAGGCAAATGTTAAATGTCTTAATATTGCCCCCACAGGGAGCACTACAGATAAAGCGCATTGATACTTTTTTTTACAAACATTTTAAGCATTTAGCAGACGCTCTTATCCAGAGCAACCTACAAGATGTGCAAACATACATGGTAGGAACAATCATAGTTAGCACAAGAGATCAGTGCAGTAATACAGTGTACACATCATTGCAGGCAGCTGTGTACCATACCTGTAACACTGGGAAGGAAAAGGTTAGTAATTTTTTCTTTTATTAAATGGAGTAAGAAGGGGTATATAGTGTTGAGCAAGTAGGCAGTGGTGATGACAATTAGCTAGATGTACAGAATTCAGTGGAAGTGGAGTCTGAAAAGGTGGGTTTCATCAGGTGGGTAGGCAGTGGTGATGACAATTAGCTAGATGTACAGAATTCAGTGGAAGTCGAGTCTGAAAAGGTGGGTTTCATCAGTCAGTGACTGTTTTCACATTAAAAGCCGCACAGCATATTAAAGAACAGTCACAGATTGGAGGAGAGGTGCATCTCTCTCTGACAACTGACATCCTGTATTCCCCTGGTAAGTTGTTAGGGGGTGCTTATGCAGCAGCTATAATAAGAAACCCGGCCGTCTTGAGCTCACCCAACACTGGCATGATGAAGCCAACTGGTTCTGCTGTATGACTGACACAGCCCAGACTTAATCTTGTGACATCAAGGCTATAGGGATTAGTGCCTTTACCGGCTGAGCCACTCAGTAGTCCATGACATTCGTATGTGTGTCATTTATTCTGTCTTTGAAAAGGTTGATACTGTGAGCTATGTTTGTGATGGCAGATGTATGATTTTGATACACATATTTCATTTGGAGATATGTAAAAAATTTGAAAGAATAACTTTTAAAATATTTTTTCAACCTTTTTTCAAAGGTTTTTTTAATGTATGATTGCATTATGCAAACAGTTTTGCAGCCTGTGTCTATTTGTTATAAATACAGGGATGAATGTCTGTGTTGCACACACAGCGAGGCTGCCTTCTGTTTAATGCAGGGACAGGTGTACAATCTGTGTTTGTTACAGTCATGAATGCAGTATGTTTGCAGTCAGTAATGCAGTCTGTGTTTGCTGCACTCAGTAACGCAGTATGTGTTTGCTGCACTCACAGTAATGCAGTCTGTGTTTGCTGCACTCACAGTAATGCAGTCTGTGTTTGCTGCAGTCAGTAACACAGTATGTGTTTGCTGCACTCACATTAATGCAGTCTGTGTTTGCTGCACTCACAGTAATGAAGTCTGTGTTTGCTGCAGTCAGGAATGCAGTATGTATATGCTCTGACAGCCATCAGAGCTAATTATCACCGTGGCCTGCACCTGCTCTTCAGGTGGATGGAGATAAGCAGAGGGCAGCACTTCAAACTCAAACTGGTATTTAAATGACACAGTGTCCATTTAAGTGACGTGGGGAAGAAAGCTGTTCATGGTGGTGGGGTGGGGTGGGGTGGGGTGGGGGTAAAACTGTTCTTTGAAGACCAGCCCCAACTGCCATCTGAAATAACTTTGTGTTTGTGTGTTAATGGGGACAGTTCACATTCTGAAAGATTTACCACTTCACTGCAACTAACCTCCAACGTATTGCATTCAACTTTATTTATCCATAAAAACAGAACAGTCAGGCCTCCCGCGTGGTCTGGTGGTTACAACGTTCAACACCGGCCACGGAGACCGGGGTTTGATTCCCCGTCCCGCCTGGTGGCCGGGAGTTCCACCAGGAGGTGGCGATTGGCTGTCCGCCCCAGGGAGGGGGAAGGGAATCTGACATGACGTTCGCTGCGCATAAGAGTGGCCCTGTAGTACCGGGTTACGGTCGACGGCCTGGTGAGTACCGTCTCGGAGGAGACGTTACTTCGCCTTCGTCACTACCGGTCGCAGGACTACGGCAGCGAACTCACATTACTAGGGGGGGGATTGACATAAAAATAGCGGGTCTAATTGGGAGAAAATGGGATCAAATCAGAAACAAAATAAAAATAAAAAACAAAAAACAGAACAGTCAGCAACCACAATTTGACCACATGAGGAGCACACTGTGAACTGATGGAATGTGGCTGGTGTGAGACAGAGGCCCTTGATAAAGGACATAAGGATTATCTTACCGTCTGCAGATGCTTGTCTGAGATCGCTGTGGTGATGAGCACTGTGGTTGCCTGGCATAAATGAAAGGGGGTATGGTGTTGTGATAGAGATCGGACTCTGTGTGCCCGGGGATTTATGTGAAGATGTTTATGCGAGATTGCCATAGAGGTCTCCTTCTACGTCACCCAATAATCCCTCCTCATTCCACAAGCACTCCACACTTTTGAGGCGGTGGGAGCATTAGAGGTCACATTGCCCTTGAGGAAGAAATGAGAGGAAGGAACAGGAAGGGAGGACAAGGAGCAGGAGCTGGAAGGGCAGGGATGGAAGAGTGTCACCTCATGTTCTGTTTATGTCCACCATGTAGAAATAGATTTATTCCTGGAGGGACACCCTTTTCTCATCAACACAAAGCCTGCTATTGTTCAGAGGTTTTTGTGGAGGAGGCCATTAGCAACACAAGGATGACAAAGTCTCTTAATTCAGGGCACAATAGAGTGCTGGGAAATGGTTTCCACTGATAACAAGCACAATCCCCCCAAACCCCATTTCACCCATCTGCTTGCTACCTACCCCCTCTCCACATTTCCCTGCACTCCTGCAGTACTCTCCAGTCTGTGTTAAACACACACACACACACACACACACACACACACACACACACACACACACACACACACACACACACACACACACACAAAATACATGCTCACAAACACACACACACATGAACATGCTCACAAACGCACACACATACACATCCTCACAAACACATACGCACTGACACACACAAACACACATTAAAGAGTTTTATTAACTTGTGTTATGTTAGGGTCCGCTGTGACCCATTTCAAGTTAAAAATTATATAATAACTACCATCTAGTTTTTTTGGTAACAAGGCTTCATGATATCCTCCACAACAGCTATATAAACACTACAAACTGATTTTGACCATTTTAGACAATTCTGAAGGTCTCTCTAAAAAAAGTGTATGCTTTGGTGTTCGGGTCCGGGAATTGGGTTCGGGACCCAGCAGTGCATTGAAATAATGTGTCTTGGGGCCTTGGGGCCATAAAATAAAATGACAACAGGATTGTATGGTTATGAATGCATAATAAGTTAGTTATGATGTAGTAAAAACAATATTGGATGATAGTCATTGTTTTTGAGTGTTTTGGACTGAGTTAAATCATGGGTCAAAATTGACCCAGCGAACACACGGGACAGAAGCACCTTTCTAACATATCACAAGGTTAAAGAGCGTGCATAGAAATGAGAAGAAGTGTTTTAGCAGTAGTGCTTCATCTGCTGTTCGTGAGTTCCAGTAAACACTTCAGTATGTGTCTGCCTTTATCTAGAATTACAGCCATCGGCAAGCCGCTGATATCAGATACATTGTGATAACTGTAATGAGTAAACGGCCTGTCTCTGGAACAGTGGAGATCCAGTTTATTCCTGGTGCTGGAGGGACTGGTCAGCTGGTCCAGAGGCTCATGGCATTGACCCCCTCAAACACCAAGAAGCCTGACAATGGCATGCAAACAGAGGCAATCAGAGTCAACTAAATTATACCACAGCACAGAATACAGACAATTAGACTCTTTCAGAATCAGAATCAGAATCAGAATCAGAAAAACTTTTATTGCCAAGTACACAAGTATACAAGGAATTTGCCTTGGTGAGGTTGGTGCATAAAAACACTGAACAAGACAATAAAGAAACCAACAAGACATTCACAGGATAAAAACACTACAAGGCACAGCAATAATAAATAAATATTTAAAAGTATACATGGTAGTACACACATTAGAAACAAGTGTTGGGTAAGAGCTATATGTGTGCATGTCTGTATGAATGAATGAGTGCCTCCAGCATGATGAGGAAAGGCTGAGGGGGTGGTGAGTGATAGTCCCTGAGTCAGTGAGAGGCAGGGGGCATGTTTGTGAGCCCCACTGCCTTAGGGAAAAACTGTTCAGATGGCGCGAGGTTTTGGTTTTGATAGACCGTAGCCTTCTGCCGGATGGAAGACTTTGGAAGAGGTGGTGACCGGGATGAGAAGGATCAGCGATGATCTTTCCTGCTCTCTTCCTGGTCCTGGGTGGTACAGGTCCAGGAGAGACGGCAGGTTGCAGCCGATGACCTTCTCGGCTGACCGGATGATCCGCTGCAGTCTGCCTCTGTCCTTGACAGTAGAAGCAGCGAACCAGGCGGTGATCGATGAGTGAGAATGGACTCGATGATGGACCTGTAGAACAGCACCATGGTTTTCTGCGGCATGTTGAGTTTCTTCAGCTGCCGCAGGAAGAACAGCCTCTGCTGGGCCTTCTTGGTGATGGCAGTGATGTTCTCTGCCCACTTGAGGTCCTGAGCGATTATTGTCCCCAAGAATCTGAATGACTCCACGATGTTAACTGGAGAGTCACTCATGATAAGGGGGGGCAGTTGGGGCTGGGCTCCTCCTAAAATCTACAACCATCTCCACAGTTTTTAGAGCGTTCAACTCTAAGTTGTTCTGGCTGCACCAGGAAGCCAGGTGGTCCACTTCCTCCTGTAGGCGGACTCATCCCCCTTGGTGATTAGGCCAATGAGGTTGTGTCATCTGCAAACTTCAGGAGTTTGACAGAAGGGTGGCTGGAGGTGCAGCTGTTGGTGTAGAGGGAGAAGAGTAGAGGAGAGAGCACACAGCCTTGTGGGGCTCCAATACTGATGGTCCGGGGCTCGAAACTAGCTTTCCCAGCCTCACATACTGCTTCCTGTCTGTCAGGAAGTCAGTGATCCATCTGCATGTGGGCTCAGGCACGCTCAGCTGGGTCAGTTTGTCCTGGAGAAGCTCTGGAACGATGGTATTGAATGCAGAGCTAAAGTCCACAAACAGGATCCTAGCGTAGGTGCCGGGGGAGTCTAGATGTTGAAGGATGCTCTAACTGCTCTAACTGGACTTGACTGCTACTTGAACCTGAAGGAACATTGAGGAGACCATAATTGTTTTTACTTAGCAGAAGCCCTTATTCAAGGATGATTTAAATGCAATGTATTATCCACTCATACAACTGCATATGTAATGACGCAGCTCAGATGAAGTACTTTGAGAACAACAGAAACAGAACACCTGGGAGACAAACCTGCAGATATTGGCTTTAACTATGAATCCATGCTGCCCCACAGAGGAATGGGGGACAAGCACTGGTGAGCAGAGAAAGAGATAACAGAAAGAGATCAACCAAATCCTGACCATGCCAGAGCCCACTGTGACTGTGCCTATTGGCTGGAAAAGAGGTAGCATGTGATTTGTGCAAACCCTCATACTTTGCATCTGCAATGACTTAAACCAGGAGCATTTTCCAAACAGTTGACTCAATAAACATGCTATAAGCTTGCACAAAATTGGGAATCAACATTCATGGTGTACAGTGTAAGTACAGTGGCCAGTGTGTGTGTGTGTGTGTGAGTGTGTGTGTGCGTACTGTACAGTGTGTAGTATGTGCAGAGTGAGTACCTGGGCAGTAATGCTCCAAAGTCTGAAATTGTTCAAACTTGATAAGGTGCAGTTGTCTACAGTGTGGGCGTGGATAGGAATATCTTTGACAATGGTTTCTCTTCCAACATGCCAAAATTGCCAGTGTTGCTATTATCTTGTTTTCCCCTATGTTTTTTTTCCTTCCCCTCTAGTGTATGGAATCCTGCCACTTTTTTATTTTCAAGGCCTATGTTTTAAGGTGTTTCTTAAAAATGTATCACAAAAAATCCAAACCAGACTCGAAAAGAAATGTACACAATTCAGTGTCATAGACACAGTCTGTTTTTTAATTTTGCTTTCCTTACCACTGCCAATTTCAATTTGATCTTAGACCCACCTTTCTCTTACCAAGGGATTCTAAAGGGGGAGTGGTAGAAGACCTATAGAGGAACCTATGACTTCACCTCAACCTCTTTCTCCTACAGTTTGGGCAAGTACAGCACACAGACAAAATATCAACAGGGTCCAACATTGCAGTGAGAGTAAAGAGCTCCTCCTAGTGGCACTGAGGCAAACTATAAATGGAGCCTATTCCCAGAAGTTGTGAATTGACTTCGACAAAAAGAAGTTGAGGACAAACAGAAGGTACTCTGATCCCAAAAGACAAAACCTTTGACCTTGCAGTAATGAAGACTAATTAATGTTTTGCCAAAGCACAGCACTGAGACTCAGAGACAACTGAGAGTAAAATTGCTGTTAGTGTCAGCATTCTGAGGGTACTTTGTTTCGACGAAAGACGAGCATGGACAGTCACAGAGCAATGCAGTGCCCAGGGTGTTTTCTTCTGGGGGTGTCAGAGAAGTGACAGATGAAACACTGTGAGTCAGGATAAATGCTGACAATCTTGTTGCGGAAACTGATTTGACTGTCCATTTTCAATTTCTTTCTTGATGGCTCCTGCTGGTCATAGATCCACTAAATAAATCACAAAGCTATTGTGTTTGTCAGTCAATTAAAATAAATTATCCACCATCTTTTAGAACCAAGGGGAATGATGAATGCGTAAATCAATGTGAAAATAGGCACCGCATGGTGTGACCTAGAGGGCACAATGATCTGTGTCTGGGTTTCAAAGCACTGCTGCAGAGAAGCACCAATCATATTCTTACCTCACATCATAAACCCACAGAAGCACCAATCAGATTCAGACCTCACATCACAGTCCCAGAGTAGCACCTATCAAATTCTGACCTATATCACAGTCCCAGAGAAGCACCAATTAACTTCTTATATATACAGTACATCATGTGGTCCATTTGACACACTGCAGGTGGGAATGTTTGTGTTTCAGTCCTACTGAGCAACAGTGAGCAAGACCTTGTAACCTTACTTCTATAAAGGTTAAATAATTGTCACCCTGTAGAAAAATGTGGGACAAGCATTGCTGACTCCTATTGCGGCACATTTTTTTTGTAACATTAGCAAAGAAACAACAACAATCTGACTTTTGAATTTAAAACAAGGCAGACTTGCATAAATAGCATTCATTTTTTAATAACCACACAAAACAAATGAGTTGTTCATGAATATAAACTGAAAAGCAACCTTGATATGTTAACTGCAAACTGTAAATACATTTTCTAAAAATCCTTCATGTTCCTGAAATTGGGCTGTCCAGTGGTGTACCCTGTTGAAGTGCTAGTACTTTGTAGAGTGATGTGCCACTGAATGTTGTGATGAACAGGAACGATTAGCTGAGGACTGGTGAAGGGAGCTGGACAACGGAAGGGATGCACAGGAGGAGTGGACAAGATGAATGTGCAGGCAGGCTGAGGGAACTGGAGGGCAAGCTAAGTGTGCAGGCAGGCAGGGCTGGCAGGATGAACAAAGCTGGCAGACAGACGAGGAATGAACATGAACACGAAGGGAGACAACAGGAACAAGGGTTAACATAAACCAAGAAGCAAAGAACCGCAAAAACTGAGAGCATAGTCAAGGATTTCTAGGGTCAAGTTCTACTGGTGAGAGAGAACAACAATCTGACGATGAATGACTGGAAAACCGGGGTAGATATACTGCAGGGCTGATGATCTAGATGGGAGGCTGGTGTGCAGGAACTGATGACGGGATTAGCAGCAGGTGAGCAGGATGAGGAGTAACGAAGAGTGATAATTGAATAATAGAAAAGAATAAAACAATTAACACAAACAATCACGAGGGAAGACACAAGACAAAGGAAAAGACGAGACAGGAACAAAGGGAATGTGCCACTGAACTGAATCTCGACATGCCAGAGCGCACTGTGGTTGTGTTTTTTGTCTGGAAAAGAGGTAGCATGTGATTTGTGCAAAACCCATACTTTGCATCTGCAGTTACTTAAACCAGTAGCATTTCCCGTTGACTCAGTAAAAATGCTATAAGCTCGCACAAAATTGCGAATCAACATTCAAAAGTTGAATAAATTAATTCTAATGGAAACATACAAACGGACATATTATGCAATTATATGATATATACAGTATATTTATATATATAGGCTTGCTTATAGGTTGCCAAAGTGATTTATAGTACTTTGGATAAAGCCAAGATCTGCATTGGTCCACACTTGCAAGGTGAAAACTCGTTCATACCTCAATGGTACACATCGTAACCAGTTACAAATGACTGGGCTCCACACTTTAGTACAAATCTAAGTCTTTCTAGCATTATGAAATCATTAAGCAGAACTCCCACTGCAAGATGGATCAAATACCCAAATTCCCAACACATCTGATACTTCATTAATTTTCTGGCTATCATAGGAGAACTACCTCTTTATGTTCTAGAAGGGATGTTGGTATTGCCCCCAAATGCAATGAAGAGAATTCATCTGCTGACTTATTAAATACATACAACTTTAGCATTCAAGAGGGGCTTCTATATGAAGTTTGTTGTTTCCGTGGAGAACTATACACACCATGAACACGGTTAAACTGTTTTCCCTGAATAGTTTGCAAGCATAAATATCAGTGGGCGAAGCAGCAATAACATCTCAAGGAGTACTATATATTACATTCAGTACCTCAAAGTGTTTTCAAAGGGTCTCTTTTTATACAACATGGAATACATATTCAGATATTATTTTTTCTTGGTGCTAGTTCTTAATATAATACTGCTATATTACAGTACTATGGTACTACCAAGTAGTCAATGCCAATATACTTTGCATACAAAATGATCAAATTAGGTAATGACTCCAAAATAGAAAGGGAAATTGTATTTTTGAGTAGGCAAACCCTGAGCGTTATTTTCACAACTGTCGCAGTCACCAGCCAATAAAATATGACAACAGCAGCGGTAGGTGCTAAACCTGTTCCTCACACCTACTCCACGTGAAGTGTTCAATCGAAGCAATTATCCGCCACTGGCATCATACAGTGCAGAAGTATGAGGCGGTTCGTACAGAACGGTCTGGGACGTTGCCCATCGTTGCTCAAGACACAAGCGAGTCGTATTTATGCGGTACACTTTGACGAAAGAATGTAATTAGGTCTACAGATACATAATGTACTGTGTACTTCTGATTCAGTACAATGTGTGTGTGTGTGTGTGTGTGTGTGTGTGTGTGTGTGTGTGTGTGTGTGTTTCAACTGTGGGCATAGGGCTTTTCATTCTGTGCTCGTTAAGTGGAAGGGGCCAACTGCTCATCAGTTAAAGCCCGAGCTTGTCCAATGTTATACCAGTGCTGAAACCAAAGTGGCCCACACTCAAGTGAAGTTTTCCAATTTACACCGATACTTTAAAGCAGGAATCCGTTTGCCACTTTCATCTGCGTGTGTAAAGGAGACAGATATGAATATTCAAAATGAACAAAACCCTAAATTAACAAAATTCTTCATTTGTTATTAATGTGGATGGCATTGTTACAAAAGTACATACGGCGTTGTTAAACTATACATTATGACGTACAAGGTGGTAGTACTGATGGTAGTAGCCTACTGTGAATGCGCCACAACAACGTGCCGGTCTTTGAGGAACAAAACTCTCACGCGCATATGGAGGTCAGTTTAGCCACCTGTCTCCAGGGCAACGGCGTGAAATTAACTGGGTATTCAATGATGGCGAAGACACTATTATAGTAAGAAATGGTACATTTACAGTTTCGCTTTCGTTGCGCAGTGATATCTGCGTGAATCGTGTGGAAAGCAAGGTTGGTGTGCTGCGCAAAATTAGTAGCCTATAAAAATGCATGTTGTATCGAGGGTGCTGGGGAATTAATTAAACCGAAGCACAAACTGTCTTTGTTAATAAAAATTATCCCCGCCGTTCCGAACAAAAACGTAACTATAGGCTATATAAGGAATCTACAGTGTGGCTTTGTGACAGCTTTAAGACTTGATATGTATTTATTTAATATTAAATAGGGTTTATAAAAGTCAAAAGTTTTTATACACCCAATCTCTCTCTCTCTCTCTCTCTCTCTCTCACTCACTCACTCACTGTTTCACTCACTCTCTCTTTCTCCCCCTCTCTCTCTCTCTCTCTCTCTCCCCGAGCTGTAAACACTGCCTAAGCAAATTCGCCAATTCTGGAAATGTGACGTGAATTGTGAATGCGAGCGCACGCGGGCATCTAGGAATACAAAGAGTTCTGCACTGGGAGAAGAGAGAAGCCGTCGCAACTTCAACAATGATGGTGTGAGTACTTTCCATTTCCCTTTATGCCACAAAGGTAGTTTATTGTCTTTTAGAGGATGAAGCATGGTATTAAAAGTTTTAGAATACCCCCAGAAGTAATATCTGTTTGTTTTGTGATGTTTGCGTATTTGTTTAAATCGTACAAATGTATGTTATAACGATATAAAGGCATGCATTCTACCTGACAAACTAGTAAGACTAAGATGCTGTTCGCACCTAAGTAGTTGTTCTATTTGAACACAGTTAAGTGGTTAAATCACTAGTGCGCCGTTGAACTTTACCTTGGCCTCTTGTCCCTGTAGTCTCGCGGGCCAAGGAACATGGCACTTTACGGAATGTAATGACAGGGTTTTTGAGCGAATTAAATTGAGGTTAAACAATATGAGACTAATTTCCCCATAGGCTACTTGTAGGCGCCTGGAGTGCATAAACCTAGCATCACAATCGGCCATACATTGCGTTACGTGGATTACGCGATGCACCCTGTTTTTAAATCGCTGAAAGAGTTGTGGCTGACCGTGTCAGCTCTGCTGCCTCCTTGCAGAGTCCTGCAGGTCCTACTGCTCGGCCTGGCCTTGCCTGGAGCACGAGCAGCCCAGCTGACTGGCATGTACGGAACCCTGCACTCGCCTAACTTCCCAGAATCGTACCCGAAAGAAGTGGAGGTCACGTGGAATATCAGCATCCCTGATGGATTTCAGATCAGACTTTATTTCATACATTTTGATTTGGAGCCCTCCTACCTCTGTGAGTACGACTTTGTAAAGGTAAGAGGCCACGTCCCCCGGTGTCACCTTTGCCTGGGCTGTAACTATAACTATAACCCTAGCAGCACAGTATGCTATATTGCAGTTGTGTTCAGTCTTGCCCTTAGTGTGCTGCAGGGTGTGCAGGTTTCTGTTGTTGTTCAGCACTTAATTGATCAATTAAAGCAGGTGTTTGCACAGTCGACTCACCTCGCCTGCTGAGTCAGCTGGCCCCCGTGGCTCCCCAAGGGCAATGCCACTGCTCTATAGCATCACCATATCTTCCTCAGGATGTGCCAGGGGCTGGCAGTGTAGCGTAATGGTTAGAGAGCTGGTGGGGGGCACTGCTGTTGTACCCTTGAGCAAGGTACTTAACCTGAATTGCTTCAGTAAAAATATCCAGCTGTATAAATAGCTAAATAAATAAATAAATAAATAAATAAATATTAATGGAGGGAGAAATGTTGCACTAGCGATCCAGGGACAAGAATGTTTGTGTGGGGGTCTCTGTGAATCATTCAGCCAACTGCTCTAGCTGCTGATAACACACTGATAGCAGAGTTTGTGTTGATGTGTCTCTCTGTCCTGCAGGTCAGTGACCTCATTAGCATCAGCTAGCCAGAACCGCGCACAGAACAAGGCCCAACTGGGCGAGAGCACGCATTCTCTGGCACGCCAAGTAGCGGCTGTTGCTGCAGAGTGCCACAGAGTGGTTGTAGGATTTTCTGAACCCAAAGTTCACCCAATCTATAAATGATTAGTGCTTCCCAAATTAAAAGCAACGTGAGGCAATTTGTCTGAATTCTGTAGGACTTCTTTAGTTTACCTAATTCAAAAAAAAAAAGACAGTTTTCATGCAGCGAGAGTTGGATTGTACAAATGGATGCACAATTTTGGAGGGTGCTGTTTGCCAGGGTAAGGCTCCATTGTGCCAGTGTGGGGTTGGGGTGGTGCCAAGTCCCCATCTCTGATCTGGGGCAAATAGGCATGGGAGTTCTTACAGACATTTTGATACCGCGCTGTGGGATTACCATGCCAACAAAACAATGATGTGGGTACACCGAGCTGGCTGGATTACAATGCACTGCAGGCGGAATCGCACTGGTCCATCAGGACTAACCACACCAGAGTGCACTGAGGACAGAACCACCCCTTTGCTCTGGAACTAGCCAGACCACAGTGTATCTAGAATTACTGACACTTTTATCCCTTCATCAGTGCGATTATCGCGTTAATGTCATTCAGAAAGTGCAACAAAGGCCATGTCTGTATGCACATTTGGGCCCGATGCCATTCTCCAAGGAAATTAAGTAAGAGTGTGTGACTGAGTTCAGTTATGTTTTTTTTGTTTCTTGGATAAGTGAGGCACAGTATCGTAAAATATCAGAGTCCCAACACCTTTCACTTCTACCCCCTGCGCAGTCCAGTGATGGGTGTGACTAAGGAGCTAGGCGAGCTGCAGGAGGTGAACAGAGCCACGGGGGGCTATTCCACACACCAGGAGGGCATTCATATTCTAATGCCCCTACAGAGCAGCAGGGCAGCCGGAGCGGGGCAGCTTGCAGACACAAAGGGCACAGATGGGGGATTGGGGGCGATGGGGGGGGAACCAGATGACTGCATTCCCACAGTGTGACAGTTCACTCACAAACACCTGACACACTCAGTACTGGCACAGTCACTGACACATTCATTACCGACACACAGTCAGTGGCACACACAAAGTGTGTACACACACCAGGGGTGGAGCACTTCAGGCAGCGGGCAGCAAAGGGGGATATACAGAAAGCCGCTCATCAGAAGCGGTGCTCTATGTCAGCTGCAGACTGCTACACTAGTCCATACACTAGCACATATGGGGACACGTAGCTCATTGATGGAGTCTTTTGTTTGTGAGCAATGAGAAAAGTCTGGGTGTCTATTCTGCCCTCCCCCCACTCTGTCTCCATGGCTGTGAGTAGTGTGCCCAGTAGCCTTCAACTCCACCCCCAGCTCATACAAACAATAGTACCTTTTTACCCACATTACCCATCGCTGTGTCAGTCACAGAGCTCTGTGCCGGCGGAATTTTCTTTCTATCTAACATGGTCAAATTCACATAGAGTGTGGTTACAAAGAGTAACCACAGTTATTCTTGCTAGAAGCAGGTACTGAAAACCATTGTTTGTCAGCACAATTTAGTATATTGGTGGGCATTAACTTGTATGTGCACCCTTGAAGTGTGGTTTAGTACTACCAGCAGTACAGTAGACAACTGTGCACATGAGTGGCAGAGCTGCAAAATAAAAACCAAAGCATTTGGTAGCTACTCAATATTTGTACCCAGCTTGTGGAAAAGGAATGTGTAAGCAAAAACTGTCAGTCTCAGGTTTAGCTGTAACAGCAACTTTCACATTACATTTGCATTATTCTTAAGTCAGCATTGTTCATTTGCAATATATTTAGGCATATTATATATCATATACATTATATCACAGGCTGCAGATCCATTTTTGTTCATTTTATTTACACTCAACTCTTAGGTTCGTGTAACTCTTGTGACTGCCTGAAATGAAAGTTCTGAGAGTTCTGTTCTTTGGACACACAGGGACCATCTTCAAATAATACAAATAACATGGTCTGTTGTCGAACCGAAAGAGGTATGGATGAACCCTTAAGGTTAACCCTGCGTATACCGAGCCAAGAGTTCCAGATGCGGTGGTTGTCACAGCATGGTTGATCACGATAATATGGTTGGTTAATATAATATTTAAATAGGTCGTTAGGGTTACGGTTAGGGTTGTACGCCAATATTCTGAATGGAATTCATCAGGAGTCCCTGACCCAATAAGAGACGTGGGGTTTGAATTGGGGGTGGGGGTAGTCCCACACAGGGAAGTAAACTTATATATGCAGAACACACAACACTGCTGCAGTTATTGTGTACATTCCCTTCATTATGTCTTTGTTTGACTTTTATTTTGTGAAAAAATACAACAGAAAACCCTGTAATGCATAACACAAAGTGAACGTTACTGGAACATAATTACAAAATCCAATGCTTCTGTAGGGGTGATTAACGGCAATTACCTCTGCCTTTGTCTACTATTAAAAAATGAAAGGATAAACATTAATTATTTTTCAAAATCAATCCCCCTGCTCTGGAGTGTACATGTTTGATTTTCATATTGTATTTATCATGTTAAATAAATAAATGTGTGCATTTGCATGCTGTGTGTTTGATAATATGTATTGTTGGGTATTGTGGTATAGATTCATACATAAGTGTATGGGTGTTTTTTGGCTGGTGTGGGTATTGTTAGGGTCTATCCCAGGGTTCATTGACTCCCTCACTGTAAACTTACTGCATGGGAACCCGATAAGAGAGGCATCTGTGGAGCATGCAAGCCCCAACCCCAACCAGCACCCCCCTCTCCATCTCAGATCTCATTCCAGGCTTCAATGTACTTTTAGATTGAGGTCAAATGAAGCAATGAAGCATCCCTTGGATTCTTAAGATCAGTGAAGAATGAAATATTGCCACAATAAGAGCACAATAATTTTCCAGCAAAAGAAAGCACTGCTGTGATGGGACGGGACTACAAATACAATTGGGCATTCCAAATAGAGGAAAACATAAGGGATAAAAAGACATAGGAAAAAATGACCTCGATCTCATCTCAAAGATTTGAAACAACCAATTTCAAGATTTTATGAAGTCCAAAAGATAACATCCAAAAAAGTTCAGTTCAGTTCACCCTCCTGCTGCTGTTTGCCCCCTTGTTACATTACAATGTAATATAATGTAATGTAATGTAATGTAATGCCCCCTTGTGGTAAATTGATAGTACTCTTCACAATCCGTTTGCCGTATGAGTGGTGCACACATTTCAGCTCTTTTAATTGGCCTTGTGAGTCTGGTGGGAGTTTAACATGATGCTTGTGTCTGCAGGAATTCCCTGTGGACAAAATAATTGGCGAGTTCCGTCTCAGAGGAAGCGGTTCATTGCCGGCCTCGGGGTAGTGGTTTGTCCCACTCATGGGGGAGGGCGAATTGAAGAAATAGAGGGTATGATTGGCCACCAAAGTGGGAGAAAAACGGGGAAAAAAATCATAAATACAGTTTTAAAGAATAAATTGTGTAGAATGGTAGGTCCTAAGAGTTTAGCAATGACATTTCCGACACTTTCCAGTGCGGGGGTTCACGAGCAGTGAGGAACTGCCAACAGCCAATGCAAAAATGACCTGTCAATACACCAACAAACAACATCCCTACACAGGACAGACACGGAAGATGAGGAATGTATTGAAGCTTTATTTAAAGTTGCAAACATCTTGATAGAAATAGTTGGAAATAGTTTGTCCTGGAGTTGCGGTGACTTATTTATGACTAGGTTTGGCTGGATTTATTTACTTATAAATAAATAAATTGGATGTTTTATAACATTAATATGGTTTTCATATTCAAACATTTATTTACATTGTTATTTGTGAAGCGCATACAACAGCTGTAGACACCAGGGACCTGTCTCACGAGGCAGGATTAGTGGGTTAGCGAGCTAACTTTGGGCTTAACCCTGGGTTTTGGGTCTCATGACTGTGGCTCACTTTTAACCGGGTTTCATCACGTAACTTATGCTACGAACCTAACCTGCTCCGGAGTAGGTTAAGTTCAGGCTAACGGATCCAATCCCCTCACCAATCAGCTCTCTGGGAAATGGCCTCGCCAATCCTAGAGAATCGCATAATAGTTTTTTTTAAATATCAGAGATACAGATTCTCAGCGGAGGGAATATTGTATTTTTCCAAGCTTCTGGAGCCACATGTCACAAATGCCACTTGTCGAAGCCATGCGATCACTGTGCAGCAGTATGTTCGTATTGCCCTATGTTTTCTAGCAAATGTATGCATTGCCCTACGTTTCCTAGCCACCGGTACAATATTCCATTGATGATGCGGAGAACCTGAGCAAACATACAGTTGATATAGTTATCAATAATGAATACAATTTACTGTTGCATATTAAGTGCAGTACAATTTTTTCATATGATTCCCAAGTGATTGGTGCAATATAGTACACTCACATTCCCATCACCCGCAGCCCTGGGTGAGCCACAGTCATGAGACTGAAAACCCAGGGTTAAGCCCAAAGTTAGCTTGCTAACCCACCAATCCTGCTTTGTGAAAAAGTGCTCGGGATCTGTGCATGTTGCATGCGATTGGCTGTGTTACAAACACCGCCCCTTTTGTGTGCATGTGCTCATAACTAGATCGGAAAAACCAGGGTTGATAACCACTGTCGAGAGACAGGTTAGCCGTAATTGCCTTTGTTAGGCTTTGTGTAGCCAGCTAATGCAAAGATACCCTGACTATGTTGAACTTCCTTCGTGAGACAGGCCCCAGATAAATGAAAACGAAATAACATTTGTACTAATGCCCACAACATTTGTTAACTGCATACATCAAAGTATTAACACATAGCAATTAGGTATTACTCGAGGAGCGATTTAGTGTTACCCATCCCTCAGTGAATTCATGTTTTTCTCCAGAATCTCCATGTAGCAGGAGAGTCAATGCACACCTTCCAATCTGAGAAATAAATCTTATACTGACAGTCAACCCAGCAGCTGAAGTGGATTCTTTTTTTTCTTTTCTTTTTTTTGTTACATTTGTTTCAGATTTTTTTCAGTTTTTCTCCCAATTTGCTTGGGAGCCCAAACTGCACTGCCTAATCAGTACAAAGTGTTGGTCTCAATAGCTGATACATGCTGACATCTACCCAGATTGAAACAAATGTCTGCGCTTTGTCTGCAACTCAAGGCAGAGGCTTTCCCCACCCCCCCAGGCTCCACTGCTGTCTTCTGTTTCTCTCTCTTTTATTTATACTTCCTCCCCAGGCCATCTCTGGTTGATTTCTCACCGTAGTCAGCCATGGCAGCATTGCCTTTGTTTATTTCTTCAGTTACAGCACTAATGGAAGCAATTTATTTAAGCAGCTTTGTAATTCCACTCACTGCTTGCTTATACATAGGCAAGCGGGCCAGCACCAGTAACGACAGCAGGCTGAGCTGACACAGCTATTTCTTATTCTGAGTGACAAAAATGGATCATGGAAAATCACCTGCAACCTTTTCAAAGTGAGCCAGCCAGTGTTGCCAGCTCGCATGATAAAAATGAGAGATGCAGCCTTTCTAACATTTGCATTTTGCAAACAAACCCAAAACAAGCAGCACCTAAATGTGGTAAAGCAAATCATATTTATGTGAGCCCATTAAAGGGTACGTAATTGTGTAAATGTTTTGTTTTTAATAGTTAGTACCTTGTGCATTGTTGCAAGGAAATAATGCTGCAGTAGCCTGAGAAGCCATGCCCTGCTTTTCACCCATCCTAACTGTAGTGGAACAAGACCTATGATGTGACGATAGGACTGACTCATAGCACCATCAGAATTTGGCACTAATTCTCCCATGCACCACTTCTATGCCATTCACCAAGAACTTCCTTCTTATTTATGTCAGTTGGTAAAATATGTATTTTTTGAGCCTGGAGTGTTGGAGGGAAGCCCTGTGTGAACATGGTGTTGAGATGGGATAGTTTTTCTCTTTTTTTGTGAGCTGGGATACTTTAAATATATATTTTTTTCTTCTTCTAATTTTTCCCCATTTTTCTCCCAATTTAGTTGCCAATTATACCCTCTATTTATCTCAATTCCCCTCCCCCACGAGTCCGCCGCCCGTCCTCCGGGTCGAGACACTATTTCCGGGCCGATTTTATCCGCCTCTTCCGAGACGGAATTCTACCACGGACGCCTTTTTCCTGCTCCTCGACGGACTCGTGCCGGCTCACCCTCCCTGGGATACTTTTAGATGCAGTTTTTCAGTATTTACGGTTGTATTTTTCCTCAGAGTTAAATCTCATCCCCAAGTCTCAATCCTCATGAACTGTCCCTATTGTCTCAGTGTCCTCCCTCTGTGGTTTCAGAATTTGTCATTGTTAGTCTTGAATTTCTTCCTCTTGCCTCAATAATTGACTTTGTCACTGCATTAGTTCTTTCAGCAGTTTATGGAGGCTCCTGCCCCATTGCCAAAGCCATTAGCGAGGTCATTCAGTACTGGTAGCACATTTTTGTCACCGGGCCAAGATATTCGCAGTCTTACTTTCTTTTCACACCAGGCTGTTTTTGCTTCTTGTTTTTATACCATGAGTCTCATACACTCAGATCTGAAAATATCTGCCATTATACCATTTCTTTGTCATATGTATATACATTATACAATGTCTTTGTCATATGTATACAGTGATCACATTGCCTGGATATTCTGTTTTACAGTTATGCAAACTTTAAAGGTTTTTAAACCTTAAAAGTAGTTTCTTTTGAATGGGACACTTTTATTGACCTTTTTTTCATTTCTTTAACCAGTGAAGGTGCAGCAACCGTTGAGTGCATTGAAGACAAATGTCAGTTATTTGTTTTAGGTCCCATGTTGAACAACCTACAGGTGCTTCATTGCACCTTGGCATAGATTCCACAAGTGTCTGGAACTCTATTGGCAGGATGCAATACCATTCTATCATGAGAAATTCCATCATTTGGTGTTTTGTTGATGGTGGTGGAAAATGATGTCTCAGGTGCCACTCCATAATCTCCCATAAGTGTTGAGATCTGGTGACTGAGATGGCCACGGCATATGGTTTACATCATTTTCGGGCATATCAAACCATTCAGTGACCACTCGTGCCCTGTGGATGGAGGCATTGTCATCCTGGAAGAGACCAATCTCATCATGACAGGAATGCTTCACCATAGAATGAAGGTCATCACTCAGAATGGCTTTGTGTTTATTTATTATTTACCTTGCCCTCTAAGGGGTTTAGTGGATGTTAACCATGCCAGGAAAACACACCCCACACCATAACAGCTGCCAGAACCCTTCACCATGGGAATGAAGGACTCGGGCCTGTAGATTTATTTTGGCACGCACCAAACATGCATCCGTCTGCTTGTTGAGAACAGGGTGACTTTCATCTTTGTCATTTTATATCCTGTTGTTCTGTTGTTGTAAATGTTATTATTATTATTATTATTAGTAGTAGTAGTATCCATCCATCCATCCATCCATTATCTAAGCCGCTTATTCCTAGTTAGGGTCGCGGGGGGGCTGGAGCCTATCCCAGCATGCGTTCCGGGCGAGAGGCAGGAATACACCCTGGACAGGTCGCCAATCCATCGCAGGGCACACACACCATTCACTCACACACTCATACCTACGGGCAATTTAGACTCTCCAATTAGCCTAACGTGCATGTCTTTGGACTGTGGGAGGAAACCGGAGTACCCGGAGGAAACCCACGCGAACACGGGGAGAACATGCAAACTCCGCACAGAAAGGCCCCCGGCCTGGATTCGAACCCGAGACCTTCTTGCTGTGAGGCGACGGTGCTATCCACTGCACCACCGTGCCGCCCGTAGTAGTAGTAGTAGTAGTATTGCAATTGGGAATTATTATAATTCTAAAATAAAGCTGAATAAAATGTTTTGAAAGTTTCATCATCTGAATCTCATCTGACCATATGACAATTTACACTGCTCAGTAGACCACTGCCTGTGTTCTTTTCACCACTTTACTCACAACTACTTGACCTTAGGTGTAATAAAAGGTTTATGCACTGCAACCCAACCATAGTATCCATCTCTGTGATTTTCCCGATGGGCGGTTCTTGATGATACTGCCTGCTCATGCCCTAGATTGTTATTTGTAGTCTGATTCAGAGTTGCTCTTTCTTTTTGCTCTTTGCTCATCTGTTTTGGCTTGCATTTCGAACCAATGCTTGGACGTCACGATCGAGGACTATGCGACTTCGACCACAGTTGCCCCTAGAAGCCTTCGTAACTGAAGCTCCTGCCAAAAATGCTCCAACTTTCAGGGTCACTGAGATCTCTTGTTGAAGTCAAAATAATTGGCAACTTGGCCTGCCCAGAAGTTTAATAAATGACCCTAAGCATGATGGGATGTTAATTGCTTACTTAACTTAGGAACCACAGCTGTGTGGAAGCACCTGCTTTCAACATACTTTGTATCCCTCATTTACTCTAGTATTTCCATTGTTTTGGCATTTACCTCTATTTACCATCTACTAGGAAGTGGATTTGTTGGTATTGTTGGTTGTGTATTTCTCAAAGCAGGTACTTCAGGATAACACGTTTTACAGTCCAGTGTGCGGACCAGTTGTGTTTATTTCTCCCTCCGTGGACTTTGAATGAAGTTCCTCTAGGTCCACACCCACTCTATGGAAAGGGGTCTCGTGCTGTGCTATTACCATTTACATTTTACATTTTAGGCATTTAGCAGACGCTCTTATCCAGAGCCACTTACACAGTTTACATTTCTTGACATACAATCCATTTATACAGCTGGATATTTTACTGAAGCAATTCAGGTTAAGTACCTTGCTCAAGGGTACAACAGCAGTGCTCCCACCTGGGAATTGAACCAGCAACCTCTGAGTTACAAGCCCAGCTCCCTAACCATTACACTACACTGCCAGCCTATTGCCCTTCCTGCTGCTAGAAATGGGTACAAACTCTTCAGCACAACATTATATGTACACTTGAAAGTGGAAGGATCAAGCAGTGCCTTCCCTATGTAAGGATGGTGCACCTTCCTCAATCCACAGTGTAGTATCAGTCTGTTGACAACTTTCATCAAATCTGTTGATTAGTGGAATATGGGCTGGCACTATGCATCTTGTAGTGCTTTAGTAGTCATACCATGCCTGGGTTTTCCTGAATGACATCTCCCTTTGAAACAAACGGGGCATATCTCTAAAACTGACCGATTAGTAATGTATTATTAAACCTCATACACGGAAATAAATATTAATGTTCAGATAATATTCGTAGATTTCTAAATGCAAATTAATATGTATATGTTAAGCTTTAGTATTACACCAACTATGTGTCTGCACACTGTGCAGTTCAAAGGTTACAGTCTTAAAAGTCCGATACATAGCACTGCAATACCAAACTGCTTATTTGCTTAGCAGAAACTCTTATCTTGGGTGACTTAAATGTGACAAATGATGCCTTTGTTATATTTTTATCAGTTGTACTAGACATAATTCATGAGAAAATTAGAGGTTCGTGCATAATGATGCAGAATGAGCCAGAATGGCCAAGGTTAGTATTACATAAATCTGTGTTTATACCAGTAGCCATTTGTCAACTTGACATAAAGGAGGCTGAAACCCATACCTTTAAACCATGATTAGTCTCAACCTGTTTCCATTTAAATTCCTTGATTATTAATCAAGCAATTCATTTGCTGAATAATCAATACAAATAGGTATAGCTTCCTAATTTTGTTTCGTGATAGCATTTTTTTTTACATGACAAAACCATGTCGTATTTTCTTATTATCTGAACTTTATTTCTTTTCAATAATAATAATACAAAAAATATCTGAACTGATAAATGTACTCTTTCTTCTCAGTGCACAAATTCAATATTAACTTAATATTAGCATAAATATCAGTTAATCTGATCTGTGCACATCAGGCAGTTTAATGTGTGTCCGTATGTATGAGTCTGTTTCCGTGTCCTCATGTGCACACACATGCACATGGGTCTGTGTATATGCTTTTTTGTGTGTCTGTATAGGACTTAGGCGGCACGGTGGTGCAGTGGATAGCGCTGTCGCCTCACAGCAAGAAGGTCTCGGGTTCGACATTTCTGTGTGGAGTTTGCATGTTCTCCCGTGTCCGGTCTCCCACAGTCCAAAGACATGAAGACAAATGGAGAGTCTAAATTGCCCGTGGTTTTGTGTGAATGGTGTGTGTGCCCTGTGGATTGGCGACCTGTCCAGGGTGTATTCCTGCCTCTCGCCCCAATGCATGCTGGGATAGGCTCCAGCCCCCCTGCGACCCTGACCAGGAATAAGCGGCTGAAGATGAGATGAGATGAGAAGAGATGTATAGGACTTAGCGTGTGGACATGTGCGTATGTACGCACTGTGTTCTCGTGTTTGTTTTTGTAAGTGCTGTGTGTCGGCCCTGCAGGTGGAGGCGGAGCAGGAGGTGCTGGCCACGTTCTGTGGGAGGGAGGAGACGGACACAGAGCAGGTCCCCCGGGCCAGGTCATCACGTCTCCCAGGAATGCGCTCAGCGTCACCTTCAGATCCGACTTCTCCAACGAGGAGCGCTTCTCTGGCTTTGAAGCACATTACAGCGCAGTGGGTGAGACCCCGAAACTGCTCCGGGGACACAAGACACCAGTTCTGTTCTGTTCCCCCCAAAACACACTCCACTGATGCCCAACACCAAACCAACATCCCAGTCACTCCAACATTTACATTACAGGCATTTAGCAGACGCTTTTATCCAGAGCGACTTACAGTTTACATTTCTTTACATACAATCCAATTATACAGCTGGATATTAACTGAAGCAATTCAGGTTATGCACCTTGCTCAAGGGTACAATGGCAGTGTCCCACCTGGGGATTGAACCTGCAACCTTAACGTTACAAGCCCAGTTCCCTAACCATTATACCACACTACCGCCTTACATAAATCAACATGAAACGCATCAGTGAGTCGAACAGTTGCATACGCACAGTAAATGAAGTGTATAGACAGCTACATGATGTGTGGTCGATGTCCTTTCCTCCTGCAGATGTGGATGAGTGCCGGGACAGGAATGACGAGGAACTAGCCTGTGACCACTACTGCCACAACTACATTGGGGGCTACTACTGCTCCTGTCGTTATGGTTACCTGCTGCATTCTGACAACAGGACTTGTAGAGGTATGGCTCTGTGCTATTGTGCTCTTCACACTAAAGGGAGGGTTATCCCTGTCTCGTTGTGTAAGTGTGACTCCTCTGGAACATTGAGCAACTGCAGTCTGCCTGTGTCAACAGTGCATCACGTGTACTCCTCCAACACAGTGGCTGCACAGCTCAGCTGATGGACAGGCCTACAGATACAATTCCAGATTGGAAGAAATGTTTAAAATTGAGGTTAAAAGATGTTTTAAACAGGGCGGCGGATAGCGTAGTGGTCTAACACACCACACCCTGGCTGGTCCAGTGTGGTGTGCGCTGCCTGTCAGGGATGCGGTCCGAAACCCAGACCAGCCCTGGTTGTCAGCCCCGATCGGACGTGGCGTTTGGTTGTCCGCCTCCGGGAGAGGGGGAGGGTGAGCCGGCACGAGTCCGTCGAGGAGCAGGAAAAGGGCGTCTGTGGTAGAGTTCCGTCTCGGAAGAGGCGGATCTATCTGCCTGGAAAGAGTGTCTTGACCCGGAGGACGGGCGGCAGACTCGTGGGGGAGGGTGAATTGAGATACAGGCAGTCCCCGGGTTAGGAATGTCCGGCTTACGGACAACTCGTACTTACGAACGGACTGCCATAATGCTTATTATGTTTTAAAAATTGAGTTTGTAATAATAAACGCATGCACTACTTTGTGATGCTCATGAAAACATTGCGCGGTTTCAGCGGTTCGTCGGCTCAAGGAACAAAGATCACTGTCTGTTATTTTAAGTCAGATCACGGTCCTGTTTTTCTCTTTCTCTTATCCTGACAATGACACCTCCAAAGCGTAAATCCTAAATGCAAAGTGCTGGTGATGCATCAAAGAAAAGGAAAACAATCACCATGGAAAGTAAAGTTGAAATAATAAAGAGATTGGAGAGAGGCGAAACGCCATCAGCCATTGGGAAAGCATTAGGCTACAGCTGGTCAACGATCAGTTTAAAAAAAACAATTTTAAAAGACAAAGGGAGAATAATGAAGCATGTGAAAGGCCATGCCCCAATGAATGCCACGATTCTTACCAAGCCACACAGTGGTTTAATTATTGAGCTGGAAAGGCTATTGATAATTTGGATAGAAGACCAAAATCAGTGTAATATGCTTATTAGCCTTTATTTAGTGCAAGAAAAGGCTTGAAGCCTTTCTTTAATGTTTTTTTTACAGTACAGTTCTGTATGTACATAGTTACTTTTATTAATGTATTATTATTATTAATATTACAGTATTGTTATTATTACAGTATTATGTACTGAATGTTATGTTTAAGATGTTTTTTTGTATTTGAAAGTTTTCCTTAAGTGTTTTTTATGCACAGAAAGGTCAAATAAATACTATACTAAGACAAACATTTGACTAAGTGACGATTAATAAGAACTGTATGTACCTGTTCCGACTTACATACAAATTCGGCTTAAAGACAGACTTAAGAACGGATCTTGTTCATAACCCGGGGACTGCCTGTACATAGAGGGTATAATTGGCAACCAAATTGGGAGAAAAACTGAAAAAATGTGAAATAAATTATATTTAAAAAAGTTGCTTTAAACAAAGCAACAACCTTGAAACACTGCTTTGTTGAATACAAGGATATGGGCTCTAGTTGCATAGTTAAAAGCAGGGTTATGCCCACTTGTGTTGAAGGTACCTGGGCCCGTATGTATAAAGCATCTCAGAGTGGGAGAACTAATCTAGTTTCAGGTTTTCCTGATCCATATCCTAACCTCATCACGTCAAATACAATTGCTGTCTGCAAGTCACAAAAATAATTATGCAAAGCAGGTTATTGAGCAACCAATTAGCAATTAGCAAGACTATCATTTAAAAAACACGTTTTAACCAAAGCGTTCCACAGATTAGATAACCAAAGGGGAAAAAATGACAAGGCATGTCAAAGGAAGAGATTGCATGTCAGTTATGTTGACATTGGGGAAATTGGATTTGAGCATGGGAGTGTCAGATGAGTCAATGGACATACTTCAAATCGATTTCCAGGCTGCTTGACAGTTTCATCCAGTCAGTAGTCACAGTAGACATAGGTGCAAGAATGCTGTGTGGATTTACTAGTGAAGCTATAACTAGCAAGGCTTCTACTAAATATAGCCAGCATACCATGGGCATGGAAATTATTATGCTGCACCAAAAAACTTAATCCATTGTATAATGGCGAGTAATTATTAAGATAATATTATTATAGTTATTATTAGCCCAATTATTATGGCCAAAAATGTGTGAAAAGGAAGT
>JAINUG010000099.1:2107885-2115385 GCA_029706075.1 Aldrovandia affinis | reverse complement strand
ACAGCCTAACGCCGCCCCCGCTTGAGCTGACGACCAGGGCCGGTCTGGTAGAGACGCGGGTTTCGAACCCCGTCCCTGACAGGTAGCGCACACCACACCGGACCAGCCAAAGTGTGGTGCGTTAGACCACTACGCTATCCGCCGCCCTTGGAACAGTGCTTGTTAGTTTCTGTGAAATATATCGGTGAAAGTCTAGTTTTAACCTGGCATCATTCTGATATCAATAATTTGGTACACAGACTGATTTTAGGAATGGTGTTTTACAGATGTACGGACGGTATCTGCTTTGTATATGAGTAACTTTTTTTACTTGGAAAATGTTTGTTGTTGAGATACAGTAAAACTGTACATGCAGTTAATCATTGAATCACACAGGAGCACTCAGATTCAGAATGTTTTCTCTTGCACATGTGACATGCACATACAGTGCGACGGAGGCAGTAAAGTATTGCTGTGTGATCTGCTGTGTGCACCTGTGTGTGTGGAGCATATCGGGGAACAGAATGGTGCGCTATATCGTTAGTGCTTTTTAAAAGATGAAATGTTGAAAGGGTCGAGGAATCTAGATAAACCTCGAAATCTGCACACAATCTCTCAAGTGTTGCATCATGAACTAGATTAGTCCTTTCTTTCGGAGGCTTACGAAAAGCTCCCCTCTAAACCTTCGTTTTTCAACATTACAACTAATAACATGTGCCCTGCAGGCAGAGCCAAGGTCAAATGGCTCTCACACTTTTGTGAAATCTGACGCTGTGCCACAGAGCCTAATTGTGTTTCAAAATTAGTTGTGAGATGACTTGAGCTGCAATGTGACAATAAAATTAAATTTCATTGCCTGTTCATGCATTTACTCAGTATGTTATGTGCTACGAAATGAAGGAAATGACTCCTTTTACGGTTTTAGAAGAAGAAAACAATTCACAGGAATAATTGGACAATAATTGATTGAAATTAATTTAAATATTTACCTCTATCCACCTTTTCCCCATGACACCAATGTTTCCAACATCAGAACGGGGGTTTCCACTCAATAAAATCTCAATTACATTCTACTGTAAAACCTGTCTGTAAAAACTGTAATATTTCCTGGATTGACATTGAACAAACCACTTTTAAAGTCATATCCATTAAGGTTTTCCCCTACCTACCTAGGGGAATGAACAAAAAGCCTGACTGCTTCAACAACCTCATGGCATGAACCATGCTAATGCAGGGCGAAAAGCCAATCAAACATGGAAACAGGATTGCTCACCTTCCAGCACCAGCTGTCCAGCTGGCACATTGCCATTACTAATAAACCCTTCACTTTTCCCATTTGGAAAAAAAAACATCTATTGCACATCTGCAAAATTGAGTTCAAAACAATTTTTGAATGAATCAGCTCAATTCAATCTGCTGCTCCATTACCTAAAATTCTAATGATCGAATGGATACATACATATTTATGAAATGCAAATGTACAATATCGTACACCCAGCATCCGCTGTCTAAAAGACAGTACAGAATATTATCCACGTGCACACACACACACACAAACACACAAACACACACATTGTACGGCGTCATAAAACCAAACTACAGGCAATATAACTGGAAACCATTCACATAATTCACTTCACAAAATGGAATCTGTTCATGATGTCTTTTTCATATTCAGATGTGCTCTCAATGCAGAGAACTGTTTCCATTCCATGCAGCTTCACCCACCGCTCCTAGGTCACTTCCTGGTTCACAGAATCCCACTCTGCCCCTCCCTCTGCTCGACTGGGGATCTGTCTGCTTTAAACAGCTCCATAAAATACCATCAACTTGTCATCTCCATGACTATTGCTGGGAAGTAATCCTCCTCAATGGGAAAGACAGAGAATAAATGCTCCTGGGCTCAGTGATTAGATCTTGGAACCTTTTAATATTATATGGAAGCAATTCTTCACTTAGAAACCAATTTTTTATCCCTGATTTTTGTCAGCCAATATATCATTCCCAATTGTATTCATTGATCCTATATATGTATGTTGTTTCAAGGTTGTTTAAAAAAAATTACATTTTACATTTTACATTTTAAGCATTTAGCAGACGCTCTTATCCAGAGCGACTTACAAGATGTGCATTAATACAAGGTAAGAACAATCATAGTTAGCGCACAAGATCAGTGCAGTAATACAGCAATAGACATCATTGCAGGTGTCTGCGTATCATACCTGTAACACTGGGAAAGAAAAGGTTAGTGGGGTTTTTTGTTGTTTGTTTTTTAGTGTAGAACAAGTAAACAGTGGTGACGACAGATTGACTGGATGGACAGTGTTCAGTGGTAGTGGAGTCTGAAGAGGTGGGTTTTGAGTCTCTTGCGGAAGATTGGAAGTGATTCCGCAGTCCTGACCGATTGCGGGAGGTCGTTCCACCAGCGAGGGACCAGGACAGAGAAGAGGCGAGACTGCGAGGAGCGGCTTGAAACCTTGTTTCAAGGTTGTTTAAAAAAAGAATAATCATTCATTTTCTCCCAATTTGGAGTGGCCAATAGCATTCGTAGGCTTGTCTCGTCACTGCGACGTCCTCAGCACGCAGATGACATTGCACCACAGTCATTGCATCGGAGGAGTACGCTTCCTGTGCAGCTTGTGCAGCCAGACTGCAGGCACCCGGTTGACCAGAGGAGTCACTCTTGCTTGAAGAGACAGGGGCCACCGTGCTAACTAAACACTCTCTCTCCCTGGGTGATGCTTTGAGCAATGATGTACCTCCCTACAAGGCTGCTGGCCACACTCTGCACAGCCATGATCTGTAGGGTGTGCCATGCACTAAACTCTAGTTACTCTGCAGGACTCCCTGTAGGAGGCCACCTGGGGGCTGAATGAGAAACAGAAGTGACTACAGTCATTCATTTTGTTCAACTTTTTTTCTATATTGGGCCCAAGAGCTCAATCAGCCCTTTTCACAGCAGAAATGGCAGCAAAATACCAAAACTTTAAATCATGATATTGCCTACTAACTATTCTCATGCTGCGAATCATTTCCACTACTAATTATGTCATGCACTGTTGTACTAAAATGAGTGGAAGAGCAGAATGAGTTTCACTGTGAAAAGTGTATCTGCAACTGTTCATTTTGCGATCATTTTGAGGGCTTCACCAGAAGCGAAGTCTCTTTTTGTTTAGAGCTTTGTGATTGGTTAATCCCAACGGTCTGTTAAAGGCATTGTCGCCATGGGTTACAGCATAATGCCCACACATTTTCTGCCTCCATTGACATGGCAGTGAACAGAATTGTAATGCCTTCATGACTAGGTCTCCATAGGCGAAATAGCAGTATTCACACCTTACAGCCCAGTGAAAACCGTAATGTCACTTTACCAGGTGTGAATGGGGTTCCAGTGTGTCTCTCTGCTGGAGGAACACAACGAGCAATGAGCCATCACAGATGTGTAGTTCACATATGAAGATGATGAGGGTGGTGATGGTAATGGATGGTGATGGTAATGGTAATGAGGTGATGGTGACGATGATAAATGTGATTGGGATGATGTTGGTGATGATTGTGATGATGAAGGTGACGCTGACGATGAGTCTGATGTTCAGATCCAGGCAGGGCAGAGGGAAATTGGGCCACTGTGCGGTGACCGTTCCCCAGGTCGCATCCGGACAGGAAGCAACAGCATCCAGATTATCTTCCACAGTGACAACTCAGGCGAGAACATAGGCTGGAGACTGTCCTATACTGCAGAGGGTGAGTGTGTTCCATCTGTCTCATCAGGAAGGTCACAACGGCCATTATTAAAAGACCAGGGAGTATAGACTAGGAGCTATAGCCAATAACTTTAACATGTTCTGTAATTTTACTGTGTCACAATGTGTACTGTACAATAGCATTGTACTTTTTGCTAGATAACTAGCCAGCTAAGTTTGTGCACTGTCAAACTGTCAGGTGAACATGTTCATTGACTAATCAGGTAGGGGGGAAAGTCAGCAGTGTTGTATTAAGTGCTTTGATGACTGTGGCCTTGGCCCTACTGACACCTTTTGCCACAGGGTTTAAAGCGCAGAGTTTCCCACTTGTAGTCCCACTATTCCCTGAAACAGACAAAGGGAAAAGTAGGTAGTCCATTGGCCCAATTAGTTCGAATTTCGAGTTGATGCTAAACATAGGGCAGTGTAAAACTCACTTTAAATAAAATGTTTTAACTTTCTTTTCAACAGGAAGTCAGTGCCCAGTCCTACAACCCCCAGTGAATGGAAAAATGGAGCCTGTTCAACCTCAGTACTCCTTTAAAGACCATATCCTGATCACCTGTGACCATGGATACAAAGTGTCCAAGGTGAGACTGGCTGCTGAAGAGTTAGATTGGATTATAAATGATAAATTATAAGTTAGCAATCAGGCCTCATTGGGACGTGGGCAAGGTTCTGACATCAGGGTGGAAGTAGAGTCCCCTCTATTGAAGGAATATTAAACCCACAGGCCTTAGGTTACATTTTTTAGCTTCTTCCGAAGAGACGACCAGGAGACTCAGCAGTCTGACTTGAAATGCAAGTTTATTACACACAGCGGTCCACAGTGAGTTGGTAAAGAGTCTAAAGTGAATGAGTCTCTCACCTGAATATATGCATAGGAACAGATGATCCTTTGTGTTGCTAACAAAGCACCAGCAAGGAAGTCAGGAAGTGATAGCGTCTGATTAGCTCATTCAATAAAAGAGGTAATCAAAGACAGGAACTTACTGTCTAATCAACTCACTCATTCCTATACAGATGACCTCCTCAAAATGGCACGGTTAATGTATTTTACAACAGACAGCATACACAGTTCTTCACATTTGACAACATGCAGAGCCAGCAATGTCTGAGTCTGTTTTGTGTAAGGAGCAGGGGGTTAGTGCAGGTGTAAGTATTATGGAGTTTTTTTTATCTCTCTGTCGTGGGAGAGATTGATACCTCTAAATGACTGACCCTTTTGGTTTCACAGGACGATGAAGTACTGGAACACTATCAACTAGAGTGTCTAAAAGACGGTTCATGGAGCAGTGAAGTGCCAACTTGTAAAAGTAAGAGCCATTTTTCTACTGACTCATTTTGACTACTGAAGTATCAAGAGAGCAGTATGTGTTTTGACAGTAAGGTCAGTGGGTTGAGTATTGAGAGCATGCGTGCTCAGTGTGTTGAGTGCTAAGATAGTTTTACGTGCTGGGCAGGGCTTGACAGGGATATTAAGAAACATTTTGGAATAAGTAAGAATATCTTCTCTCTTTTAAAAGCAACTACCAAGGTTACATAGATAACTTGAAGCTATTGCTAGATACAAGTGCCATTAGGAATAATAATACATGAGAAAAGTGATATTCTGTGTTTTAAAGTGAATTTAAAGTCAAGTGGTTTTTTTAAAATACATTAAAATAAAAATATTTAAAATGTGGTATTTACAGCTACAAAGTATTTTATTTAATTGATGTATTTTGGAAATAGAACCAGCACAACCGTTTTTGGTTTTATTTCATGTGTGATTACAGCATGTGCTCACAGTAGTGTAGAAAACATCGACTGCACCCACATTTGGGTCATTCAACGGGAAATGCAACAGCCGCGTTGAACATAGGGGTTCAGAAAGCTGGTTGGAAAGCAGATGTCTTTCCACTTTTTGAAATGTATTTTGGAAATAACGGTAGCATTTTAAGGAATTATTTGAAAATATTTCCAATACAATTATTTGGATCCTCAAGAAAGTATTGGAAAAATAAAGCATTTGTTTGGGCCAGTGCATTTTGAAATACCTAAAAATATTGCATTTTCAGATACAAATATTTAAACACCAATTAATTTTGTGTTGGTTGTAATTCTACATGAACACACTGAGCATGTGAGATCAGTTCCAAATACATCCTTGAAATCAAATGTTTTGTCATTCTAATGATCATGTTTGAAATATTGACTAAATCAATTGCTTCAAATACATTCAAATTATTTCTAAACGTATTTCCAAATCATTCAATTGCCTTGTATTTCTAAGTAATGAAAATACTTTCTGAAAAAGTTGTTTTAATCATTGAAATGCGTATTTATCACAGGCCTGCTTCTAACTAGCTACACATGGTAAGTCTCCATAGATGTATTCATAAATTATGACAGGTTCTGTATGTTAATCCTTTCTTCTTTTATTGTTTTTTCATTATCGATAGCTAGCTAGAGAAAGATATCCAGCACTCTTGTAGAGCTGGCAAGATACAGGTAGTGAACAAAACAATGGAAATACCAATCACTTAATATGGTGTTGGGTCACCACACGTAACCAGTACGACCTGTACGCACCTTGACATAGAGCAGGGGTGCTCAAGTTCGGTCCTGGAGATCTACTGGCCGTGCAGGCTTTTGTTCCAGCCCTTCACTAACACACCTGATTCGAACATTCATTGCCTTGACGAGCAGTTGATTAGTGGAATCAGGTGTGTTAGTGAAGTGATTAATGGAATCAGGTGTGTTAGTGAAGGGCTGAAACAAATGCCTGCACACCCAGTAGATCTCCAGGACCAAACTTGGGCACCTCTGGCAGAGAGTCTACCACCATCTGGAATTATTCAGGAGGAAATGACATCATTCTTCCAGAAAAAAGTCAGTCAACTCATGCTTAGTTGATGGAAGTGGCAAACACTGTCTGAGGCCCATGAAGCAACATGAAGAATGCACGATGTGCTGCTCCCAAACCTGTCTTGTTCCCAAACCTCTACAGACCTCAAACAACTAGCTAAGAAAGGGAGCATTTATGTACAATTTCTCTGAAACGTACATCTTTGACGTTGTGAGGTTAATAAAAAGGAGATTAATTTGTTTCGTAGATTTGTTTGGCAAGTAAAATATACTTGAATAACCCGCGTTGGCCTGAGAAGCTTAAAACCTCTCTAATGTCGAGCCTTTCTGCAATAGTGAGGTATGGGGAGTGGTAAACATAGAGAATGCATGCAGTGCTGCTTCTCTCCCTGTATATGTAAATGTTCAGCTCTCTGTCTCCTCCCTCTGCTTCTTTCTCCCTTTCCCATCCGCTGGCCGCCAGAAATGGATTTACAGAAGAGTCGACGATCGTTGTCCAGCATCTTAACCAACCAGATTCTGTACTAGAGCCGTGCAGGGGGGAGAGGGGTGGGTGGGCTAGAACAGCAGGCTCCTCTGATCTCAGTTTAAAAATGCTAAATATGAGACAGTAGGAGACGCTTATATCTTCCTGTCTGGATCATTGTCATTGTAGCTGTGAAAAGTGAGGAATAGTGTGAAGGTATAGAATCCAAGCATACAGGTACATTGCTCCCTGCCCCCTGTCCCTTGAACCCTGTACCCTATAACCAGCACCTTACAGCCTGTGTCCGATGACTGTACCCTGTACAGTAACTGGCTCGATGACTGTACCCTGTACAGTTCTGGCTCTGTAGTAGAAGCTACTGTTCCATCCATCACTCTCCACTGCAATTACAATAAACAAACTGCTGCTTTACGCTGCGATCACAGTCTGGGCTGGTATTTG
>JAINUG010000099.1:2047885-2102885 GCA_029706075.1 Aldrovandia affinis | reverse complement strand
CATTTTTGTAATCTGAGTTAATGGTCTTGTTTGTATATTTCTTTTATCTTATGTATTCAATTTGTATCTTGGTATATATCATTTTTTGCACAAATTATAAATGTGTATTGTTGTTATGGCAAAATAAATCCCGTTTTTAAAAGAAAACTCTCGTGTTGCATTTTCATTGGTCCTTCTAGTTGGCTGCATTTCCCCAATGCTTATTCTCTGATGGTTAGCATTATTGAACAAGAGATTAATGTGTGCTATTCACACAGTTTAATTTAGACACAGGAGAGGGGCCTGCTGGTAGAGACCCATGTGAAGGGGCTGGCAGGGAGAGACCAGCTGAGAGAGCCCTGCAGGGATGGCTTGTGTGGGCGCTATACACAGTAATGCTGCTGTGGTTTATGTGACCTTATATGATCACTTCTCTTAGGAGGGGGTGTGGTATGCACAATCCAATATGATTGGCCACATGACTGAGACTGTATTACAAACAAGCTCCAAGATGTATCATAGCACAGGTTGAGATATGTGTTCTTAATAAAATTAGAAATGTGTTTTTGTCAGAGAGTAAAAGACTGGTAATGTGGGGATGTAGGTAATGCTTAAGGAATGTGAATGATGATGCAGGAGTGACATCACTGCAGAGGGAAAATGACTGGCAGATGATGTCACTTATTTTCATGTTTTAAATGTATCCCTTCATTGTATACTGCCTTGAATACTTAGAGCATTCTGTCATGCAATGCTGTGCCTATAAATGTGATTTAAATTTGTTTCATTGGCGTGAACCACAATAAACATGCGTGTCTTCACTGTGTGTATGCGTAAGTGTGTGTGGATAATGGGGGATGGGCTCCCCCCCTTTTAGTCTGGTTCCTCCCAAGGTTTCTCCCTACCAAGGGAGTTTTCCTTGCCTCTGTTGCCTTTAGGCTTGCTTTTGGGGGGTCTAGGCCTGGGTTCCCCCTCTGTTAAGGTTTTGTGACAATTCAATTGTGAAAAGCGCTAAATAAATTTATTTGATTTGATTTGATAATTGATAATGTGTGTGTGTGTGTGTGTTCAGTTTGTGTGTGTGTGTGTGTGTGTGTGTGTGTGTGTGTGTGTGTGTGTGTGTGTGTGTGTGTGTGTGTGTGTGTGTGTGTGTGTGTGTGTGTGTGTTTAGTGTGTGTAAACGTGTTTGTGTATTTGAAATGTGTGGGCAGTGTGGGTGCTCAGTATGTGTTCAGATTGACTCCCGTATGCTCAGCTCAGCCTCTTCGTTTTGCAGTGTGCAGGACACTTGGGTTGGCTGCAGAGGAGCTGGACAGGACATCCCAGGGGAGTATGCAAGGGGATGCTTTTTAGGGTGCCATGATGTCCCATCACTCTCACTGGTGTGTCATCAAGACCTCTGCGCAAGAAGGACTCCCACACTCTCTCGTAATCTCTCTATTCTCCTTCTCTCTTTCTCTCCCTCACTCTGTGTGATACTATTCTCATTGCTCACTTCCTCCTGTCTCCTTCTCAATTCTCACTCTGTCTCTCTCTCCTCCTCTCCATCTCTGTATAACTGTGTGCTTACACCATTTCTCCTCTTTCTCCTCCTGTCTTGCGTTCCTAATCTCTTACAGTCCTCTCTCTTTATCTTGCCTTTTCTTTCCCTCTCACTCTGCAGTGCAGCGCTAGTTCACGATATCCAAATATGCTCTTTCTCCATGTGAGATGGTACTGTAGCGCCCCCTTCTGACTATGATGAGAAAGCCCGAACTCAGCTCAATTTATTCACTTCAACTTGGCATGGCAGAAAAGTGTCATACCATAGAAACACTGGAAAAATAATTATTTGTATCTTTAATTGAAATAATATTTATTGATTGGTACATTTATTGATTGTGTTATTGTTTCCAGGGTACCCCTGAATTGTGTTGAATTGATAAAGAAATGCACAAACACAAACACCTCTAATCAATGGTTGGTTATTCTGTTTTCTACTGGGGGAAACTATAAATAATATTTGAACTCAATGTTTTTGCATTGTGTTGACCAAATGTGTTGACATTTTTAAAAAATTTTAATGCACGTTCTGATACATTATTTTAATTTTTCTCTTTTTTTTTTCTTTACAGTTCTTGCAATATTGCAAATCATTGTAGATTAAACTTTAGTCCTCAACCCCAAAATGTCACAACCAGAACCATAGTCTGCTTTTTTTTAAACTCATTAAAACATGTTTTTGCTAAGTGAGCATTGTTCAAAGTCTCCACATTAAAACACAAGATTAAACCAAGAGTTGTGTGGCCTGAAGACAAAACCAGTTTGACAAAAGTCAGGATGTTGCAGAATTAAAAAGGTGTGCATAGTTGGATGGTGTTTTTGTCTTTCTTCTGCATTGAAACAAAATGTTTGCAATTAGTTTTACAGTGTAATTGCATTTACTTAAACTTCCCATGGAGAAATGCTCAAGTTTCCAATCCATCGCCTGAACCCCGAATAAAAGGCAGAAGAATGACATGATTGTAACTGTCACCAGTCACAGGTCCGTGAATAGGATGGTTCCCTGTGGCTCAGTTGGTAGAGCACAGCGTTGCCAACGCTTAGGTTGTGGGTTCGATTCCCACTGGGACCACTGAAAAATATACTGAAAAATCTGTAAATGGCATTCACTAACTAAGTAAGTCGCTTTGGATGAAAGCGTAATCTGCTAAATGGCATATATTATTATATTATTATATATTATATTAGGATGACAAACAAGTCACTGCTGCCATCTGTATGATGAAGCCTGGCAGATTAGCCCTGCCCTGCCAGAATACATCTTCTGACCAGAGGGTCTATTAGGGGTGAAGGGTGTGGCCGGAGTGTGCGTGAGAGAGACATAAGACAAGAAATCATAAAAAAACAATATAACGTAATTCCACAATCCAATTCCAAGGGAACGTTTTATCATAAATTTTATTGTCAAGGCCACATACAGGCAGCCTTCAGTCACGGTGAACACACGGTGTGTGTATTAGGATGAGTGTGTGAGACAGCAGGTGGTGCAAATGACAACAGGCAGATAGTGTGTGTGTGTGTGTAAGCATGAGAGCGGGTGCCAGTGGGGCTGTCCAGGTAGACAGCAGTGGGCGCAGAAGGATGTGTGTGAGAGACAGCGGGGTCGCGCAGGTGAGCTGAAATGCAGGTAAAGTGGGTGGCGTACGGCAGTGATATGTACACTGTGCTAGACATTCCCTCAAGTCTCCCTGTTAGTGCTGCGCAGGGGAGGGGGCTTGGGATTACTCCTTATGTGTCTTCTGCTGGAGGAGAGCCTGCAAATGGAAAACAAACCATCAGCACATTTACATTTGACATTTTAAGCATTTATGGGTGAGAAGGTAAGGCCTCTTTTACATTACATTTACATTTTAGGCATTTAGCAGACTTGCTTAAGAGTTTACATTTCTTTTTTACATACAATCCATTTATACAGCTGGATATTTCCTGAAGCAATTTAGGTTAAGTACCTTGCTCAAGGGTACAACAGCAGTGTCCCCACCTGGGAATTGAACCTGCAACCTCAGTTACAAGCCCAGTTCCCTAACCCCTTCTAACATCTCTCACACTCACCTTCAGTCACATCACCTGAGTCTACTTATGTGTGTGTGTGTGTGTGTGTGTCTGTCTGTCTGTGCAAGTGTGTTTCTGTATGTGTTTATCTCTTTGCTTGTGTGCAGGTCTGTTTCTGCATGTGTGTCCTTGCTAGTGTGTGTGTGTGTGTGTGTGTGTGTGCAAGTTTTGTGGCAATATTTCTGTGATGTTGTAATGTTTTTTTCTTCTCTGCATAAAGGGGTGTGTCCTACCTGCAGGCAGAGAGTGAGGGGCGTGGCCTAGCCCCGTGTGCTGGGGAGCCGGCCCGCCCCGATCCGATCGATGGGGACACTCACTCGTCTCCGGGGCACCTCCACTTTCCTGAGGAGGGGGAGACAGGGAGCTCAGCTACAGATCCGCCACACAAAACTGCGACACCACCCGAGACACACACACACACTCCTCTATCTGTACCCTGATGGATTATCTTAGGAGCAGGACCCTCTCATCACACGTGTCTCTTATACAAGACACCAAACACAACGTCGGCACAAAACACGATCGGTTGCTTCCGGTTCGGCCAGACAGAAATCACCACAGAAATCAAGGACACAGTCAATGTGTTCCCGTTGTGGCCCAAACTTCCTAACCCCATCCTCCTACAGTGGCCCTAGAATACATAAGATGTCCCAAAGCAGCACAATGGACACTTGGTTTTATATTAACCAAAACTGGAAACTGTACAGACCAAAAGGGAGGAAATGAAATGGACAACGCATTTGCAATAATATATGGCATACACCCTTTCTGGAAATTCACATCGGTAAATGGAAGAACTTCTTAAAGAATAAATTAAGGAAATATGTGATTTACCGATATTATAGACATTGACGTAACTGCTTGCGTAATGCCAAACCTCAATAGAAATTATACATACGAAGGCTCAAATGCTGCATGTTACTTCCATCAGTTTGGGCTGGACAGAGTGAGCATAGCAAGCTAATTGAATTATGTGGATGATCATTTACAATTAAGTAATTTGGCAGATGCTTGTATCCAGATCATTGTTAGAGCTCCCGAACAGTAAGTTATATATATTATATATGTCAATATCTGTAGGCTGGAAAGCATTGTCTGATCTTTTCTTCGAGAAGAGGTCAATAATGACCATTTCATTTACAGATATATCATGAGAGCTACTGTCTACTTTTTGTACTTTTGGATACAGTGAAAATATATATTTTATTAAAGATCTTTCCTTAAATTTGTTCAATTTCATATGAGGCTACGATTTCAAAATCTTCCCATTGTTATTCCTCCTCCTGGCTGTGTGATGTCATTCCCAGAATGAATGTTGATCAGCACTGGAGATATTGGCTGGGAGTAAATGTTGATGTCATCAGTTAAAACAAAGAAAAAGATCTAATTTTTCTAAGCCAATCACAACATTTGTGCAGTCTACCTGTCGCCTCAAAGAGACGCCTAGAGCCGGCCAGAGAGGTGTACAGGCCAGCACATGACATCACATCCTGTTCATGAGTCAATTCTGAAGCGCTCTTTGAGTGCTGCTGGTGCCAGTACCACTGGGGTTCAGGAACTGAGGGTATGGCTACAATACAGCTGCTGACCACCATGGTGAGAACTATTCAGAGACCATCAGCGTATGTACTACACCCCAATCCATCTCTCTGTTGTCTCCCCCCTTCTCTCATTCATTCATCCATTATCTAACCTGCTTATTCCTGGTCAGGGTCACAGGGGGGCTGGAGCCTATCCCAGCATGCATTGGGCAAGAGGCAGGAATACACCCTGGACAGGTCGCCAATCCATTGTAGGACACATACACCATTCACTTACACACTCATACCTACAGGCAATTTATACTCTCCAGTTAGCCTAACGTGCATGTCTTTGGACTGTGGGAAGAAACCGGAGTACCCAGAGGAAACCCACGCGGACACGGGGAGAACATGCAAACTCCACACAGAAAGGCCCCTGGCTGGGATCAAACCCGAGACCTTCTTGCTGTGCGGTGACAGTGCACTGCACCACCATGCCACCACTCCCGCCTCTCCTGGTGGCTGTCCCCCCCCCCTAGTCCTCCCTGCCTGTAGGGGGTGCTGGCTGTTACCTCTGCTTCCCCTTCAGGTCCATGTTGCTGATGGACAGGCGGTCCAGAGGGGTGTTCCCGCCGTTGAAGCTCCTCTTCCTTTTAGTCTCGATGACGTCATTCTCCAGACGCACCAGCTGGTCCAGTAGGAGCAGCTTGGCCGCGAGGTCGCCGCCTGACTTCTCCTGCCCGGCCCAGGCGCGCGCGCCAGACTCCTCCATCGCAGCCGAGTCCACATACTGGAGACAGGAAGTGAAAGTTTCGGCAGGACCTGCGACAGCTGACCCCAGAAGCTCACACAAACCCGAAGCGAGTCAGTGCACCGCGCTTTCAGCAGTAGCTGTTTTTTCCTCCCTTTACCCCGGTGTGGTGCGGCTACCCTGGCTGGCTACATGTGCAGTAAAGACATACATCTGGAACAGAGATACACAGGGAGAGCTGGAGCGGACAGACTCCAGGTCAGTCTGAAGTCACGCAGCACGGAGAGAGCCCAGGGGCTAATCCGACCGTGTGGGGACCGCATAATTAGATAATTGTCCGTGGCACGGCCGGACAGATGGACGAGCGCACCTCCCTCTCTCCTCTTCCTGATGTTTCTGTTGTTTTTGCCTCCGTCAGGAGAAGGAGAGGTGTATTTATAGCCCTCTCTGTACGGGCGATGACAGCTCATCATCTCAATTTGTTCCGCATAATCGGATGAGGGAAGGGAAGTGTCCTGGCCTGCCGAGTGGCGCCAGGATCAACAGAGTCAGAGGACTGCTCCCACCTCGGCTCCCGTGCTCTCCTCCCCTCTCGGTCCTCGCGCCGTGGGGAGACGCTGTTTTTCTCCTCTCCCCTCTCTCCGCTCCGCTCCGCTGCTGCGGACGGCGCTGAGCTCCGCCCGTGTGTCTCTGTGTGCTCCGTCTGCTCACTGTGTGTCTGTCTGCGCGGGACTGCTCGTGCGTGCATGGCTTTGTGTGTGTGTGTGTGTGTGTGTGTGAGTGTATGTGCGTATAGTATGTATGTGTATGTGTATGTGATCAGTGTGTGTGTGTGTGTGTGTAATCAGTGTGTTGGAATCAGTGTGTTGTGTGTGTGTGTGTGTGTGTGTGTAGTGTGTATGTGTATGTGTGTGTGCATAAGTGTGTAATCAGTGAGTTGGCATGTGTGTGTGTGTGTGTGTGTGTGTGTGTGTGTGTGTGTGTGTGTGTATGTGTGTGTGTGTGTGTGTGTGTGTGTGTGTGTGTGTGTATGTGTGTATAGTATGTATGTGTGTGTGTGTGTGTGTCAGTGTGTGTGTGCATAAGTGTGCGTGCGTGCGTGTGTGTGTGTGTGTGTGTGTGTGTTGTGTGTGTGTGTGTGTGTGTGTGTGTGTGTGTGTGTGTGTGTGTGTGTGTGTGTGTGTGTGTGTGTGTGTGTGTGTGTGTGTGTGTGTGTGTGTGTGTGTGCTCTGCCACATTTGAACAAGTGCTCAGTGCTCAGCGCTCGGTGGCAGGCTCGTCTGTGGGATCGCGCGTCTGTTTGTTCTGCTGTCCGGCTGCCAGCAGGCATTTCTGAACCTCTTCTGATCGTTCCGTTCAGAATCATTTGCCCAACACCTGCTGCACCCTTATGTCCCCCTGTCCCCCACCCAGGGTACCTGTCCTCCCCGCCCTGCCCCACCCCGCCCCACCCGCCCCGTCCCACCTCTCACCTCTGGGCCGTCCTGGGGATGCGCAGGCTGTCTGCGCCACAGTGGAGCAGCGTCACAGTGAGGAGACAGGAGAGAAGAACACACCCGCAACCCAGCATCTAAAACACACACACACACACACACACACTGATTACACACTCTGACTCACTGATTACACACCCACACACCCCCTCCACACACACGCGTTCCAACTCACTGATTACACACTCATACACACACACACTGATCACATACACATACACATACATACTATACGCACATACTGTCACACACACACACACATGCCAACTCACTGATTACACACTTATGCACACACACACTGATCACATACACAACATACATACTATTCGCACATACTTTCACACACACTCATACACACACACACTGATCACATACACATACACATACACACATGCCAACTCACTGATTACACACTTATGCACACACACACTGATCACATACACATACATACTATACGCACATACTCTCACACACACCACACACACACATACACACACCTTGAAAACAGACTCACAACACTCTCTCAAGATTGCTCACAGACACAACCATTTGTTCAGTGGGCGTGTGTATATGAATGACTATTCGGCGTGAGAATATTCGATGTGTCCAATATACGTGAGTATGTTTTCCGTGTGTGTGTGTGTGTGTGTGTGTGTGTGTGTGTGTGTGTGTGTGTGAAAGCGCGTCTGAGAAAGCGCTCAGTGTGTTCCGTGAGTATTTTCCCTTTGTTCTGCTGGACACAGACGGACTGAGGTGTTGGATTTCTGCGATACAGAGCTGTGTTTACCTTCACCGAAGCTCCATCTGTGAAAACAGCAGGAGACCCCCGCAGCCCAGCCCTGAGTGTGAGAATGGACCCCGCGCTACTGACGACACACCCCAGCCCTTCCCTCTACGCAAACACATGACATCAGCACCAGCATCCAACCCGTGTCCACCATGACCCCAACCCTGACCTAACCCTGACCCCAACCCTAAAGACTCTACCACTACTGTGCTTTACTTATAACCTAACCGTGACTCTACCGCTGCCTGTCCTTTAACCCTAACCTGACCGTGACTCTACCACTGCCTGTCCTTTAACCCTAACCTGACCGTGACTCTACCGCTGCCTGTCCTTTAACCCTAACCTGACCGTGACTCTACCACTGCCTGTCTCCTTTAACCCTAACCTGACCGTGACACTACCACTGCCTGTCCTTTAACCCTAACCTGACCGTTACTCTACCGCTGCCTGTCCTGTAACCCTAACCTAACCGTGACAGGATTGCTGCATGTTAAGATGCCGAAGAATGCCCTTCCGGTGGTCTGTTAAGCCCCAATGAGCCTTTTAATTTTCCAGGGGTCAGGGAATAATTTTCCAGTTTCCCACATTGGCTCCAATGGTTTTCTGGTATTTTGATTCCCTCTGGAAAATGCCAATTGTGAAGCATTGTGTAACAACCTGTTTGTAAATGGCGCTATACAAAAATAAAGATTGATTAATTGATTGATTGATTAAGATCAATCTTAATTACCAGTTTCATTTTCATGAATATCTATATAATAATCAACGTTTTTCAGCACAGACTCCACACTCATTCAGATCTGTCGTCTTTTCCCCTTGCCTGTGAGTGTCCTGTAATCTTTCACAGCTGGCCACTCACTCAGAACTCCACACTGCCACCTTCAGCCACTTCTGCCAAATAACACTCTCACTGCAGTGCCACATTGTCACAATGACTGCTCCATACTGCCCCCTACCAGTCATTGCTGCATACTGCCCTCTGCAAATTCACATCCCAAAATTGATGTCTATAGGCAGAAAAATATTATAGAAATCTGTCTGGATTGCAGTTACATTTTTAATTTCACTGCACTATTTAATTGCATAGAAGATGCAAAACAGCTTATATATCGCAACATGATATCCAATTATGCAGCTGGACATTCACTGTATTGCAGCAATCCAAGTTTTAGTAACTCGCTCAAGGGTATAACAGCAGCACTCGTACACTTCTCTAACCTGGGCACCTCCTTTTTTCTTTTGAAATAAATTGATTTTCTTTTGGCAAATGTGCTAATGCATTGACCTAAATAATTATTTAAAAATGGATATTCATGTAACGCTGAGAACATACATTCACGCAACACCACACACATACAAACCTAATACAAGTCACAAAACACAATCTTTTACATTCCCTCCAATATAGTCACTCAGTCTCTTTTTGTCTCTCTCTCTCTCCCATACACACACACACACACATACACAAGCATGCACACCTACATACACACATGCATACAAATGCACACACACATGCATACAAGCACACACAGTATGTCTGTGTGTGCACGTCGATACACAAGCAGTCCTGATCCCTACCTTCAGTCAGGACTCTGGAACACACTCCCACACTAAGTTCCCAGAATTTCTCACGTTTCCCCCGTCTCTTGGTTTGCTTGTTCCTGGTGTGGACTTTCCCGCTTTTATATGCTCTCCTCGGGAACCTGTGTTCCAATCAGTGCGTGCGATTTCTCTGACATCATTTCTCCCCATTTTCCACTGCTCCTTGCCCTAAACCCCTCTCTTCATTACCCTGCGTTTGGCTGTTACCTGCTAATGGGTGCCTTGGAGGAGCAGCTGGGGAGGGCATCAGGGGCTGCTACCCACCCCCAGACCCCCCCTCCATAGGGCACCAGAGTTAATGTCCCAGAAACGGAGCGAAAGGTCAGGCACTGTGCTGATGAGCGTGCTGTCCAAGTGACAGCCTTAAAGCTGCAGGGTGCAGTGAGCGATGGCCAGGAGATTGTGTGGGCGAGTCAGGCGGCTTATCTCACGACTTCTTCCTCAATCAGATCTCCCCCAGTCTAAACTCTGATCTCTCACAGTCTAAACTCTGATCTCCCCCAGTCTAAACTAAAATGATCTTTCACTGTGTACACTTTAGTGGTTCTGTGTGGCTCAGTAGATAGAGCATGGCATTGGCAACGCTTAGGTTGTGGGTTTAATCCCCACTGGGACCACATATACTGAAAAATGTATGCATTCACTACTGTAAGTCGCTTTGGATAAAAGCATCTGCTAAGGGACATATATTATTATTATGACTTTAATCTCTCACAGTCTGAATGTATCTCTCACAGTTTAGGCTCACTACGTTGTACATTTATTTATGTTGTGAGCAATCTGCAAATTTACAGCCGACTTTTCACACAGCGTATTGAATATCATATTAGCTATTACTTTTGGATTATATTGAGATCAGATCCACCCAGCGACTCAGGAAAACAGCATCATGACCGCAAATATAGATCCAACAGGATCACAGTGTGCTACAGTGCACGCTCGTAGGGAAGGGGTGATCACGTTTCTCAGGTCTGCTATCACTAATTGACATAAGGGAAACATTTCTGCTCAATGAGTGTGTGTGCGTGCGTGCGTGCATGTGTGAATGAGGCCAGTAAAAGGGGATGAAATCAGCACTGGGTGGAGGTTTCGGGGGGGGGGGGTTCTCCGGTTGGGGGAGACGGATGAGGGGATGTGGGGATGTGTTCATTAACCACCGGTCGCTTTAGGAAGCTCCCGACTGCGTCTCCTTGACGATGCTCTTTTAAGGAAAGAATATCCATTCCTCTTCAGCCCAAACATCTGGGTCTGTCTCACGGATCCACAGTCAGATCAGCGCGAGTCCAGTTACGTCTGATGGTTTTCCCAGCAGCCCCATCACGGGTCACGCCTAGCGCTCTGGTTTTGAATTGCGCAGCACAGTAACACCCCACAGTTTACCACTGAAGTGCAAGTCACCACGGTAATATTCATACTCTCACTCCATCTACGCACACTTGCTCTAAAACCATCTGCATTCACCCTTTGTGCCCGTGATAAAGGTGAAGAGTTGTGAGAAACAGTGCATAGTTTACTAACGTGCGTACCCTGCTGTGCTGCAATACCGCAACACAAATATTGTGACACCTGGCCGTACTCAAACTCCATAGAACTTCACACTTCACTTCACCTTATGCTGCAAATCAAAAAACTACTCCCCCCATACTTTACTGTGACATGACAAGACCATACTGCACTGTGGTGCGATAACACATCACAACACTGAGCCACACAACTGTCAACTGCCAAATTATGGCACAACACAGTTACACACCACAGACACTGAAGCATGCCATTGTGTGAAAGCACTGTAACACTCAACATTAAGGCCGTAACAGACCTGCACCACAATGCCACAGCACTAACACTGCACAGAGCAGTGCAGCTCAGCCCTGTAGCAGGGTAAAGTTTGTCTGCTCTCCTCGTACAAACCCTGAGCTTTTAATAGATTTCATAATGAGATACAGTTGGTACCCGGCCGCTCTCAGCCCCTCTCCGTGCGCTATAATTAAATCACACCAGCGGCCGTTTTCCCCGGTCCTCGACGACCGTTCCCTCCGTGTAAAAATAAAACCCCACAGGGGACGGTGAGGACCGTGCGGTCTCTGCCTCCCTCCTCCACGCCGCTCTGACAGGGTCCGCTCACGAGGAGAAGAATTTGGTCATTGAGAAAACACACCTGCATTAATAATGACACGGCTAATACTTTAATAATGTCGGAAACTGCGCCTCGTTCCGGAATCCCGGCAGAGTCCTGTCATTAATGAAGGCCTCGGCGGTGATGTCATTCGTCCCACCTGCCGTTGCTAGGCAGCGGGGCTGGGGATTGGGGAGCGGGGAGTGGGGATTCGGGGTCATTCACAGAGAGGCAAGCTGGGTCACCCCCGTCAGGGTCACGAGGCCTGACCCTGGAACACGCAAGCAGCCACACACACACACGCCCAGCGCTGGAAAACGTGACAGGCAGAGTGACAGGTAATGAAGGGATCATTAAAGTTGCATGCGAGACGAGCGGGTTTTATCCCTGAGCTCTCTGTTGTGTTGTTTTAATGGAAGTGATTTTAATCTCCTTTGAAATGTCAATTTTTACGCAATCGAAACACCCTCTGTGTTTTGTTTCCTGGTAGCAGGTCAAATATAGTTATGGGTTCCGCTCATTATCACAGCTAAACACATTATTTCTGATTTTAAAATCACCCCTGAGGCTCTGAAGGAGCAGAAGCAGTTTGTGTCGTGTGAGTCGTGTTTTTTTGGGCGGTTTTTTTGTGTGAGATTGTGTTGTCTGAGATGGGCGTTTGCACTGTGTGAAATGTGTGGTTATGTGTGAGATGCATGTTCGCGTTGTTTTTGTGTTGCGCTTCCATTGTCTGCGTTGCGTGTTTGGTTTGTGTTTCACTTTGTGTTGTCTTGTGTGAGTTGCATGCATGCACTGTGTGTCTGCATTTGTTTTGCGTTGTTTTTTCATACTATTTGCACTCAGTTATATGTTTGTGTGGTCTTTGTGCTGTCTCAGTCCTGTGATTGTGTGCTGTCTCAGTCCTGTGTGTGTGTGCTGTATCAGTCATGTGTGTGTGTTGTCTCAATCATGTGTTTGTGTGGTGTGTGTGCTGTCTCAGTTGTGTGTCTGTGAGGTGTGTGTGCTGCCTCAGTCATGTGTGTGTGTGCTGTCTCAGTCATGTGTGTGTGTGCTGTCTCAGTCATGTGTGTGTGTGCTGTCTCAGTCATGTGTTTGTGTGGTGTGTGTGCTGTCTCAGTCATGTGTGTGTGTGTGCTGTCTCAGTCATGTGTGTGTGTGCTGTCTCAATCATGTGTTTGTGTGGTGTGTGTGCTGTCTCAGTCATGTGTGTGTGTGTGCTGTCTCAGTCATGTGTCTGTGTGTGTGCTGTCTCAGTCATGTGTGTGTGTGTGCTGTCTCAGTCATGTGTGTGTGTGCTGTCTCAATCATGTGTTTGTGTGTTGTGTGTCTGTGCTGTCTTAGTCATGTGTGTGTGTGCTGTCTCAGTTGTGTGTCTGTGAGGTGTGTGTGCTGTCTCAGTCATGTGTGTCTGTGTCTGTCATGTGTGTGCCCTGTGTTTGTGTGGTGGTTGTGCTGTCTTAGTTATATGTTTGTGTGGTGTTTTTACTGTCTCAGTTGTGTATTGGCATAGTATCGCTCACTGTCTCAGTATGTTTGAGCTTGCCCGAGAGCTCGCGTTTGTGTGAGTCAGTCTCAGACAGAAGGGGATACTCTTCTAGACATGCAGCTGTGCGGTCTGTCACACTCACAGAAACCTGAAGGGAGAATTACTGTTCTTTTCTTTAAACCTCTCCAACAGCAGATATCACACGATGGCTTTTTCAGTGCATTCTGAGAGTTTTACAGTAAAGGGCAAATACGCACGATTTTCCTAGGCTTCAGGTGTCAGCGGTGTTGTGTGGGTCTGTCTCTCCATCTGGTGCCCAGGTGATGGTAGACCTGCATTCTCAGCATGCCAGACCAGAGCAGTCACTGCATGTTCTACCTCCGCAGGCTATGTGAGTAAATAGTCATTATGAATAATCAGGCCATATTAAAGCTAGAGAGTTAGCAGAGTGCATCCTCTGGATAGGATGACCGTCAATATCCAAAGTTTTACCCAAATTGACCACTGTGATGGTGAGTTCACTTAATAGGCTAATTATCTGTGAGAAATGGGTGCCACGAGACAGCATTTTGGCCCTGTAACCGACCCACACCCAGCCCTCCGACTGTAATATCCTCAGCGTTGATATGCATCGGTTAGGTCTCCACTGAGGTGTTTGTTTGTCGTTCAGTGTGTTTTGTCTCGTTTGTTTTCACCCCCGTCTAGATGAGCTGATGAGAGAGAAACGGGGAAGGGCAGGACGAGGTGTTTTTCTAAGTAGGGGCACCTGCTGATTCTTGAGAGCCACATCACTTTCTCCACTGTGGGTGTAAGATGAACATTATCTACTTTTTCCACATTTTCCCGGTAATTGTTTGCTTTTTGGCAGCGTGGCCCGCGGAGCAGCTCTCCGTCCCGGGCTGCAGAAGGGAGGAGGGGGCGCCTGCCTGCCAGCGAGAGAGAGCGCCGCCGCCTCACCTGTTTCCACGGCGACGCCGCGAGGAGCAATCACAGATAGAGCTCATGTGGCTCTCCCAGGAAAACCGCGGGGAGGAAGTCGGGTTCCCGCGCTCACCACCGGCCCAAATCTAAAGTTTCCCCCACATCTCGATTAAAGAGCGATTCACACGGCGACTCGGGTTACGGCGGCCGCGGCGGGGCCGCCCACGGCGGGAGCGAGGGTCCGGGCGTGGGCGGGCCGAGCGGTGCCTCCGAGACCTGCTGGAGCGTATGATTACACTCATTGCTGGGTAAACAAACAGGGGGACAGAGTTTGACAAAGAAAACCCCCTCTCCCCCTCTTCCTACAGACTGCGGCTTCCTGAACAGCAGCAGCTGCGCAGTTCCAGATGTGCCTCGCTCAACGTTTCCACTCCGCGGCCCGTGGAGGGGAGAGAGGGGAGAGCCCTGCGAATCCTGGCTGCACGCGGGACCGCGCGGGATTTACAGCTCCCTGCGTACGGCCCGCATGGCTGGGTGTCAATAGATCCAGGTGTGTGGTGTTTGGGTCGATGGGAGCGATGGTCGATCTGGGGGTGAAGCAGGGGCGATTCTAGGGTTGGACCCTTATGGAGGCAATGTGAGATGTACACATGCAAAGCACAAGCCTACATTTGTAATTCATTTACTGTTACATTCCCCAACACAAAAATACCACAATGGTGGTCGCTCTCAAAATTGAAATAGCACTCTCTATCTGTGGTATTTAAAAATATATATATATATTAAGTAAAAATGTTTTTTAGAAAAGAATGACTAAACATTTTCAGGGGGGCTGAGATGAAAGACAGGGGGGTAAAGTCCCCCTAAATAGGGTCTAAAATCACCACTGCTGTGAAGAGTATGCTGTAGCAGAGGGTTTAATCTGTATGTCTTATTGGGTGAGTTATTTCAGTGGTAATTCAATGACTCAATGAGTCCAATGTGTCAATTTTCTGTTCTAAATCAAAATGTTAAAAAACACCATAACATAAGCATAAATCCATCAAACAGCATCATGTCATATGTCATTTGACAACATTATAGACAGTTTTCACTTTATACTCCATAGTTGCTGTTCTATTCCCATTCAAATGCACATACTATATATCCTACAATAGGCTACAGCAAGGCATAAGGTATGCATTTTTATTGCACACACAGTCAAACCAGAAGCTGTAAACCAGAGGTTTTCAGAACCCTCTACACTTTTTGTAATCCATCCATTTTATTTATTCATGTAGTTTTTAAACTGCAAGCCCTTATACTATGGCAACACCTGGATTAATAGGTTATAGGTCTGTGTGCATAGTGTGTAGACAGATGTCAGTGGGTAGTTTGTTAGTCAATCTGGGTGGTTATGGACAGGCTGGCTGAATAGAACGTAAACATATTGCTTGTAATAGATGTACGTTTTGGAGGGAAGAAAACAGAAGAGAGCCAGCTCAGTATGTGGTCAGAAAAGGTGGAGAGGTCCACTCCAATTAATGGTGTTACCAGGTTTTGTGTGGCTCAGTAGGTAGAGCATGGTGTTGGCACTGCTTCGGTTGTGGGTTCAATCCCCACTGGGACCACATATACTGAAAAATGTATGCATTCACTACTGTAAGTCGCTTTGGATAAAAGCGTCTAATAAATGGCGTATATTATTATATTATACCAGTGAAGATGAATGAGGTTTTTTTATCAAAGCAGGGTATTGATTGCAGCATCCATTATTACTATTTCACTCCACTATGATGTGGGAAAAAACATTGAAACTCTGAGATGACCGTTTAAGGAAGTACTCGTTCGCAGGTGTCCCAAAGCCCGGCCACTAGCAGGCCGGTAGAGACACCCTGCCACAGCCATCCTGAAGGTATCCGCAAGGCGACGTGGACGAGCCATACGCAGATCACGTTTTCTTTCAAAAATGTGTCTCACAGTGGGTTGTTCATTGCTTAGAGTGGGAGTGGAAGCAGCGGCGTGTTTAGGGGGTGGCCTAGGGTGGCACGTGCTACCCCTGGAATCTGATTGGCCACCCCAGGTGCCACCCCAGATGCTAAACTATGATTGGCTATCTGCCACTCTGTTTTGTTGTGATTGGTATAGGTTTATTTATCTTTTAAATTAAACACAGAAATGTAAGACACTGTAATGTTAGTAATTAAAGTAGATATGGGTAGTAGAGACAAAAATGGTAAATTAATGCTATTCCGTGCCCCCCGCCCCGATGTGCACATTTGTGCTTCATGCCACCCCTACATAAGTCAGTGCCCCACTTGGGCCACCCCAGTCAAAACAGTCTGGACATGCCACTGAGTGGGAGCAGCCATGGAAGGGGGTTTGGGGGTCCGTGGGACAGTGACGCGGGGAGGCCTGGGACACCTGGCCGCAGGAAGGTTGCCGTGCGTGACTGAGAGCCGTCGGAAGACGCATCAGCCTCAGATGGCGAGCGCTCGTGCTTCCTCCTCTCGCGTTAGTGCCGCGGGAGGATTTGCATTGCAAATGAGGAGCGCTGTGTACTTAACGCGACGAGCGTCTTTCACCGCTGAAGGCGCAGGTCGCGGGATTAAAGAAGGGCAGCTGTAAGCGTCACGACTGACACGGCTTATTTATAGGTCCTGTAAAAGTGGAGCTGGTTGTGTTTCGTAGCGCTCTGTTATGTTCTGACCGCCGTTAGAGCGACAGCGCTCTGAAATTACGACTCACAGCTCGGACAGCAGCACTGAACGTTTTAATTTTTATTTTATTTCCATTTTATTGACTGTCGCCGTCCCAAAAAAATGACATTCCCTTTACACTCACTCCATATAATAGCCAGTTCTGCAAAAATGAGTAAAAAACGGGACTTAAAAGAAAAAGACATGTTACTCATGGACTCGCAAAAAGAAAGCTGCATTTAAAAGAACATTTTTATATCGATATAATATGTAGGCTTATGCATTCCCGCCAAAAATCAACCCGTGGTAGACATAGACAACCAGTCTATAAACACCTCCGTTAATAGATTTTTATATTGTTTGATTCAAACACAAGCTACAAGCCTTTTGTGTTGCATCAGGTTTTGTATCATTGCGGATTCATGAAAGAGGAAAGACTAAATGTGATCTTTACACTACACTCGATCAGCGATATTATCAAAGGGTATTAGCATAGCCTTCCATCGGTCTCAATGGGTCAGAATGATATGTGGATCTCTAAATTTTTATGTGTGCATGTGTCTTTTTCTTCGTTGTTTTAGGATGTGGATGTGTTATGGTGTGAAGGCTTTTCCTTTTCCCTTTTCTCGACCCCTCCCATGGCTCTCTACTGTTACAGTCTCTGTTGATGATGTTTTATTTGTCCCGGTTTGGTCAGGAATGCCATTCTGTCATAGTGAAGGTTGCTGGTTGGATTGCCATGTACAGAGCAACAGTTAACCAGATGTTTGAGTCTGGGTGAGGCACCCCAGGTGTTTAGGGGAAGACGGTGGCAGAGCCAGCTGTGTATGTGAGTCTGTTATTGATATTATGGGATGTAGGGCCCCTATGCAGAGAGTCAATCCCTTGTCTTGTCCAAAGGGTGTGACACATGGTTGCAAGAATTATGGGCTTGGCCCCTGCATGGTCAACCACTAGGTTATGTTGTGATTCTGTGCGTTAAATGTTCTGTAACTGTTCTTTTACGGGGTGAAGGAAATATTTGAAACTCTGGACTGAATAGCTCCACAGATTGTTTCTGTTCTGCAAAAAAAAGAAAAAAAAAAGACGCTGTACTACCCGCTTCCACCAGCTGGGGGAGGCAGAGCACACACATTTTCTCAGACAGGGTACTCTGTGAAAACGCAGCATGTGAATGAACAATGATAATAAAAAAAGTGCTGCGTTTCCCTTGAAGGAACAGAGAGCATGTGAATGTTGGACTGGCTCTTTCTCACTTTGATTCTTTTCTTCTCTCGTTCTCTCTTTCTGCGATGTCGCCCCTTGAGGCTTGGCGCTCGTCCAGAGCTGACCCCTTTTCAGTCCCCCTCCCCACCTTATTTGTGCCTGGTAGTATTTTGGCGGGTCGGGGGTGGGCCTGGCTGTGTTGTGGTTGGCTGAGGTCCGGCTCGTTGTGTTGTGGTTGGGCTTGGCTACGTTATGGCTGGTTGTGTCATCGTTGCCTGGGCTCAGGCTGATTGCATTTAGGCTAGTTGGGGATTGGCTAGTTAAGTTGTAGCTGGGGTTGGCTGTATTGCTGTCGGTTGTGTCGTGGTTAGTTTGAGCTGGGCTGGAGGTATTGTGGTGGATTGAGACCAGGCTGGTTGTGTTGCGGTTGGACGGGGCCGGGCTAGTTGTATTGTGGTTGGTTCGGGGCCGGGATTTTGATGTAATTGCGGATGGCTGCCTTGTGGTTGGTCGGGCCTCAGCTTGTATTGTGACTGGCTGGGGCTGGCAGGGGCCAGGTGGGACCCATGCCAAGAGCCCCCTGGAAGTCAACAGTGAACAGGGATTGAGAGATTTCTGGCGCCGATTGGAGGAATTTCTCCTCGTCCGAGCGTGCGCTGGAACAGCGCCATCCTTTGACTGCTTAAAGAGGTGCCACCGCTGTCACCGATGGTCATGTAACACGCGTGCAGTCATCACAGAATGGAGGTGAAATCACAGCCCTCTAAATAAACCTCCCCAAGTCACCCAACCTGCCTCTAAATAAACCTCCCAGCATCACACAGACTATCCAGAGACTAAATCAACACAAGCCCCCTGCAGCAGTGACCTCCTGCACACCGGCTCTGAACCTCCTGCACACCCACTCTGAACCCTTGGCATGAACCTCCAAACCTCTGCAGCCACGACCCCCCATACAACCCCCCACGCCCCCCTCCCCGTCCAGTCCCTCCCCCACAGAGGGTTACTCCAGGTCACACTGCAGGGGTAGAAAGAGGCTTTGAAACACAGAGGAGGTGCAACTGCGGCCAAGTCCGCGTGAGTCTAGCTGAGTTTCCCTCACCCGTCGCCAAGCTGATCATCAAACAAACCTCTAATTCAGTCCTGTTATTGTGTCCTATCTTATTTTTAACTTATTTTTTTAATCTTATTTTAGTCTTATTTTATATGTACTGTATATATAGTGAGCGCTTTTAAATTCACACTGGTATCTAGTTACACTTGGCACTCTCTCAGACTGGTCACTAGCCACTCGCCAATAGGGCGGTCAGTCTTGATCACTGTCTGAACACTTTGATCAATATCTAATCATGCTCTTACCTATGTTGCTGTCAGTGTGTGGTCACAGTCTCACTAACACTGTGGCTGTACCTGTGATGTAAGTGGCTTATGATGCCACATGAACATTCTCCTGTTGTGGTGTAGTTGCAGCATGTTGTCTGCAGGGGGAGTCTCGTGTCTCTTTGCTGGAGCCAAGAAGCTGAACTTCCCAACAATCCTCTCACTCCACACTCAACCTGTTATACGCCATCTACAACCACCCCAACACCTCCCTCACATAAACTCCCACACACTCACAATACAAACACCCCCTACACATACAAACACACTCTACAAATATCCCCCACACATACAGACATGCACACACACACACTGTACAAACGCCTCCTCACACACACACGCACACACTACCTCCCAAACCCCAAACCCACCCACACACCCACACGCACACCGCTGCACAAACACCCCCCAGGAGTGTGAGGCCTGACCTGTGTCATGGTGAGGCAGCAGTACCTGAAAAGGAGGGGATTAGAAAGATGATATTTTTAAGCCCTGGTCTTTTTCGCACTTTCTGCCTGCTGTCAATTGTCTTGCTCCTCGTCAGTTTCTTGGACAGAATACGTTAACGTCCTTTGTACATGTGTAAAATGTTTGCTTGACATTAATTATGAGCTTAAGTGTTTTTTGGTTTGTTTTTTTACTTCAAGCACATTTCAAAGGAGTCTCGAGACATCCAAGATTAGCACATTGATATTTATATTTCTTTTTTAAGTACAGCAATTTCCAACAGACATTTCCGTCACTCAATCTGCCAGCCACGCTTTGTGAACAACTGAACTGATATAAATCACTTCCCTAGTATCTGAACCATGTCCAGAATATTCATGTCAACACCTCAGCCGATCATAAGCGATCTCTGCCCTAAAGTACCCCACACAGAGTCTCCACCCTAAAACACTACAGACCACAGAGTCTCCACCCTAAAACACTGCAGACTACAGTCTCCACCCTAAAACACTGCAGACCACAGAGTCTCCACCCTAAACCACTGCAGACCACAGAGTCTCCACCCTAAACCACTGCAGACCACAGAGTCTCCACCCTAAAACACTGCAGACCACAGAGTCTCCACCCTAAACCACTGCAGACCACAGAGTCTCCACCCTAAACCACTGCAGACCACAGAGTCTCCACCTTAAAACACTGCAGACCACAGAGTCTCCACCCTAAAACACTGCAGACCACAGAGTCTCCACCCTAAAACACTGCAGACCACAGAGTCTCCACCTTAAAACGCTGCAGACCACAAACCATCCACCCTAAACCACTGCAGACCACATGTAGAATCCTGACCCTACAACAACACAAACCATATTCATAGTCTCCTCCTTTAGCCGCCACTGATCACACAGTTCCCACCCTAAAACATTGCAGTCTCCACTCAGGCCAGTCATTCAATCTCTGCTCCATAACACCACAAAGCATTCTCCCACAATCACAATCTCCCACCATAAAATAGTACAGGCCACACACACACAGACTCCACTGTGAAACAGCACAGGCCACACACACACAGACTCAACTGTGAAACAGCACAGGCCACACACGCACAGACTCCACTGTGAAACAGCACACGCCACACACACACAGACTCCACTGTGAAACAGCACAGGCCACACACGCACAGACTCCACTGTGAAACAGCACAGGCCACACACACACAGTCTCCACTGTGAAACAGCACAGGCCACACCCACACAGTCTCCACTGTGAAACAGCACAGGCCACACACACACAGTCTCCACTGTGAAACAGCACAGGCCACAGATGCAGTTTAAATTACCCTCCAGATTTGAGTGCTTTCCTCAGTAGTCTGCTTATTTGCGCTGGTGATGGCAGTCCTGTCAGTCCGCCCCTGGGTCAGAGAGGTTCATCCCTAAGGCGCTCCCTCAGCCACATTCTCACATTCTGTCTCCGGGCAGATTACTGACAGTTCCACTGGAGGAGCTCCCATTGTCTTCCCAATCACCGGCATCTCAGAATGCACCGGCCGCATAGGTGAGACCTTCGCATCAACAAATGCATCATTAAGCTTTGTTATTCCAAAAGGTAAAAGGGGTAAAAGGGGTAAAAGGTAACACTTCTGTAGTCTATATTTTCAGTTCAAAGTAGCGCTGCTTTTGTCACCACTAGAGTAATTACATCGCAATTAAGAAGGTGTAATATGAGGTTCTAAAGCAACATGAGAGACATAACAGATTTGGAAAGAGGTCAAATGCTTGGTACCTGAATTGCAGGTGGATCAGACACAGAAACAGCAAGGTTATTTAATGTGTCAAACATTGGCATGGTGTCATGAGGGCATACGCCAAGAAAACTGCATCAAGAAAGAGGAACAGTGGTCGCAAGTTGTAGCTCACCAACAAGGAAAGACAGACACAACAGGATAGTTGCTAAAAACACACAAAACAACAGCCTCAAAAATGGCTACAGAACTGAATCTACTGTGAACCTCTGTGACCCAGTCTAAAAAAATGTACGTTGTGAGCGTCACGAAGCTAATATTTGTGGTAGGACTCGCCATTCAGAAACCATTTGTAACAAAGGCCAATGCACAACAGTGCATAATCTGTTGTAATGAGCACAAAACCTGGACTTCTGGGCAGTGGAAGAAAGTAATACAGTCTGATGAGTTGTCTTTTACTTTTTTACCTACATCTGGACGGGTTTATGTTTGGAGAATGCGAAAGGAAGCCTGCAACCCACATTGGCTGTTTCCAACTGTTAAACATGGCGGTGGATCTGTTATGGTATGGGCAGCCATCTCGTGGGAGTCATTTGGTCCGATTATTACTCTGCATGGAAGAATTATGGCCAAAGAATATGAAGCTTCCTCAAGATGTTCTGATATTCCGAGATGATGAACTGCCTTCATCTCTCAAAGAACTGGAGGCTTTCCTTCTTGAAGAATGATCCAATATTCCAATTAGAAACAGTTAAAAACTTGTATAACAGCATAACAAGAAGGATTGAAGCTGTTCTGAAGGCAAAGGAGGCCCAACTCCTTATTAGTTAATAAATATTCATGACATTAATTTGTCTGCCCCCTGTATATATACATATATATGTATATAGTTTATTTTGGAACATAGAAGTCTTAATTTTGTTCATTATAAAAGGATTTGATGATTGGATTGTAATTGGAACAGTTAACTGCAATGAACTTATAGACCGCTGCAAGGGTTCTGCTACAATGAAAAACATTTATGGTACATGGCCATTCAAATGGGGGCGGGGCCACACACAGCCCAGAGAACATTGGCTAATGCCACTCAGACATCACTTCCTACCACTTCCTTCCTCGTTGACTTCAAGTCGCCAACTCTGACACATGCCATACATCCGGGATTGCCACACTTTCATTCATGATATTTTTTCAGGATTTTTTCAAAATTTTTGGTTTTGGGAATTAACAAAGAGCCATCAGCCTTAATTCCCATTCTGTTATTAAAAAAGGGGTTCAAAATTCAGTATTTTTCTTGATCAGAAACCAAAACATGACCTTTAATTTAAGACTTAAGACATAAATGATGATTGACATTAAAATTGGTTTCCCTCCTTACCCTAGCCTGAGTTGCACAATCATCTGTGAAATGGAAAAAAAATGTTCGTACCAAACAAAACAAGAAGAGCATGGAGATGATCTCAACACAGTCACTATCAGAGGTTTAATGGGTTGCACTAAGACAGCTGATTCCCCAGAATTAAAATAAACTGGCCTTGTAGACACTGTCATCACCCATATTCATGTGTGTCTTTGGGAGGCAGTGTAGTGCAATGGTTAGGGAGCTGGGCTTGTAACTCAGAGGTTGCAGGTTCAATTCCCAGGTGGGGCACTGCTGTTGTACCCTTGAGCAAGGTACTTAACCTGAATTGTTTCAGTAAAATATCCAGCTGTATGAATGGATTGTATGTAAAGAAATGTAAACTGTGTAAGTCGCTCTGGATGAGAGCGTCTGCTAAATGCCTAAAATGTAAATGTAATGTACAGTGTGGGAGAAAACAGTCATGCTTTGATTTGTTTTAGTTCTGAAATTCAGTCTGTATAGAATGTAACTGGAGCACACTTGAAGTAAATTTTCTTCTCTTTTACACAGTTTTGTGTTACAAATAAACATACTGGGATGAAGTATCAGCTCCCAGAGAAAAGGACAATACCACATTGGAGTTTGCCAGAATTGTATTTTGTAAATTTGGGTACATGCCTGGAACACACACACAAGTGGACACTCATGTGGATCTGAACAGTGTGGAAAAGAATGTGTGTTAAAAATCCCTAGTTTTGAGTATGGGCACTGACAGTTTAGACAGTTTTTTTGGGGGGGATAATAACAATAATAGTCAAATATATATATATATATATAAAACACTACCGGTTAAAAGTTTTAGAACACCCCCATTTTCCAGTTTTTACTGAAATTTAAGCAGTTCAAGTCCAGTGAATAACCTGAAATGGTACAAAGGTAAGCGGTAAACTGCCCGAAGTTTAAAAAAAAGTTTAGGTTACCAAAACCTGAAAAATAATCTAAATTTCAGAGTTATAAAAAAAGCCCTTTCAGGGAACAAGTAATGGGTTAACGTGGGTTAACAGTCACTCTGTGCAAGTCGCCGACTCTGGATCCAGCAAAAGAGGCCCAGACCATCCATCACGCTTCCTCCTCCAGGTTTGACAGTTGGTGTCACACAGTGAGGAACCATCCTTTCACCTACTCGACGGCCTACAAAAAGATTTCACATTTTGATTAATCGGTCCATAAGACCTTCTTCCAGTCTTCTGTAGTCCGCTGGCAGTGCTTCATGGCCCGGGCAAGCCTCTTTTTCTTATTTTGCCATCTTAGCAATGGCTTTCTTACTGCCACTTGACCTGTCAAACCTGCAGCTCAAAGTCTTCCCTTCACAGTTGAAACTGAGACTTCCTTACTGCGACCAGTGTTAAGCTGTGCTTGAAGCTGTTGTCCTGTGAGCTGCCTAACATGCAAGCTGTTGATTCTCAGAAACTTCCAAGTGCCTTTTGATGGTGTAGGAAACTACTCAATGCCAAAAAATGTACATTATTTTTCAGTTTTTGGTAGCCTAAACTTTTTTACCTCTGGCAGTTGACCTTTGTACCATTTCAGGTTATTCACTGGACTTGAACTGCGTAAATTTAAGTAAAAACTGGAAAATGGGGGTGTTCTAAAATGTTTGACCGGTAGTATATATATATATATATATATATATATATATCAGGCTTAGACAAGTGAGCTAATATAGCAGTAATTAAAAGTTTGACGGGAGATTTGGGGGAGTTAAATGGATTCCAGGCAGGATTATAAGAGATCACATGTGTGCTGGGGCTCCCCCATAGTGCTTTGAGCTGAGACTTTACACGAGAGACCGTACAGGAGAGATTGTGCAGGGGAGACCATACGGGAGAGATTGTATAGGGGAGACCATATGGGAGAGATTGTATAGGGGAGACCATATGGGAGAGACTGTATAGGGGAGACCATATGGGAGAGATTGTATAGGGAGACCATATGAGGAGAGATTGTGCAGGGGAGACCATATGAGAGAGATTGTATAGGGGAGACCATACGAGAGAGATTGTATAGGGGAGACCATATGGGAGAGATTTTACAGGGGAGACCATATGGGAGAGATTGTATAGGGGAGACCATACGAGAGAGATTGTATAGGGGAGACCATACTGGAGAGATTTTACAGGGGAGACCACATGGGAGAGATTGTACAGGGGAGACCGTATGGGAGAGATTGTATAGAGGAGACAGCACAGGAGTAAGTATAAAGGAGAGACTGAAATGAAAAGACCACACAGGAGAGAAGGTATAGGAGAGACAACATACAAGAGTACATAGAAGAGACTCAGCAGACACACACGGTTCTCCCGGCCTCTGCTCTTCCACCTTGTTAGGTGGGTCGGCAGTGTTAGCATAATGGTTAGGGAGCTGGGCTTGTAACGCAAAGGTTGCAGGTTAGATCCCAGGTGGAGCACTGCACTTGTACCCTTGAGCAAGGTACTTAACCTGAATTGCTTCAGTAAAATATCCAGTTGTATAAATTGATTGTATGTAAAGAAATGTGAAATTGTGTAAGTCGCTCTGGATAAGAGCGTCTGCTAAATGCCTGTAATGTAATGTAATGTTGTTATTCTTCCTCATATGTGCACGCAGTCTGATGCAGGTCATCCTGTAACCAGACAGGTCTCGGCCTGGTCGCAGCGCTGTCAGATTTCAGGGCTTCCTTCTCATTTTTCTTCAGGCAGATACTGGGAGGACCATGTACTTGGCAGACATCATATTGGCTGGGGCAGCATGCCCTGCTCCAGCAGGTCATAAAGCCACCCCCGGTACACCTTGAAAGTGCCTTGTAAGGGTCATGCTTACAGATTGTATTATATATCCGCTACGCTTGGCTGCTCCAAGGGAACAATTTGTCCAAGCAAAACTTATGTTTCTGGATATCAGCCTTGGTTCCTGAATAGCAGTCTCCTGAGGGCCACGTGACTAACAGACGTCCAATAGAGGATAAGAAGAGAAGTGATGTCATCATCATTTATTCCTGACCATTGTTTATAGACAACAGGAACTGATGCCACATGATATTAAACTATTGTCTCTCCGTGTAGTTTATGTAAATGATGCCAAGGTAAGGCTGGGCTGGAATTCTAGAGCACAACAAGGTTTCCTTTCACAAAGGCATTTACCGTTTCCTCACAATTAGTGTACAATCAGGAGGTCTCATATTTCCATAATCTGCAGCCGTTTTCTATTGTGCATTCCATACACTGATCTCTATGAAACAACATAAGAAGTATGAGGGAACCATGGTGCTCACGGCAACCAGATGACCTCACAGTATAGGAATGTGGGCAGGGGGTCAGTGGAGTACACGAGGGTCCCTAGCAAGAAATGTGCATTGTTCACTGTGTTGATTAGTTCACTGATTGGCTGATTTTGCTATAATTGGTTTGATTAGTCATTGGACTTGAAGGCCTTGCACTTCATTTTGTGCCAGTGGGATCTGAATGAACCAATACCCTCCCAGCTGAAGACCCAACAAAGTTGCAGCGGGAGCATCACAGCCGAGTGGGATGCGGGTGTCCCAGGTAAGGCTGACGGGAACGCCGAACAGCGGCTCCTCCCGCCCCCACGGTGCTTTGGCGTTCGGACGGCGGCGGCAGGTTCGCGCCTCGGACGGCGAGGGGGCAAAGGGGCACGCGAGCGACACGTGTCCCGCAGGAGCCAATATGGCCCTCCTGCTCCACACAAAGGGACTGTTTAGGGCAGCCCCCCGTCTCCCGGCGGGACGCCTGTCAGCAGCTGGGTCGGCCCGTGTCTGCGCACGGCCCCCGAGCCAGCGGCCAGCCTGGACTCTCAGGGAGAGGGTTTAATTGGCAGCGAGCTCCTGGCGGGCGACTTTTGTTCCAGCGAAAGAGGCTTAGCCTCACAGCCCGTTAACGGGCGGAGCGCGGGCGTCAGCACAGATGATTAATAACTTGAGAAGGATAGAGAGAGAAGGATGGAGGAGGAGAGAAGGATAGAGAGAGAGGATAGAACAATAGAAAGGGAAGGATATGGCAGCGGAGAGTAAATATCGGAGAGAGGGATTGATGGCCAAGTGGAGAACGAGAGAGGAGAGAAGGTGTGGAGGCACAAGAGCAGTGGATAAGAGTAAGGAAGAAGTGAGAGGAGGTATTGACTCGGCAGGGAGTCAGACAGCGGCTATGACACTTTCTCAGGCACTGACTCTGAAACGCAGGCAGTGACAGTGAAAAGTCTGGGAGGAATCCTTAACACGTTATGAGCAAAATATGAAAAGATGCAATTAGGCGATCATTTTTTATAGACAAATGAGCTGCTTGGTTTACTAGTCTGAAGAAATCAGGTAGAACTTGTATTGAGTTATATCATATCAAATGTATTACATCCTGGATACCCTTAGGCTAGCAAGCCCTATTATCAAAAATAGAAACACATTTTTTGCCTGACTTTATATGACTAAATGTTTATGTTTTTGATGATGGGGCTTGCTAGCCTATGTATGTAGCGAACAAGTGCAAACAAATGTGGCCTGCTTATCCTTTAAAACATGCTTTCCTTTTTCTCAGAAAGACCATACTGTATGTTTTCATGACATGTTATGCTTTCTCTCTCTCTCTCTCTCTCTCTCTCTCTCTCTCTCTCTCTCTCTCTCTCTCTCTCTCTCTCTCTCTCTCTCTCTCTCTCTCTCTCTCTCTCTCTCTCTCTCTCTCTCGTGAGCTCCAGCCCAAGCAACAACAGTGAACAGTGAAGATTATTTCAGTGGTTCCTCAGCCACTGTTGGCTGTACCTCAAGGTGAACGGGATGCCATTGGAAGCTGGTGAAGGTGGGGAGGGGACTAGCAATCTAGTATGTCCACCTGCGTTACCTGTGTTCATCTCCTATAGAACTTAAAACATTAACTCATGCCTGTTATTCCCTTTTTAAATTAAATAACGTGACTTCCATCCGTTACGCATAAGCAAAATGGCTGTTCCAGAACTCAGTTCCGATTGGCTGTTGCAGTGTCGCGAGGCTGGCCCCGGGTTGGCGCCGTCAGAAGCAGAGCGTGGCACAGTTCTACCCTCCGCATGTTTGTAGAAAACAAATGTGCCAGAAAAACAAGGCCTCCAGAGGAGCTGAAGAGCCCCCAGCTGTTTGTTTGCGGTCCCGTGTGTGAAATGACCTCTTCACAGTGTGTTTAGCGCTTAACCGCAGGCTGCAGGTTGCCAGCGTGCTTCGATTGTTGTCCAACAAATCCAGCCTGTGCAGCCCCCTGTCATTAGAGCAGTCAGCAGGTGAGCCCCGTGCAGAAAGGCCGGACTGGGGGGACATCTGTGCCGGGGCCTGCGGGGCTACACTCCCAGGTACTCCACCTGTACTGCAGCCTCATTACTGCCCCTGGGTGGGGGCAATTAACCAAGCGACTGCCTGGTGGTGGGGGTTTATCCTGCAGCACTCGGGGGAGGACGGGGTGGGCTCACGCACGCTGGACTTCGCCAGCGGTCCGGCTGACGGGGCAGAGCGACGAGATTACCCGTCTGTGTGCGAGAGCAGCATGCTGTGGCTTTAACAATGGGAACACATTAGAGTCTGGAAACCCCTTTGCTGTGGCCCTTGAAAACCCTCCCCTCCACACCCCCTGTCTGTTCAACCCTCCTGCCCACCCCCCACACCCCCCTCCCTTTACGTCCCCCTGTGGAGACAGACGGCAGCATCTCAACCCCCCCCCCCCCCCCAACCCCCCAAACCGCCCCGCAGGCTCCTATTCGTCAATTTTCTGTTGAAGTCTCCCAAAGAATGCAACATAAAACATGTGATTGACTCATTGACTGAATGATTGAATGACTGATTGTCAAACTGACTGGTTGAACGACTGATAGGCCGCAGAGGGGAGTGCAATGCAGGCCCTATGGCACAGTACCAAAGGCACAGGTGGACATGCCCCACTGGCCTGTCACTCAAATTGCAAATGTTAACCAACGTCTCAGAGCCCACCTTATTAGTGTATAGGTAGTAATCAAATTGATGCATTGATACACATTTACTTCCACACACTCTGAAATTCCAAACTCACATACATGTGTGCACACTCTCTGACACATACACGTACATATACACACAAACACACACACACACGCTCACACGCACACACCCACATACTACACACACACACACACACTCAAATGCACGCTTGTACGTACTCTCACTTTCTCATACACCCACACGTACACACACACACGCACTGAACACACATAGGGACACACACACACACATGCACACATACATGTACACACCTTATCCAACAATAATGTGTGTGCTTTAGATCTGATGGGAGGGTTACTATCTGGAAAGAAAGCAGCAGCAGTTTAATTGTCAGTTAGAGGAGAGGAGTAAATACTGACACCCACGCCTCCACCCACTCACACCCGGAAGGCCTCTCTAAGTCAATGTAAAACCCTACAATTAGGGGGAGAAAGGACCCGCGCACGCTCACTGCCCTCTTCTTGTGCCAAAGAAATGCTTTAGAAACAGGAACAGGTTTTGACGACCCACAGGAATCCCCTCCCCCTCCCTGGCAACATCCAGAACAGTTTCAAACCACACTGGGAACAAATATGAACCACAGAAAAAAAAATATTTCAGAACCACATCAAGAACAGCAATAAACCGCACAGGTAAAAGTTTTAAACCGCAATGAGGACAGTTTTGAAGCACAATGAAGACAATCCTAAACCACAAAGACCTCTAAGATGTGTGAAGCACACAGGGAACATTTCTGGACACACACACACATAACTGTGAGAACAGTTATGAACAACACCCACAACTCTTCTGAAACACTCCTAAATCACAGCTAGAATAATTCTGGACCATACTGACCATTGTAAAATACAGTGTGAACATTTCTGAACCACACCCAGAACCATTATACAATACACTGACAACTCTTCTGAACCCTGAACTTGTTGTGACCTTAACCCTTTTGAGGCACACCCAGAATAATGAACTACACTAAGGCAACTGAACTAGGCTATGTTCTCCACAGCAAACACAGTGATTGGTTCCAATCAGTGAGTCACTGATAGTATATGGTTTGCCCGCCCATTTTTGTTTTCATGAAACCTAATCTAGAACAATTTTAAAGTGCACTGGGATTTTAACCCTGAACTTGTTCTGAACTTGAACACTTCTGAGGCACACGCAGGACAATTCTGAACCACATTGAATAAATCTATCAATCACTTCTTAGTGAGTTCTGAACCACAAATTACATTGAGAACCGTTTTGGAACACATCCTGAACAACTCTAAGCAATACTGAGAGCAGCTCTTACTCACACCTCACACAGTTCTGAACCACACTGAAAATGCTTCTGAATCATATCTAGAGTAAGTGATGGGAGAGTAAGGTTTCATGAACCCCACAATGGGTGGGGTTACAATGAGCTGTCAATCACTGAAAAAACATCTAAAGGGTCTGCTCTTCACAGAAAAAAATTATTGGTTCAAATCAATGAGTTGCTTATGACATATGGTAGGTCCGCCCCTTATTGGTTTCATGAAACCTCATCTAAACCACACTGGGAGCGGTTTAACCCTGAACTTGAACACTTTAGAGGCACATAATTCTGAATTCCGAAGTACTACTTCTGGTCTAACAGTTTGGAACCACACTGAGACCTCTTTTGATACACCTAGGGTAGTCCTAAATAACTTTTATATTGCCAAATTACAACGAGAACCCTTCTGAGCCATATCTAGAACAGTTCTAAACAACACCTAAAACAAATCTGAACCACACTGAGAGCAATTCTAGGCATGAATCATGAGTACGCACGCCAAGTACAGTTCTCAACCAGACTGAGAACACTTCTGAAACACACCAAGAACTGTTCTAAACCACATGACCCACACTGAGAAAGAATGTGCATGTGCATCTATGTGTATGTGTGTGTATGTGTGTGTGTGTGTGTGTGTGAGAGAGAGAGAGAGAGAGAGAGAGAGAGAGAGTAGGGAGAGAGAGAGAGAGAGAGAGAGAGTAGGGAGAGAGAGAGAGATCGAGAGACATAAACCCACACACCCATACAGACGTAACATGCTTTAAAGGGTTGTTAAGTCGTTTACAGCGGGCCGTGCACATTACAAGAAGGTGTGGGGTGTAAAGAAGCAAGACAATTACGTCAATAAAGGAGACAGCAGTCTACATAAGGTGCACACTCTGCAATCAATTCCGTCTTTATAGAACTGAAAACATGAATATCTACTGCAGTATATTTTCTATAAATGTTGTGACAGAGGTCCTGTCCTTTCCTGGAAATTGCTCACTGGAGACAGCCAGGCTTCTCTGAGCCATCATGTCTCAGTTATTTCCCATCTGGTCTCTACCTTATATTTCCCCTATTTGGACAGTTCAATTACCCAGGCTGATGCCAAAAAGCAAGCATTAATAGCCAAACAGGTCAATTTTATATTTGGAGGTAAATACATTTTGAGACTACTGATTATTACATTACATTACAGGCATTTAGCAGATGCTCTTATCCAGAGCAACTTATAGTTTACATTTATTTACAATCCATTTATAGAGCTGGTTATTAACTGAAGCTATTCAGGTTAAGTACCTTGCTCAAGAGTACAACAGCAGTGTCCCACCTGGGGATTGAACCTGCATCCTTAACGTTACAAGCCCAGTTCCCTAACCATTATACCACACTGCCTGACTAGCATTATTCCTGAAATAATAACTGATGTCGCTGTTATCGTTACAATGATTAATGTACACATGAAATGCATTTTGGCTAAACATCTGTTTTCAGATGGCTGCTTCTAATTTTTCCCATGCAGGTAAACATCGGACAGCACTGACAAATATCTGCTCCGTTTGAATTTCATGGGCGAACATTTTAAACTGCGCATGGTGGGTGTGGAACTGCAGTGAGTTTTAGTATTGTCAGTATATCAATATGACAGTAATTACATAGCAATTGTGCATTGACAACCAACAAAAAACTATGCAATGATGATAGATACAAAATAGAAACATTCTAGCATTAGTAGTGGAGACTAGGGCTGGTTGTCACACAGGTTGGCTCTCACAGAGCTTATAACTTTTAATCAAGAGGGTACTGCAACACAAATTGAACACTACCCACTAAAGTGTACCCTCTTTACCAGAGCGAATCAATTTTGTTGTTAGAGAACAAGGTCACAACACACTGAGGACAGCTCTCAGTTGAGGACAGGATATTCTTCAAAGCAAAAATTGAGAAATTGGCATCTTGTTCTTTATGTTACACAATTGTTTAACCCAGAAAGTTAAACAAATGATGATTTGAACAACTACAGGTAACTGCTAAAATAAAGGAAGCACTTGAGTAAATGAAGGGTTCGGTGGCTCTCTTATGGTGTGGGGTGCATTTTCCTGGCATGGTTTAGGTCCACTCAACCCCTTATTTAGGGTAAATGCCAATAGATACAAAGCCATTCTGAGTGGTCACTTTCATCCTATGGCAAAGCATTTATTTCCTGATGGGAGTGGTCTCTTCCAGGATGACAATAGCCCATCCACAGGGCACGAGTGGCCACTGAATGATTTTATGAGCATGAAAACAACGTAAACCACATGCCATTGCCATCTCAGTCACCAGATCTCAACCCAATTTAACACTTATGGGAGATTCTGGAGTGATGCCTGAGACAGCATTTTCCACCACTATCAACTAAATACCAAATAATGTTTTGTTGAAGAATGGTGTTGCATCCTTCCAAAAGAGTTCCAGACACTTGTAGAATTTATGCCAAGGCACACTGAAGCTGTTCTGGCAGCCTGTGGTGGCCCAATGCCCTATTACGACACTTTATGTTGGTGTTTCCTTTATTTTGACAGTTACCTGTATATTTCCATGCAATATATAAATATACAAATATACAAAAATCTGTTTCTTGTTGGCATATCAAAGTTGGTTTGGAGGAGTTATCACAATTTACAAACCGGTTCAGGTTATATTCTGTTCAGAAATGTGTGTAATTATGTATCGATTTGGTATAAATGTTTAAAATTAAGTTGGAGACAAACTATTCAGCCAGGTTCAGATTATAAGATGTTCAACTCAGAATTTAGCTTGAATGCTTTGTTGAAGTTTCGTTTGAATGTTGAATAGTTTGAATATTTAATTTATTTGCTTCATTTTGTTTGCAAAAACAGCTATTTCTTCCATTGTGACAACCAACCCCATATCATATGGCAACCAACCTCTTGGGTTGGATGGGGTCACAAGTGAACAGACAGAAGCTATTCAACCAGTGATCAATTCATTTCATATGGGTATTAAAGATATCGGTTTCTACCTGAGATGTTAATCGTTCATTTACCGTAGGTTAGGACCTTGCGATATAAACTGCAACTGAGAAATACCACAGAGAGTAAACAGTGTGACAACCACCCCGAGTCTTCCCTATTGTCTTTAGTTCCCCTGCGTTAAAGGACATACCAGCAAATAGCTCTCTGTGGCTCAGTTGGTAGAGCCTCATATGGCGTATATTAAATGGCGTATATTAAATAAACAACATTTGTCGGATCTGATCATTTTTATAGTGTGCATTTATTGCATAATTTGCACAATTGATATAAATAAATATGTTATTCATTGGAAAAGCGTCCTGTATGTGTTGGATATGTTCTTCACTTGAATAGTTTGATGTGAGTGTTGGTTAATGTTTTCGATACGCCTGTCTAAATTACTGTAAAAGAGACATACTTTAAGTCTTTGACCAATTATTATTATTATTATTATTATTATTATTATTATTATTATTCATCTCTCTCATCTCATCTTCAGCCGCTTATTCCTGGTCAGGGTCGCGGGGGGGCTGGAGCCTATCCCAGCATGCATTGGGGCGAGAGGCAGGAATACACCCTGGACAGGTCACCAATCCATCGCAGGGCACTAATGGGCATAATAATAATAATAATGATATACATAAATATCTAAATGGAAACGCTGGTTATATTTTAGAATTAATAGAGACAACTACCCAAGTCACAGACATGGTATCGATTGAGAGTAGGCATGGCGCACATATCCCCACGGCCAGGCTGACAGTGGATATGTGATTAGATATACGCGTCCATTTCCATAAAGCAGGGGTGTCCAATCTTATCCGAGAAGGGCCAGTGTGGGTGCAGGCTTTTGTTCTAGCCCTGCGCTAAAACACCTGATTCAACTAATTCACCAATCATGGTCTACAATCAAGACCTTGATTAGTTTAATCAGTTGTTTAGTGCTGGGCTAGAACAAAAGCATGCACCCACACTGGCCCTTCTCGGATAAGATTGGACACCCCTGCCATAAAGGTTAGTAGGCCTGCGCCGCACCTGCTCTAAACGGATTCCTGATTCCCGGGTATAATTAAATAATTCTACGCGAAGCTGGTCCATAAATATGCTTGCACCCTGCATATTACAGTAAATCGTGCTGTGGTGTAACTGTGTCCACTTCGCTCCAATGAATGTAAACAGTAGGCTACCATTTTTCACTGGAAATAAAGTACCGTGCCCACCGCGAAATGACGCACATACGCACTCCAACACTCGCAGATTCACATATACACACACCGGCGGACACCTGACCTTGGGTTATGCTCTCTTGTTCTTCGGTTGTGACTACAAAAGACGTGCGATGCATAAACGTAATTAAAATAGAGATTTCACAGTATCCCTCTCTTTAACCTCTTAGTCGTGTCGCTCTTGATAAAACATGTATCTGCATTTTTTGTTGTTGTCGTGAAGTAACACCTCGCCTGTAGTATTTAGTTGCATCTTCTCATATTGGCCTTTAGTTGTAGCCTACTGCTACTCATCCCTCCATGAGAAAATTGGGCTATGAAACAGGACGAATTGTTTCACACTGGTCAACGCGACGCGACGTGGTTCTCTGTGGCTCACTTGGTAGAGCACGGCGTTGGCAACGCTTAGGTTGTGGGTTCAATCCCCACTGGGGCCACATATACTGAAAATGTATGCATTCACTACTGTAAGTCGCTTTGGATAAAAGCGTCTGCTAAATGGCGTATATTATATTACGTCAGATGTGTAGGATATATATTATGAATATCTACAATATAGCCTGTATTGACATAAATCGTAGAAATATGAGATATCATGAGATCAGTGAAACATTAGCTGTGTGTTCTCTCATATGCATGTTATTTTCTAGAAATGTATGCTGTCTTACTTTATGTATCATTTTCACATCAACCTAAATATGAACCTATATGGGCTACGTCGATTAAAAAGTTGGGGGAGTTTACATGATATTCAATACAAAAACATCATGGCGTTCCTGTCAAATATAGCCGAACTTTGAAAGATAAACGTTTCAGAGCTAGAGACGTTCAAGCAGGATCGTAGTGATTCGAGTAGCTTTCGTTTACTGAACCAATATCTCAGCGGTCACAGCGGAGCAGCAAAACGTGTATGCTGAGGAGTGCGTGACGTTAGGGCTTCTGTTTTCTGATGGGCCTAACTGCAGAGGAAGTAGAATCAACAAATATTCCTTAAAATGCAGCTAGTGTAACCCACGTTTGCAGCACATATCAACTGTAGCTGTAGCTGAAATATACATTTGTAGCCTATACGAAAACGTTAGTTTTATATAAACATTGTCACGATGTTGAGTCCTCAGCATCCCCATAACATTGCAATGTCCACGTCTAAATACGTTTAATTGTCAACCGTGATGTGATTCGAAACCTATGTTAGAGGATACCCAGGTGAAAAAGTAGTATACTTTAGTGTATTAGAAATATAACCAAAAGATATTTCAAGTAACTTTTACTTTTTGTGCTTAATTTCAAGTATATTTAAGTCCCAAAATGGATTAGTATGCTTTTTTGCCACTTTTAACACAGCATTTTTTTACCTGTCAAATTGTTATCCCAAAATGTATTTTCTTGCAGACACAGCATTGTCATTGCAACGTTTTAAAAAGCTTTCATTTTCAACCTTTATGCAATCTCATACTGACGTTGGGTTAGTCGTATTTATCATGTCTGTGCAACAGTAGGCTACATCCAAAAATGCCCTCGGGCCACGCGCGCACGCACGCACACACACACACACACACACACACACACACACATACACACGTAGGTAGGCTACGTGGGCTCACACACATGTACACTCCCACGCATACACGCACGCAAGCATACACACATTATGTTAACGTGTCACACTGTGGTATGCTGCTGACAGAAACCCTACATGTTTGCCTGTCCATCCATCAAGCGTTTAGTTAAATTAATTATTAATGGGTTGATTTCACTGTTCACGGATTATAAATTAATTGAAGTACTTTACACCTGAGTTCTACTGCGCTCAGGTGCACGAGGGCTTCATTGACTCTTTCGGGCGCAGACAAGATTCATGATGAAGATATTAAACCTTCATTTATAAGCGTGCCATAATGGTGTCATGTTTGAATACATTGCACTTTATTGCAAACAACGTTTACTTGGATTTGGATAAAGGGCGTGGTTACAACATTTAAATCTTGTCTATGTTCTGTGAAACTTCTCATTCCTCATTTGTTAGGCAAAAGAGATTCATCTGGATTTCAAGCGTGTAGCCTAATATCTCACGTCACAAGTTTGACAGCTTCACACCAAATCAGATTGCAGGGGTGTGAGGACAGACCTCGGGCGTCACTGCTGCTGGATTAAGATTAGAGCTCACCTCCCCCCGATTCGCTCAGTTCTCCTTGAAGGTCTGGAGAGCTCCGAGGTGTCCCTCCGCGTGCTGCCCCGTGCGTTCCGCATGCGCCATGGTGAGTCTCGCGCCAGACATTAGCACTCCTGGAGCTGGAGCTTTAGAATGTTTGCTTGTTTTCTGCGGTTGTTTTAGCATAGTTTCCCATCATTGTGCCATGTTTTTTGTCAGTCTTTGGATGGTGATTGTAACCATGCGGTTTTTACGCACACCTGTTCTTTGGGCATGATGCCACGGGGTGTAGGGCAGCCCGTGCGTGTGCGTGAGACATCAGCAAACAGAGAGGCATGGGAACTGTTTTGTTTTCCTTTAAAATCTAGTGTGTGTACAGTAAATCGCGGTAAATTACCGCGTTCCAATTGACTATAAGCAAAGCATCCAACTGTGAGGTGGCATAGTCTTTCCTCGAGAATGAGTTCTATCGTGAGCAAACAGGACGTCATTTACAATGTAGCCTACATTAAATAATTTGGCTGGGTTGCCGTGCTTTTGCTGTTTTGTTTGTGTGTTGTTATTAGTTAACGCACATTGTATGTTCAGGCTGGAAGATGTTTCAACCTGTTGTTTTATGCGTCCCAGACCGCAGTAGAACCATACCTTAGAGTCTTTCAAGACTGACGAGTTAATAGTAGTATCTTTTAGTATTTTTTGTAACTTTTATTTTAGTGGAGAAATTCACGTTGCATTGGTCAAAGGCGCGTTCACAGTAAACGTTGTGGCAGGCGAACCGCGCGCCCAAGAACCAAGATATACAGTACCAATTTGTTAATCCCATGTTTACGGTGTCCTTTTAAATTGTTAAATTTAAAAACATGCAGTGAAATTGCCTGATAAAGCCGGTATTTTTGTTTTGCGGTTATGCGGTAAACAACATTTCGGATTACACGTTTTAAAAAAGTATAGGTAGCCCCCACTGATTATGATTTTTAAGTTTTAAGTTATTTAGTTTGTTTTATAACATTGTGTAGGTATAATTTATGTAATATGAGTCCGTCAGAAATATTTCATCTCATATCTAAATGTAAAATTGACCGTTTGAAATGATGCGTTACAGGACGTAGGCTAATGTATTGTACAACTCTTTATGTGAACGTGTCTGTTCTGCGGTTACTTCACTGCGGGACGCTCCTGTTTGCTTTGCAGAGCACTGCCCTGTCCTGCCAAGAGCCCAGCTTCGTAGGGGGCCAACGATACGACTGCCCCTATTCCGTCCCGACGTCAGCACAAAGTGTTGACGTTTCCAAGGGAACACTGGTCTCCTTCTGGGCCGCCGGTCCCCTGGACAACACAGTGTGCCTGCACGAGCCGTCTCAGCAGGGTAAGTCTGTTGAAATGAAAATTTCTCTGCAGTAATATGCCAGATCAGCAGTGTGGGCCCGAAGGTGTCACACTTGGAATTTTTTCCATTTGACAGTGAGAAAGAGCTAATGACTTACTCTTCAGCTCTGGCTTGCTGACGTAAAATAATTTTCTTGCCATTATAGTTTTGTCATTGTTGGCACAGCGCTGAGCACCTTTAAAGTTCCTTGTGAATTTGTACCCCTCGCATGTTTTTTTCATTGATTTATAGAAACGCTCTATAACCTGGGCTATGAGGCTGAACCAACCTGGAATGATCACCTGTCACCACAGCTGCAGAGGAACAAGCAGGTATTAGCATGTTACTGGCTAGTGATACTTCATCTCGTGATGCAGCTCTGATTACTACCGCTGCTGCTGCTACTACTACTACTAATAATAATACTAATAATAATAATCATCATTATCATCATCATAATAAGTATAATAACAACAACAACAATAATAATAATACACATATTAATTATAGCAATAATCATAATAATACCAATAATGCTTTGGCTGATAAAAGTATTGAGGGTCTAAAAAAGACACAAGGAATATGATGATTCGGGATTGTTGTTGATTGACACTGTTTTGTAGCTGCAGGACACCTTGCTACAGAGGGAGGAGGAACTAGCACGGCTCCAGGAAGAAAACAACAAACTGAAAGAGTTCTTGAATTCTTCTGTAGTGAAATGTTTGGAAGACAAAGCCAAGGTAATTGTAAAAGAGTTGTTTATTTTACAGAGTGGGGGCTTGTCCCTCTTTCCAATGCTCTTTTACGCCACACACTAAGATACACACTAATATCGTCTCATATGCAGGAGGGGGGTACATTTCAAACGAAACTGAAATTACAGTTACTGTTTATATATATAAACACAGTATATATATATATATGTCTCACAGTTAGCTTCTCATTGTTATTGTGATGTATGTAAAGTTAGCATACAACAGTTGCCAATTTGTAACTACAGTGGCACCTCGGCCCACGAACTTAATTCGTTCATTGACTCCGTTCGCGAACCGAAATGTTCGCGAACCGAAATAATTTTTCCCATTGAAATTAATGTCAATCCAATTAATCCGTTCTCCAGCCCCAGAAACACTTTTTAAAAACTTTTTTATGGGTTTATGTGTGGCAAGAGTATAGAAAGGAATTAAAGATAACCTTAATTATAGAAAAATACATTAATACTAAAATAAAACATAATAATTGTACACTTTACCTTTGTGGTTGACAGTTTCTGGCACTCCTTTAGCCACATCAGCCGCCTTTAGCGCATCTTTGTTTTTTAGGATAGTACAGATCGTCGATTTAGCCATGTCATACTGCTTGGCGAGATCGGAAACACGAACACCACTCTCACGTTTAGCTATTATTTCCTTCTTCGTTTCTACTGTAATACGCTTAGGCTTCTTAACATTACTATCAGTAGCACTTTTCACTTTCTTGGGAGCCATAATGAGGGCAAATTTAATGGAAATAGCACAAAAAGAACGTGTATCAAAGGAGAACACAACGACGAACGATGTAAACAACGCTGAGTACTAAGCACAACTGACGCTATCCACGACGCGCTACGGCGAGAAGCCCGCGAGTTTGTGTGTTTGTGCGTTCGTGCACCGAGGGCTTGTTCGCGGGGAAAGTGAAAATTTGTTCGGAAGGTAGGGGCGTTCGCGGGCCGAGGTTCCATTGTACTTTGATATTGACTGGCATCGTGACCCTGACTTCTGACTAGAACAGAACTAGCCTTGGTCATGTACCTGGGATTATACAGTTAGTTCAAAAGAGGGCAGGGCTGTAGTTCAACTACGTCTTTTTCACAGACTGGGCCTGACGTTTAATGCTTTCTATATCACACAGAAGTTGGTTTCTGCTGAGAGGGGCACTGGGACAAGGAACAGGAAGAGGATTCTGTTGGACGATGGAAGATATTGCAGGTTCAGTGCTAGCCAGCTGCTCTCTGGGGCTCATGGAAAACAGACCTGCCGGGACCTCACGTCAGAACTGTGTTCTGCAGAGGAACCGGCTGCCACCCTGCCCATGGACTCCTGGGTCCTTCAGACCCTGGGCCTGAAGGACGAAGACACCATTGACCTCTCTGCCAACTACAGCTCCAATATCAACCCCGCTGCTAACTTCAGCTCCGATATTGAGCCTCCTGCTAACTACAGTTCCCATCTCAACTCTTCTCCTAACTACAGGCCCAACATGGTCTCTTCTGTCAACTGCTGTTCAAACACCAGCTCCTGTGCCAACTACAGCTCTAACATCAACCCGTCTGCTAACTCCAACCTCAGCATCGACCCTTCCGCTAACTCCAGCCCCAATATGGAGGAGGCCAACTCCAGCTCTCATTCTTCTGCCCCTCTGCTCGCCCTGTCGACCGATGCCCTGCAGCTACCTGATCCCCTGGACGTCCACCCCCAGACATCATCTTTGCCAGGGTTCCCCTGTGCAGTCGGGACAGGGCAACGCCACACCCCAGACACAGCACTCCGCCTGGTGTCTGACTGCACGCCGCAGACCTATCGAACCCCTCCAGGGGGCAGCACTGCACAGTACCCTGCCCCTTGTGTCACACGAGGCCGGACAGAGGTGGCCTTCAGCATGTCCCTTGAGCCCTGGAGCAGTGTGAGGACACACAGCTTCCCCCAGGGACAGGCCTTTGTCGGGAGGGACACGTGTGGGGGCTGGAACTTCACCTGGGTCCCCAAAGATGCCCCCTAGATGCAGAACACTGCCGGAAAAAACATGTCCTAACAGACACTGGTATACACACACAGATAGACGCACCCACCAATATATACACACTGATACACCACACACACACACACACACACACACACGCAGATGGTAACAGATAAAAGCTCACAGGTGTACAATCACATATATGAACATGCATTCTGATTAATGTGTATTTATATACTCACACACTAATACAGGGGTGCCCATATACATACACTCAAAAGTGATTCTATTGTGTTTACTCTGCGAAGTATGAAGTGAAGTATGTTATAATTTTGTCTTTGATTTTTGAGTAGCTCACTGAAAATTAACTTTAATTTTAGTCTTGTTGATAATGTCAGTCCTCTTTGTAAGAACCCTTACCTGTTGCACTTGATTGACATGTGATTGACAGACTAACAAACTGCCTCCTTCTCCCGAACTGCCCCACAACTACAAACGACTGTCGCTATTTGTTAATTAATCAGATATATGAAGCTGTAAATATTGTAATCCTGTCACTTTTTAATATATTTCTAGTTTTATGTCAAAACTAAGGTTAACACAGAATTGTTTTATATCTGTTTTGTATTGCTTTACTCATTGTAAATGGTTAAAAGCGAGTAAGAGAGAGTTGCCTTCTCTGAAGACCAAACTGTTGTCATAAAGGATGCTGCTGATGGACTCCTTATTCCTGAAGTATCGTTTCATTCATTTTTTATTCAATGTCCTTCAAGTATTTTATTTGAATATTACATTACAGGCATTTGGCAGACGCTCTTATCCAGAGCGACGTACAACAAAGTGTTAACCGTAGTCAAGAACAGTTTAGCTGAATATCATCTGTGCACTTTCAGAAATGTAGGGAAAGAGTTTATTTGGTCGTCCGTTTGAGATCGTGCTGTGGTATTCTGACCTGAACTGTGGTCTGTGTAAGATGGCTCTGACTGAGCCGATATATCATTCGTTTAAGAAGGCTGTAGTGTCCTCAGCTGATTTGTGGTCAGTGCAGAAAGGCTTTAGTGTTCGGAGCTGATCTGTGGTCAGTCTTTAAAGTCTCTGGTGTTCTGAGCTGATGTGCGGTTAGTATGGAAAACGTGTGGTGTTCTGAACTGATCTGTGGTCAGTGTGTGACTGAGCAAAGAGACTATGGGTGACGGAGAGTAGCACCTGTCACCCTTCTCTGCTCCAGTGCACGTTTTTGTTCCCTGGTCGCTGGAGAACAAAAGGCAGGCGATTCCTGCAAGAGACGACCCCCCCTAGACCCACCCCAAAGGGAGGGCAGAGCTGTCCCCCAGGGACCCAGGGACAGTGGGGAGGTGTGTCTCTGGTGCCCTGAGAGAGGGTGGAGGTTCGGGGATGGTGCGGTCCTGGAGCCGGTGAGTGGTCTATCTTTAATGACATGGTTAAACCCCCCAGATGTCCACCAGATTGGTTTGGTAAGGGGAAGGAGAGGCAGACCTGCTGAAATCAACGTGAGGGAGAGGAACAGGAGGGAGGAAAAACACGATCTTCTGTCATCGTATCGGGCAGGAAAGGGGTCATTAAGCAACGGCTGTAACCTAATCCCGTCTTTGGAGGACGCGACTAATGTCATCACTCACAGTGATCCAAGAGCTTTGTTCCAACGTCAACATCACGTACGATATCAGCCATCGCAGGCGAGAATATCTGATCTCCAGACATGAAATTTGATATTACAAGTGCGTTAAAACTGAATTAAATTGTCTCTTTTGTTAGGTGTCATTTTGAAGATTAACGTGAAGCCTTTGTAGTAGGTCATATTTAAGCAGGTATTTACCTTGCATTGAAAACGTTTGGAAGACAAACCTGATGGAGAACGAGTGAATCAAGTAGCAGCAACTTCCTTCTAGAAAATGATCAATTTGACATTTGGCAAATGTGTCGGGAATTTACAGACATCATATTCATTTGATTCATTAATGAACTGTTTCATAACCGAAGTATCCTGTGACGGTTTGGAGAAGAGAATGCTGTGCCTGAGCCTGGAAGACTCCTTAGGAGTTCATCCTGGTTCACATAAAAACTGTTTTATATAAACATCGTTTTTCCAGTAAAATAAAAGCAAAAAAGAAGACATAGAAGCGAGAGCGGTCTAGAATGACAACAATACAAAAGAGGTGAGCTACAAGCTGAATATACACACTGGCCAGAAGCAGAAGATTTCGAGTATTTTTGGAGCTGTGGAATGAGCGCAACAGTTAAATTAATCGACACACAGCTACCACTAACAACTATGGAAGCAGGGTAAGTGTATCAGCTTTGATAGAAGCACTTGTGGTGACTTTGTGTGTTCAGGAGTTATGGTATTATGGTAAGTGCCTTATAACTCTACAAGGCCGCATCAGTGACTGGTGGGTGGTACTGAATGGCTCCCAAAATCATTGGGAGCCATACAGGTACACCAAGGTGGTGATTTTAGGTGGCAACACATGGTACAATCCCCATTTCAAAACTTGAGTGGTGTGACAGCCCTACTCCCCTGATTCTGCAGTAGGCAATGGGTCGATTCCGGATTAATAATAACTGCGCCGTGCCGTAGATATAGGGCGTGATTCTGAAATACTGGCGCACTTCTCAAGAGTTACGTTCTGCATGGTGACTGGAATGCATCACTGAGTTATTCTTAGATGCTCTGCGATTCTCAGATAGAGGGATCTGTGTGTGTGTAAGCCATTATCACTCATCGTTACTGTCTCTGAAGACCCCCTGTGCGCAAAGGTGTTTCCCCATCGTCCCCACAGCGTGCGTGTGGTTTAATGAGTATATTACAGTGTGTATAACATTAACGCTGATCCTCCATGTTCTCCAGTCATGCGCACACTCCTAAAGATACACATTAACCCTTAATGAGCCACACAGACACACACACACACACACACACACACACATACACACACACCAGCAAAATGGCAGCGTGGAGCAGTGGTCAGAGCAGCAGTGTGGAGCAGTAGAATCTCTCCCTAGTGTGTTTCAGTATTGCCATTCCCAGTATGAGAGCAGTGTGGAATACTGTACACTCAAATGTTCTGCCCCATTCACCTATTCTGTCAGCCAAAGACAACAATAAACCACCCAGCATTTCTGGGAAAACTGTGGACTTTGGGATCAATATGTATAGGTATGTATGAGGCGAGAGCTAAGTATTTGGTAACAGCAAAGGACAGATGCGTAAGTGACATTAACATAGATAGATAGATAGATAGATAGATAGATAGATAGATAGATTATTTATTGTCCTTTTCAGGAAATTTGTTGCCACAGTCTGTACAAAAAAGCCTCACATAAATTACATAAATACAAATATGAGGTGTGTATACAGTATGTGACTGTATCAGAGAACAGGGATGCATGTGGCAATAGGGGCAGGTGTATATGAAACAGCAATAATAAATAATGGGACAGGTGTATATGCCAATAATAAATAATGGGATAGGCGTATAGTGCATAACATTGAAACAGCGAATGTATGTACAGTATATGACAATAGCATGGGATATGTATGCATGTGACAACAAAAATAAATGTTTGTAACCTGGGACAGGTATGTGGCACATGCCTGTGGACCCACAGCCAGAAGTTAAACATTCTCAGGATGGAGTGTGTCCTCCGAATTAAGGATGCTCTCGTTATCTCCAGAGCTAATTGGATTTTGGTAATACATGATGTATAAGGCCTAGATGTCTGCCGTTTCACCGCAGTGGGGGGATGGGGGGTACACACGCGCTGTGGCACCCTCCACGCAGCAGGCCGAATTCCTGCTGGTTTAATGGTTAATGTGGTTTTATTGCCCTCTCCGAGCCCCGCTGCGAGGATGAGCAGTCGACCTCCTCGCGGCGTGTGATGAGTAACCACGGACCGAGGTCCACACCACTCTCCATAAACCCAATTCATAATGGAACGCACACACACATCAGCCCTGCTGGGCGCACGCCTGGGTTGTCATGGCGATTAAAACGCTCATTACGTTTCCCTTAACATTATGTTATTATGTTTCCTGTACGGCTTGTTTTATTTAATCCACCTGCTTTGCAATGTCTTATAAGACACAGGGGCTGTGTTCGAAACCGTTCCCTATTCCCTAAATAGTCCACTTTAATAGTGTGTTCGCCAATTTGTTCGACACACTATATTTAGGGAATAGGGAACGGTTTCGAACACAGCCAGGGAATACCTGAGTCAGCGAGACACAGAGATAGGACAAGAGGAAACGGCGAGGACACAAGTGGGCTGTTTATGTGAGACAAGCTGTTTAAATAGACCAGTGAAAACTACAATAAAAGGGGTGTAGTCCCCATATTCATAGTCTCAACTCTCACCTGCAATGTATGGTGAGCCATGGGGGATTATCTAACTGGTTAGAAAGATCACATTTGACCAGACTTCCCCGCATTCCAGTGGAGGTGTGGACTCATTGTGATGTTATGTGAACAAACTCATTAAAGCTCATAAGTATTTTAAATGGTATTATTGTGGTGATTATTATTATTATTTGTTACTCTTTGTCACTCATTTCACTTAAAACCACTAGTGACAACTGCCATACTTATCAAATCTTCTATGGAACCGCGCAGGCGCTCACATATTTGGGAAGTATATGACAACTCCAACAAAGAGTACAAACCTATTGTTCACAGATGTCATGAAAAAGGTAATATATTTTTCTTAATCATCACATCCATAATTCCACGTTTACTCATCAAAAGCCTTACTTTTCAGATGTTAAAGAAATGGGCTAGCAATAATTCTGCATAGCATTTCTAGTACACATAGCATTTCTACATCTCTCTCATTACACCTTTTCAAAAGTAATTGAATTATAATCGTTATAATCTTCATTTAATTGATCATCACGCTTAGTTAATAAGTGCAATTTATGGAACTATTCTTCATAAAGTGCTTCCCTAGTACTGACAACTGGCCTACTTGTTTTATACGCCATCTGCCGGATAAAAGCGGGTATTAACAATGAGATTACGAGTTAAGAATATTTCCTATTTTCAGTAAAATTAGCATAGCTAAATTAAAAGGTTATGGTATCATTGTGTCAGCAATGTAAAATACCATCTTTATTTGGGTAGACGGCTCATGTTGTGACATAAACACATAAAGGATATGCACACGGAAGAAAAAACTACACGAGCACTACAGTTTTATTGTTTGACTGTTTTCACCAAAAGGTATCAAATTGCCCAAGTCGCGTGTTATGAAGGTCTGGAATGCGACTTGACCACATACCCGACCTTTGTCTCGGCAGGAAATTCGCGGCCCACCGCACTAACGGGCTACAGACCGACTGTCACATAGTTGTGATTTAAGACTATGCTTGAGGCATTATTAAAATATTATTTTCTTGTAGCCTATGTGTATTCGATCATACATTAGCATACTCATTGATCCATTCAAAACCAGGCTTAAAACCTTCATGTTTTGCAGTATCTACGATTAAACTCTAGCACTTTGATTGACTCTTTTACTCTTTATATCTTAATTTTATTATATATACACTTATTTGTATTTTCTTACCTATTCTTTTTATGTGCAATGCACTTTGTTTTACTCTTTTACTTTCTATATCTCATTTTTATTCTTTAAACATTTATTTGTATTTTCTTACTTATTCTCCTTATTCTGTATTTTTATGCTCTGTGTAAAGCACTTTGAATTGCCATTGTTGTATGAAATGTGCTATATAAATAAACTTGCCTTGCCTTGCCTTGCCTTGATCAAATGGATGAAAACGGGCAGACGTGACATACGTGTGACGTAATGCGTAATGAAACGTAATGCGTAATGCTTGAGTTGTCGCGCACACCGGAATGTAAGAACAAGACTGACCTCAGCCGAGACCACGGGCACGGCCCATTCATGCGGAATGCGAGAAAGGCAAAGGTCACTCGTCCTACAAATCACACAATATTAGTAAGAAGCTAGGCTACTTCTACCAAAGTAGAACGCTTACATTGGACGATTCTCTGTGTTGAGAGGTAACTGAGCAACTCCCGCAATTGTCCGAGTGGTCAGACGGTGTTATTATGCTATTTGGCGCCTATTTGCTGGACTTCACAACGCCCAACCTCAGCTGGTCACTTCGGAGGGGTAATACCCCAGTCCGCAGGTGCTTAAAACCGAGTTTTTTTTTTAAATAGCCCAGTCTTTTTCAGAAGACTATTAAAGAAATTGAATTTCAATTACAAATGAATCTTGTTTCTTATTTTTTAATGAGTTCAGTTTGAGTTTTTTTAAGTATATGGTGAGAGACAGGGTTCAGGGAGTCTATGTTGGCTCAATTATTTATTTTAATCCCATGCTTCACGTTTGCTCAAAGAAATCATCACACATTCTTACAGAGGAATTATAGATTATATGCCATGACAAGTTGATACCTGGTATCTGCATAACACTAAAATAACAATGAATATTGAAATGATAAGAAGAGATTTCTATGAGCTGAACAATCTCAATTGTAGCCCACTTCTGAAGTATGAGAATTGGCAATTCCAAATTCAATTCCAGTTTAAGATATCTAGAATACTGGTTAGATAATGAATGAATGAATTCAAATTCATGAATTGTAATGACAAGAATCGTAAAAACTGTCGAGGTTTTCAATCAATTTTTTAAATAGCCGGGAAATTACTAAAATGACCTCGGAACCGTCCAAAAACCTTACGTTTGCCGTTATGTAGCATTACATTACATTACATTACATTACAGTTTTGTTACATTACATTACAGGCATTTAGCGTTTAACATTAGAGGGCGTGGCCAGCAAAGCCTACGTGATAACGATTATTCCTTCGGAATTCCAGTACCCAGCTAATGACTTAAAGACGATATGTGATGCTACTTACAAAACTCTGAGACGTTTGCCGTGGGACGCTTGCGTTTTTTTTAAAGGCGAAAAAACACGAGTTGTTACAACATGCTGTAAGCGAAATGGTGCAGGACATTGGGCGTGGCATGAAGCACGTTCAAGATATTATCTAATCAGTGGGCTAGATGTTAGACCCTATTTAGGGGGCTTTAGCTTTTACATCTACATTCTCACGGGGGGCCTTTTGTCCCCCTAAAGGTCAAATCCTAGAATCACCCCTGGATCTAATGCTTTTTAACGCATTACGCAATTTACGTGGGCCCGTATGTCTAGTGCACGCATGCATGAAAGCAAAAGCTTACGACATGCTGTAGGATGCTTTTACGCGTTAGTGCGCAAAACACTTCAATGTTTGGTGGTGCGCGAACTTTAGGGGGCGATTTGGATACTACATTGGCTAATGACAAAATAATTATAATAATAATATTATAATAATTCCCAGTGGGCCCACAACTAGTTTGCCAACGCCATACTCTACCTGCCATACTCTACCTGCTGAGCCACACAGAACCACAAATTGACCCAAACCCTGATCTGCAGACTAATTATAATGTTCTGCAGTGGACGTGGCTTTTCGGAAAGGTACACTATGTAAAAGGGCGTGGAAAACGCTCCACGGACAGGCCAGGCCAAAACGCTCCACGTGCAGGCCAGGCCAAGCGTGACATGCGTGCCAAGTTTTTTTTCCGATCGAGCGACGTGACGATGTAGAAGTCCATCCCGGAAGAAAAAAAAAGGGTGGGACGAAAAATAACGACGCAAAATAAGTAATACTAGCGACAACAAAAGAAAGACCTAAAGGAAAGATGGCTTAGAAGCGGCCCACGGGGCACGTTGTCCAGGAGTTACGCATCTGACGTCACAGCAGCTTGTTCGGTTACACATTCGAATTGGAATTGTTCAATTCTTAGGATTTGAATCGAAATTGTCCCATATTTCCATTTAAATTAAAATTGACCCAAGCCCTGATCTGCAGACTGAATTCACTCAACTGTAACATGGTTTACAATGACAGGTAACAAGACATCAGTTACGGCAGTAACTTGTACTGAATTGCTTCAGTTAATATCCAGCTGTATAAATGGGTTGTAGGTAAAGAAATGTAAACTGTAAGTCGCTTTGGATAAGAGCATCAATACATAATTACTGTGATTCTAGCTGGATGTAACAATTTGAGGGAGGCATTTCTCAATCGATAGTTTTGCGATCTGCGTCCTTTCCTTATAACGATGAAGTGAAGTTGAGATGCGAGAAGTATGGATGCAAATTAACTGTCTGACAATAGAGCTTTACATAAAGAAAGAGAAACATTTTGTTCCAAGGAGCGATAAGACATGTAAATGTATCACTGCCAGAATGTGCTCCATCATTCCTCAGTCCCCTTGCCCGCGAGGCAAATTGTGCCACGCACGTGCGTTTGTGTGACGGCAGTGCACGCGTGTGACACGTCCTCCCACAGCAACAGACAACAATACATTTCACTCAGATTCTGATGCAAGGACTTGACTATCAAGGTTCAAAAACCTTTTTCGAAAAGTGGAGTTTGTGCCACACCATGGGGGTAGATTAGATTAATTCAGATAGTTATTTGTAGTTAATGCACTACAGTAGGGTTACTGTAATTCCATTTATCTTAAAAGGTGTTCCAGAAGTGTGTGTCTCTCACTGACAAATTTGACTACATTAACGATAAATTGACTATATCTGTAGGCACAACAAAATCAACTCAAAGTCTTTTTAATTCTATCTTTTTCATTAATGTTGTAGGAGTGGTACAATAAAAAAATGCATCTTTGACATTCTTAAAAAGTATTTAATTTGGTTTATTTCTTAATGATATCACAGTGGTGAATGCTATTTTCCTTTCTATCCAACGTTTTAACATTTTTAAAGAGTATGGTTACTCTTTAGTATAATGTCTGAAATTGTTGTGCAGTAAGATAAATTAAACAATCACTGAATGCATGTTGAGCTTTGCCAAGTCTGTGCTGAAACAGTTTCTAAAATGAATGAATTTACAACAGTAATATATATATATATACTTTCAAAGTACTTTAGTAGTCTATTTAAAGGGTGCTTACACAAAGGAGAAGATATGCAAGCACTCTCTTTTGTAGATGATACTACAGGAGTTCTTAAAATAATGTTCAAAAGCAACTGCTCCACAATTGTTGGAGACAATGTTCACTAGGGTTGCATACGCACCATCATCATATCCTTTCCAGATGGAAGATTGTGGCAGTGGGCTGTAGCGTTCATGACAGTTTGTAACAACTATCAGCTTTTAATAATAACTTAATGGCCGTAATCAAGTCAACATTGAGCAAATCAATTTATTTATATTTTTTATATCAGCTTATATATTGGGGGACATTTTGAGCATATCTGAATATTGGGGGGATGTTCCCCCAATATATGGCTTTCGCAATCAAACAGAGCACTGCTATAAGGAGGTGCATAAACCTTTAGGGGTAGATAAGTTATATCACACCTGACACTTTCCTGATGATAATGTAGCTGGATAAGGGTGCTGTGTGCCCTTAGTCATAACTGATATATTCTGTATAGATAGTGTGTGCTGTTATTTTTTGTGTGCTTTTCAAATTTTGCTGCCACAGCAAAATGCATGTATACATGGTAGAAGTTAATATGTGTAAGGGAATGATTAAGATTTTTGAGAGCATTGTAATTGTTGTTAAAAACACTGATATAGGGGAAATGCGATAGGCATGGTAGGAATTATTCAAAGTAGGAAAAAACCTGTGTGCTTAATTACTTCGCCACATGATTGGAAACAAACAGTCTAACAAGTGACTGTAAAATCATTACGAAAAAGAACTGCTGCAATGTCAATGTATCCATCTCCCCCACAAACCCAAAGAAGGCTGAGAGTTATCTTAACAAGCCAGCTACCTTTGGACAATTCACTATGGCCAGTTGCTAACCAATGTACCCATAAAAACCTAGCTAGCTCATTAGCAGGGGAGCTAGAGAGAACTGAGCAGAACACATCATTTTTAACATTTAAGTTATTTTCCATAGTTACCTTGCTATTGATAGATATGAGATGTGTTCTTATTAAGGACAATGAGATAAAAACCTTTATATTTCCAGTAAAAATGTATTGTTCAAAAAACAACAGCTTACAATTTAGAATTGTAATACTTTAAAAAGTATCTCCTGAAACATTTTCTGTAAATATTGGCAGTTTCAATACATGGTAATAGCTTATTTTGAACTTTAAATATTGGCAGTTTTAATACATGTGAAAGCTTATTTTGACCATAATGGAAGGCAAATGCAACTTGTGACTTGTGACATAAGTGCAGAACCATAATATTGGGATTTTTGGGCTAATTACATTACAGGCATTTAGCAGATGCCCTTATCCAGAGTGACATATACATACAATCCATACAATCCATTTATACAGCTGGATATTTTACTGAAGCAATTCAGATTAAGTCCTAGCTCAAGGGTACAACAGTAGTGTCCCAGCTGGGGATTGAACCTGCAACCTTGGCGCTACAAGCCCAGTTCCCTAACCATTATACTACACTGCCACTCTGCTAATGCAGTGGCATCACAGTGGCATCACACAGTGGTCACACCTGTCAAAGAAAACAAAAAAACTTAACGAGATACGTCTGAAAGTACGTCAGTGTGCTTGCGATCAGACGATAGAGAATATTCTGTCGATCATTTCTATCGTGCTCGATGGTCCTTTTACCACCCAACAGGCATGTTGTCAGTCGTAATGTCACTTTGCAATTATTTCATAAAATAAGATAACGCTGCCCTGTGCAAACATGCACTTTGGTTCCCTGCATTCCCACACCCTGTTTATACGCTGCACCTGCAGCAGGTTGATAGAGGAGGGGGTGCTCGAATACCCCCCCACACACACACACACACACACACCTATGACTCATAACTCATGAAGGAGGAAGGAAGGAAGACTGAGAACCCTCTGTGCTGTTTGAATGCATCTATTCTAAATTACTGTTACAGTCCTCCATCTTTCATCTTGACAGTGTAGGGTAGGCGCTAACCTCTCGCAGGAGGCCTGAGGCGCTCCCTCGCTTATTAGATACCGAAAACGTGTTTTAGCCCAGGTTGTCAGGGGTAACAGCTCTTCCCTTACTGTCAACTTTCTCCTCGTGGCTGTCTCTGGCCTCAGGCGCCCTCTAGTGGCTGAGATGAAAACGCATCACAAAAATGACTACTCATGCCAAGGTGGCGACCCCACTACCCACTTTACCCAGCTGCTGTCAGCTTCGTCCTTCAGGTTCATAACTGATTCATAACTGAAACTGCAAACTGGGCGATTTTCCGCATGTTTGTGCGCAGATCGTATCGGCAATCAGGAACTGGAAGAGTGACAAAGTCTGCAGGTTTCAGAGCGGCATGTCTGAGTGGCATCTCTCCTCCCACAGGTGTCCACTGGCATTGTGTTTTCGCCGCACCAAAGTGTTTTTATACTCATTGCAAATGATTACTTTCACCCAAATCAGCTTTAGCGAAAAGCAGACACTGGCTGACACTGCGCCAGGCAAGTTTTCTTTGACTGAATACACTTAAAGAACAGAGTTGAAAAGGTAAACGTGAGTTCATTACTAAAAACGTGGGTTCTTGAGAAAATACATACCCTAAAATACCTTCATCCTAATGGTTTAGTCAGGAAAAGAGCAAACGAGAAGGAACATTACACTTTTAACATTTTTATTTCATGCCTTGCATTTATTAATACACATGATTAATATAAACATTATTGTTCATTTTCTCTAATAATCGGGTGTTGACCTTCCTCATTAATTATAGGCACAGAAGACCCCTGGGACTGTGTGTGAGGTGAGGGGGGATTTGACATTGCTCCTCATAAAACTCTGGAGTATTATGTTGGTTGTGAGACACACGTTTTCTCTCTGAGAAGGAGAGTGAAGGAGGGGGCCGGAGTGAGAGTGACAGAGCGCAGACCCTCTGTGATTGGAGAAGTGCCGCCTCGCTGGTTGAGTCAGGGCTCCGAGAGGTGCCTGCCTCAGGGCTGAGGGCCCAATTAGCCGAGGGCTTCAAAGGAGACGGTGGGCTGCTACTCCTCTCGATCTCTGACACATTGACACAATGATGAAATGCAGAAACACATCTAAGGCAAACGTACACACACACAAAGTCAGAGGGCGGTTTGGCAGACCTTTCATTAGACAGGTATGCTAACCTCACCTGTGGGTATGGACCTGTCTGTCACCATGTCCATCACACACGCGCCGAGGTGAGACCTCTCACGTCCTCCAGCTCAGGAATGACTATCATTTGTTATAGAGCTGGTTAGACTGGTTTACAAACTCCCCCCCCCACCCCTCAACACATACACATAGAAACACACAACTTCACTCCCACCAGTGGTTAACATCAGTGAAATCAATTCCTTGGTAAAAACATGAATAGGCACTTACAAAAGACGTGACTTATTGCAGATGGCCCTGTGGGGCAGTGGTGAGCTGTGTGGAGGGGAGGATTCCTCCCAGCTGAGTAACTACTGCTGTCTATAGCTCATACACGCCACCTCCTGGTGAATGGATGAAATAGCATACAGATAAATGAGGACAAAATGTTTATTCGGAGAGCACAAAATACTTACTTCTAGACAGGTTTTGTTTTTCTACTTTGTCCAAAAATGTGCACCCTCAATTTTCCAGAATGTGTTTTCCTTAAAGTCCATTTAAGGCTGTAAGAGCAAGGATGGGGCTGACAGGTGGCTCATCCTGTTAAAACACTGGGTGTGTGATTTGCCCCAGTGTCTGGTATAAAACCCTGACTGCGCTAGTGCAGACTGTGGCCAGCACACCTGCAGGGCAAATGCATGATTGGCCGTGGTGGGAAGGGAGGGTTTCAGTAGGTGACCTTTGGCCAATCAAACCCCTGCGTTCCGCCTGCACATGAAGTGTACTACTCCGATGCAATGGCTGCACAACTCTGCTGGTGGACACTGGAGTGATGAGAGCAAAGAGACGAGCTGGTCTGAAATGATCTTCGACTGCGTGGTACTGGGACACCAGTATAAACACATGGTACAAAAGATATCCCACACGCTGAGGGACTCTTCAGAGAAATGGAGGCGTAGAGGAATAACAAATGAGAAAACCGAAACAGTTTAGAAAATAAAGCTTTTATTTAAAATCCCTGTTAAACAACAAATTCAGAAAATTCCCTGCTTACAGTTTAAAAAATAAAAAAATATAAAACCTTTTGCTTGTAAAATGTGACGCTGCCTACAATGATGTAAATGCACTGCACAGCTTTCAAACTGATTGTTCAATTGTATTAATGCACATATTGTAACCTCTGGATTTAAAACAAATAAAAAAATAAAAACTAAATCTATATTGAATACTGAACATCCTTTAAAAGTGTGTGTTTGGCCAGGCAGCTTTAAAATATACTGGTGTATCAGGTTTATTACTGTGTTTTATACTGCATAAATTGGTGTGGTTGGAACACTGGTTCTAACTCTGCACTTGACTGTGGATTGCGTGCGCGGGAGCATCACCTCGCAGAACGTCTGGATGAACATTATCTGGGGTGGCGTCGCTGGTCAGTGGGAGCACGGTGAGTTCCTTTAGCCAGTGTTCCCAACACTGCAAACATCGCAAGTAAATTCTGTTTATAACTGTGCTGTATGTGTGTGTGTGTGTGTGTGTGTGTGTGCAGGCTTGCGTGCTGCCTGTGTGTGTGCACTCGACTCTCAGCGAGTGTGTGTTTGTGTGTGTGTGGGAGCACGGTGAGTTCCTCGGCGCTCAGTAAATTCTGTTTATAACTGTGCTGTATGGACTGTGTGCTGTGTGTGTGTGTGTGTGTGTGTGTGTGTGTATGTGTGTGTGTGTGTGTGTGTGTGTGTGTGTGTGTGTGGCCAGCGTGTGCAGGATCGCGTGCTGCCTGTGTGTGTGTGTGTGTGTGTGTGTGTGTGCGTCTCTCAGCTCGCGCTCTCGGCGTGCGTGTACGTGGTCAGCGGCAGCGCGGTCAGTTCGTCGGCGCCCAGCGCGTTCGCCCTCCTCACAGGCAGCTCCACCTGCAGCCGCTTCCAGAAGCGCGACGACAGGTCCGACGACTTGTCCCCCTTCCACTGGACGAGGGTCAGCGCCACGCGGGCCCTGCGCAGCTCGCGCACCCAGCTGTCCCTGCTGAGCGGCTGGTACTGGACCAGGATGACCCGCAGGTTCCCGGCCTGCGC
>JAINUG010000099.1:2042885-2045385 GCA_029706075.1 Aldrovandia affinis | reverse complement strand
CTGGAGGAGCACAGGGGCCGAGGGTCAGACAAAGGGACAGGAGAGAGAGAGAGAGAGTACCTCAGCGGGTACAGCCATGCAGTGCGTCTGTCCGTCCACCCGTCTCACCTGCTAGCGTATGTGATGCGGTCATCCGAGAGCTGCTCCAGCGTTCTCCCGTCTATCTCCCACCACAGGCGCGGCTCTAGTTCCACGTCGAACATCAGGGCTCTGCAGTCCAGGCGGGCCTCGGACCCTGTGAGAAACAGCGCCGGTGTAACGCAGGGGTCCCCATTTTCATCTCACGCCCTCCCTAACCTGATCACCGTCTGGCTAAGGATCCCCATCTCAATATTACATTACATTACAGGCATTTGGCAGACGCTCTTATCCAGTGCAACGTACAACAAAGTGTTAACCGTAGTCAAGAACAGTTTAGCTGAAAGCCACCCTAGTGGGAAGTACAGTTCCTGGGTGCTAGGAGCAACCACATAGTTAAACTAGGACCCTGTAGGTAAATCTGTAGCCACAATTCAGAGGTAGCAATAAAGCAATCAATGCAGAAAATAATGCCTAAGCCTAATACAATACATAAACAAGTAGACATGTGTAAAACTAAGCAGCTACGTCCCTAAGTTAACAAAAACCGGACTACGGGGAGAGGTGCACCCTGAAGAGGTGAGTCTTCAGACGTCGCTTGAAATAGCCGTCAAAAACCATCAACAGAACGGTCAATCGTTCACACCACTATCCAGAACCTACTACAGGACCATATTTATCACGGGTCTCAATCATTTCAGCCCTGACTGTATATGATCGTCAGAGAGGTACTGAATTGACCCACAGCATTTGGAGAATGATACTTTGGAAAAATCTATCTTACAACATGTAAACCAGATTTTCTTTTGTAAACCAGGTATAATTTTATTGGATTTATGATACATAATTGATGAAATAAGGACTGCGGTTTGGGAACCCATGCTGGTGCAATGTGCAAGTTGCCACACCAGCATGAGCCACAAACCCTCACAGGTGCTCAGCACCAGTGCCACCATCTACACCCAGTGGGCTTCTCTGTGTCACCATGGCGATGGCAGCTCTTCTACACAGAGTGGGAATGCCAGTGTCAGGGCGTGACACTATTGCCAGCCGAGCTCTGCAGGGTAACATTCTCACCGTCTAGATTTTTACTACTTTTGATCTAAACGCTAGCAAAAGACCCATGGCCCCTGCCATTTCACCGATGATCGTAATGAAACACAGTAGTGACTAATAATCATTAAACAAGTCGCGCCAGAGTCGGCTCTGGCCGGGAGTGCCATCGGGGTGGCAATTGGCTGTCCGCCCCAGGGAGGGGGGAGGGATGCCGACACACACACAGTTCGCTGCACACAGGAGTGGTTCTGGGGTGCTGGAATTACAGTCGACGGCACGACGAGTGTTGTCTCGGAGGAGGCAGAACTTCGCCCTTGTCACTGCCGGTCACAAGACTACCGCAGCGAACTACGAGGGAGGGGATTGAACTAGGCACAGTGGGTAATTGGCTACCAAATTGGGAGAAAAACAGGGTAATATCGAAAAAATATAAAATAATAATCATTAAACAAGCACCAGACGGAGAAACAGGAGAGGATTACGATGGCTGTTTTTCGCTCCTTCTGTTGAAAGCAAACCCGACGCGTCAATTAGCAGACGAGCTAGCCAACAGAGCTAATGGAAGCTGGCACATAAAAATAAAAAGACAAGCACTGTACACCAACCCCCACAAACCACCTGCCAAGTGCACCGCTGCACTCTGCTGCTGCACCTTTCCAAACCAGAGAAAGCTGAAGGACAACATCAGGAGAAGGATAATGTTGATCTCACAAACCTAATTTGACCGTGAAGACCTGGTTCTGATCTGGGTTGTGTATGATTGGGGTCTTCTTCAGCCGATCAGTCACTGCACACATCGAAAAAAGGAGAAAGCAGACTTCATTGTACTGACACCCTCCACGTCTTTACCTGTAAGTGGCCTTCATCCTATTGACAGTTGTAATACATACTGTATATGCTAACAGACATTTATACACTTAATACGCTATATATATATATATATATACTGTATATATATATTTATTTTTTAATATTTTGTTTCAGATTTTTCCCCAGTTTGGAAGCCAATTATACCCTCTATTTATTTCGATTAACCCTCCCCAGGAATTTGTCACCCGGGGCAAGCTACTCTCCGAGGCCAGTGATAATCCGCCTCCTTCGAGAGGGAAGTCACGACCCCCTTTCTGGAGACACCCTTACATGCTTCACAGCGAGTTTGTGCCGACCTCCCTCCCCCCTCCTCCCCGCTCCCTCCTGATCGGTGCTAACCGCCAGGGCCGGTCTGGCAGATGGGTTTCGAACCGCGTCCCTGATAGGCAGCTTGCACTCGTACAGCACCAGCCAAATACAGGTGGGTTAGACCGCTACGCTATCCGCCAGCCCCAACACGCTATATTTCTAAACATTTTAACTCAAGTTACATATT
>JAINUG010000099.1:1892885-2040385 GCA_029706075.1 Aldrovandia affinis | reverse complement strand
CTCGCACGAACACACACACACACACGCACGAACACACACACACCCGCACGAACACACGCACACACACACACACACACACACACACACACACACACACAACACAGGCAAACCGGCATAAATATTCATTCGCTCACTGTGATGCGAAAGTTAAGATCCCTCTTTAAAGGTCCATCATCCTCCAATCAGACAGCAGCCCTATCCTCAGCCCTGGGTTGTGATGGGCATGTCTATTATTTTACTGACCCGTGTATAAACATGGACCGTGAGAAACGTTTGACTGCTGTCAGGCAATTGTTGACTGTTTTAAGTATATTATAGTTTATAGTGTTGAAGAGTATATTGAAGATAGAACATCTTTTGAACATTACTTGCTAACTGTCTATTTTTGGGGGTAAATAGAAAATAAGTTTTTTTCTGAAATGGCTGTTGCAGTTTGGATTATTTTAATGACTCTGAACATAGGAGAGGGCAGGCAGTGTGGTATAATGGTTAGGGAACTGGGCTTGTAACGTTAAGGTTGCAGGTTCAATCCCCAGGTGGGGGCACTGCCGTTGTACCCTTGAGCAAGGTACTTAACCTAAATTGCTTCAGTAAAATATCCAGCTGTATAAATGGATTGCATGTAAAGAAATGTAAACTGTAAGTCGCTCTGGATAAGAGCGTCTGCTAAATGCCTGTAATGTAATGAGAGAGAAATCACTGTTAAAAAACAATTAGCCTGTGGCATAAATCAAAGGAGGTTATATTAATGTTATATAATGCCTTTGTCAGACCCCACTTAGAATACTGTGTGCAGTCCTGGGCACCGCACTACAAGAAAGATATAGAAGCTCTTGAAAAAGTCCAAAGAAGGGCAACTAAACTGATACCTGGTATGAAAGGTAAAAGTTATGATGATAGACTTAAGGCACTCAATCTATTTAAACTTAGCAAACGGAGACTTAGGGGGATTTGAATTTTTAAATTCCTAAAAGGGATTAACAAAGTAAAATACCAAAAACAATTTAAGACAAGTGGGGTCAGCAGAACAAGAGGCCACAGGTGGAAATTAGTTAAAGGCAAATTCTGCACAGATATTAGGACGTTTTTCTTTACACAGAGAGTTGTCAATGCCTGGAACAGCTTGCCAGGTCGGGTAGTAGAGGCAGAAACGCTTGGGCTATTCAAGTCCAGGCTAGATGTAGTACTAGATACTCTTTAGATTAGGACATGATGAGCCTAGATGGGCCGAACGGCCCGTTCTCATCATTATGTATTCTTATGTTCTTATGTTCTTATAATAATAACGTATTTAAAGCTCAAATATTATAGTAATGCGTTTTCAGAAACTTTAGGAATGTATTACTATAATTTACATAATATAAGCTATGCATAGAGGATGAGAAACACAACTAGGGTTGTCATTTTGTCCCAAAATTGCCTAAATAATTTGAATATGATTTTGATTCAAATCAGAATGTATGCGCAAATTCAATATGAAAATGTAGTCTTGCGTGTATGGTTATGCACATTATGTCCACAGGAGGGCAATGTAATAACATGGGAGACGCCAGTGACGCCAGTAATAGTATACTCTATAAACTTTAATACCTTCTTTTCACATTGCCCTAATGACAGTTTGACGACATGCGATTCACACAAACCTCTTAACAAAATTCCATTAGCAAAGTGCTTGAAAGAAAAAGTGCTCTCCTGTTCAGGCTCATAATAAGCCAAATTGTACACAATCTTACACAAGCTGAGGTACATTCCACTTTTCATGGCCATGAATCTCCGTGTATAAAGAACAGAAAAACGAATAAAGTGTCTTATTAATTACTCTCCTCTTTGGGGGGAGATGTCACAAGGCTTATAGCCGCACTCTACTAAATGCACTTGGAGCAACAAAGCAAAAACCTGGCTATATATTTAGGGCTCAAAATACACCACGGCCATTGGCATAAACAGAGGAAGCACAAACCATTTTAAACAGGTGATTACTCACCACTGTTTAACATTTATTTTCTTGATTATCTACCAAGCAATTACTTAGCTGAGCAATCAATACCAATAGGTATAACGATTACCAATTTTATTTTGTAATAGCATTATTTTCCTTTACATCACAAACTTGTCCTGCATGTTCTTATATCCACTGATTATATGAACATGTGCATAATTGTACTCTTACTCAACATTCCGAATTTCGGGAATATTGATGACGATGCTACTACAGAGAATAGCAGGATTTAGAGGCCTATTATGTTTACCTTGACTGGCTCATTTCTGCTAGGCTACGTAAGGCTGTGACCACGCAAGGCGACTTCGCTAAAAGCAGGGAGATAATCGGTGTTGTCAGAGCGAAGGACAGAGCACAGATAAAGAGGCGCTTCATTTTTCACACGCTCAAATATTGCTTATAATGTTGGAAAAAGCTCAATTTTTAATGTCAAATACGACAACCCTAGCTACAACCATTCTTTGACCTCGCATGTGGTTCCTTGAAAAATGTAATATATTCAGTTATCTAGACATTTTCTTTTCAAATATTTGTAGTGACAAAAAGCCCCAATATCTAGTTCAAGCTCCACCCAAAGACTCTTCTGGCTGAGTCTGTGGTGCTCTGCTCCACGCCACAGACCCTATGACCTACCCAGGCCATGTTCAGTCAGCCTGAGAAACGGAGGACAAACACCAATCACGGACACGCTGCGTCTCACCTGACTGATGTGTGGGCGTGGCCTCGGAGGCTCGTCCTCGGTCGGAGATCACAGAGAAAGAGAGGAGCACGGTGAGGAGGCGGAACCTGGGGGAGTCAAGAGGAGAGGCGAGAGATCGATAGAGGGAGAGAAAAAGGGAAAGAGAAAGGGGTAGAGCGAGAGAGATACAGGAGGAGGGAGAAAGGAGGAGGAGATACAGATGGAGGGGTAGGAGGAGAGTCAAAGAGGTGAGATTCGGGTGATGATACACTATCCTCCTCGCACCGTTTGGTTCTTTGTGGATGTTAAAGCCTGAATTTAAAAGTCTGATGCACAGCCTACGGTCCTATATCCTGGTACAAACAAACATGAAAACTTGACTCCTGGTCATCCTCGTACAGTAAGGACGTTCTAGCTAGCCACCACAGAACAAGTTTCCATCCACTTCCATCAATTAAGAAGGGTCCATTGACTTTCTCGTGAAAGAGTGGTCTGGTATTCCTCCCGCAGAATTCCAGACGCTGATAGACTCACACCGGCCACGGCGCATACTGGACATACCGGCCATACACGGTGGCCCAATATCCTATTTAGTGACTTCACATTGGCGTTTCTATTTTTTGCTCACTACCTGTATATTAGGGAATGAAACTTGCCAAACTTTGAACGAGCAACCACAAGCCTTAGCTTGGAACATTCAATGGAGAGATTCATAAACAAGTGCAGCTCGCCGCAAAACAAAAACAGCATGCTATTTCAACACTCTGTTTATATGAAGTTTAGTTTGTTTCACGCCCAAGCACTTTATAAACACTCCGCCTGCATGTTAGTATTTTGGTTTAAATGCTACGTTCATCCACGGATTAGCACAACCCGTCACTGTTAACATCTATCCCGCCACTTTTCAAATCTCACTTCACTTAGCCACTTTTATGATTGAGATCCACTTGAGATCAACGTCCGAGCGATGCCTTTATGGACAAATGGAACCTGCCGAGCAATCGTATACGCAATCACTTTTTCCAATGCTTTGTTCAGTTAAGCATTTTAGGGTCAATATGATTTTTCTGAGGAATGTTGTCATATAGTTTTAAGCTCAGTTTAATTGGGCCGATACATTACCGATCACGAGTGTGCCACCTACACAAGAAGTGGTTTGTGCAACCTCAGTTGACATATGCGCGTGGCTCATCTCAACAGACGCGTGGCTCTGTTCAGACAGGCATTTGACCATATTTAGCCTAGTTTGCTGCTGCTTGTAACGTTGTTACGTTTGTTGTCTGTACTGTATCATTAAGTGTGCACTTTTTATCTGAGTACTGCTGTTTTGTTTTTTAATTGTATTTTTTACTGCTGTGAAGCACTCTGTGCATTCGTGCTATGAAGGGCGCTATACAAATAAAGCTTTACTTACTTACTTACTTAACACTGAAGACAAGCTGATATGCTTTAGTGCGTTTGTCGTGTAACTCAAATATACAACTGTTTTTATAACCCACAATAAACACGCACCGTAAACATTCAACATATTTCTAACGCATTGAGATATACAAATGGTCAGCCGGCTGTTTTCACGTTTAATTCGCCACATATTGAATTCATATTGTCCGATGTTTATGCACTTAGCTCAATAACTAAGAATCTAGCGGCCATTTCGTAACATCTAAAGAGCATCTCTATTGGTTTCACTTCCACAGTCACCTGACTCACGAACAGTTTTTTCCCCCAGGCCATCAGGCTTCTCAACCAGCAGCACTAATCTCAGTGATCATTTTGATCACATCATCACCCCAATGTGTTCTCTAATCACTTTGTATGTACATTAAATGCACATCACCTCAATTTAAATGCACATATCCATCGGCACTACTTTACTTTATATTTATATATTTAAAACTCTTATTCTACTGTCTATATTCCCCCTTTTTACTGGTTCCGGAACTGCTACAATTGTTTAATGTTTAATGTTTACTGTTTTTCTGTTATGTATATTTCTGCTATTGGTCACTACTTAGTTGTTGCTTGCCATGTCCCAAGAACTTCGTTGTTCAGAATGACCTGGTGTTATACTGTGCACTTGACAAATAAAACACTTTGACTTTGACTTGACCTCAATCAACATCTTATGTGTTAACTTCCGCTACTTCCCCTACGCGGAGCTCAGTGGAGCTGTGCGAACGTCAGCTCGAGTTGCACAATCTACATCTGAAGGTTGCGATCATGAAATCGGAAATCCACGGCAAGTTGTTGGAAATTCTGCTCCCAACGTGCTTAAATGAACAGATGCGTGGCAGGGTGGTTTGTCCGTGGATCACTCAGCTGTGTGCTTTAGTGTTTTAAAATAGAAAATGGACACGTGCAGGTTGACCTGGCTTGACCGTAACGAGAGTAACGTTTTATATTCTAAGATCTCATTTTAATGTTGTGATCAACTACATAGCTAGGTCATTTACATCACTTCAAATGAACGGCTTCCTAATCATGACTACGATATTTAAATGCCAACTTTACTTCTGGCTTACGTCACGCTTGGCCATTTCCACCCCTCACACACCGGACCTGCTGCCGTAGAAAGTTGCTCCATTTCAGAAGACCTCCACTCTGTTAATTATAATCACACACACAAAGAAAAAATGCCATTACCTCATTATTCATTAATGCATTGTTTTGGTTGATATATATTTATAACCTCTGACAAATACATCCATAGATCAACACTGATCACAGGGGTTTTGAATTCATGACTAAATTAATTAAATGACTTGCTTAGATATAAGTTCAATTATTCTTCCAGGAGACACCTCATCAATTATACCCCAAGTTCAATGCTCTGTTTCACAGTGTCTGGAGCCACGACAGTAACTGTTTCAGCCCAAAACACTGAAATAGGGCTACATGCCTGGGCAAAACAGAGCTGAATTATTGATCAGACAATGTAGGGATAACCGTTAGTAATTAAATTACAATATCAGGAAAATTACACATTTTGAATGGTACAATAGCCTCTATGATATCTGGTCAGAGAGAAATTATAGGCCTATATGTTATCAGTGACATAGATCTCATTTGATACAGTGACATTGATACATGCACACGAGATGAATAAAGTTTCCTCAAAGTGTGAGGGGTACCTATGTCTCCTGTACTTCTCATACACTACGTTTACGCATGTAATGATAGGGTTGCAAACATCTTGAGGAAATGAAGGGACGATTAGCTTCATGACTGAGTAAGGCACGCGGACACTCACATTCTCATTGGTCCAGCCGGTCCTTCCCTCGGTGACCAAACGCAGGGGTCAGAGAGAGAGATAGGCAGGGAGACGGAAGGCAGTCAGGCTAACATAAACAAAATACCTGTGAGGAAGGAACGGACACACGCTCTTGCCGGAATGTAGCCAGCATGTCCTCGTCGTACACTAGACACATCTGTTCAATGAGCACCCAGAGCACTCAAAATGCAACGGAAAGCGCGAGGAAGAATAAAAGAACCATCATCTGTTCCAGCATAACTAACCAACCAAATAATTATAGAGGTCCACAGGCGTAAAAATCTATAGATATGTTTCTAAGACATCATTGAAGCATTTATTTAAGAAAATAATGACATTCGAAAAGTCTCCCTCTGTTTTAATGACAGAGGGGGACTGAAAACTGATTTTAATATGGCTATTTTACCATGTATTGCTTCAGCTAATAGGAATGCAAAATAAGAAACCATATTGTAGTCTTGTGCAATAGTTGGCTGCCTAACTCGTATTTAAACTGTAAGTAGCAGTTTAATCGTGTGGACATTAAGGTAGGCTACTACAAAAGCTACGCTAAACTAAGCTACGAAACAAAACATATACGAAACCAGAAACTTACAATCCAAAAAACACTCGATAGAAAACCACTGAAGTCCACATGCCTGTTCTCTTTTCACATGTTCTATGAACGTCATCGGAAGCGAAATGCACAGTGTTCGCGGTAAACCCCGCCTACGGGAAATTCTAAAATCGTTTCAACATCTGTGGAAAAAAGCAGCTAGCAACTGTTGCTTCATACTTTCATGAAATTAAACAAGAATACCTAACAAAGTCAAGCACTTAAAAATGGGCATGGTAGCTGTTAACAGAATTAACTGTAACTGTTAACTGAATTAGATGCGATCTGGTAGAGATATGTGATTATAGTGAAATGGTGTAAATGACGACGCTAGTACTGTCTTCGACTTACTCTGGGTCATTCAGGGTAGCTACATTGTCAACTTCCTCTGTTGCGTAATCGTGTCATCTCTTTTTTGCTGCTGAACTCTGTTTTTCTGTTATAGAGAGAAAAGAGCTCTTTTTGTATCGAAGTGATGCATTTTTTATAATCCACTGGCATTTCAGGGAGAAACATCTTAATGTAGACCTTTGAACAGAAAGATATTTATACTCCAATCTTGCCATTTACTCCAGATTGGTTGGACGTGTATTTTTGTGTTCTAAGTGATTGTCCTGTACTTGTGTGGACGGTGAGTGTGTTAAATAGCTTGTTCTATTGACTAATTTATCGCCCTCACTTAGAATTGTATCCTCATCCGTCATCTACCAACAGTCATACTGTAGAGTTGTGAATGTGTATGGTGGCATTTAAAATTGGCGGCAGTGTAGTGTAATGGTTAGGGAACTGGACTTGTAACTCAGAGATTCATTCAATTTAGGGTCAATTCCCAGCTGGGGCACTGCCGTTGTACCCTTGAGCAAGGTACTTAACCTGAATTGCTTCAGTAAAATATCCAGCTGTATAAATGGATTGCATGTAAAGAAAAATGTAAAACTGTAAGTCGCTCTGGATAAGAGTGTCTGCTTAATGCCTAAAATGTAAATGTGAAATGTAAAATTCAATTATATGTATGAAATACTTACATACATAATTGAACATTGATCATTGCAAACTGCATCCTATAAGACTAGAACATAGAACCCAACATTCCTCCTCCAGTTGATTATTGAAGTCTGCCTGACTACAAGTCTCTTCATTAGAATGAATGAAGAAATACAAAACCTTGTGGAAATTGTCACTTTTTACACAGTCAACCATCTGACCACTTAAAGTCAACAAGAATCATAACAGCATCATGATTCTCTACAAGTGACAGCTGAGATAAAAACTGATGAAGGTTGAATGTTGAAAATAATCAGTCACATATACACTCAGTGGCCACTTTATTAGGTACACCTTTCTAGTACTGGGTTGGACCCCCCTTTGCCCCCAGAACAGCCTGAATTCTTCGTGGCATGGATTCAACAAGCTGCTGGAAACATTCCTCTGAGATTCAGGTCCATGTTGACATGATAGCATCACACAGTTGCTGCAGATTTGTCGGCTGCACATTCATGTTGCGAATCTCCTGCCCGTTCCACCACATCCCAAAGGTGCTCTATTGGACTGAGATCTGGTGACTATGGAGGCCATTGGAGTATGCTGAACTCATTGTCATGTTTATGGAACCAGCTTGAGATGATGAGTGCTTTGTGACATTGCGCATTATCCTGCTGGAAGATGGGTAGACTGTGGCCATAAATGGATGCACATGGTCAGCAACAAGACTCAGGTAGGCTGTGGCATTAAACAATGCTCAATTGGTATTAGGGGTCCTAATGTGTGCCAAGAAAACATTCCCCACACCATTACACTACCACCACCAGCCTGAACCATTGACACAAGGCAGGATGGATGCATGGATTCATGTTGTTTACGCCAAATTATGACCCCAACCATCTGCATGTCACAGCAGAAATCGATATTTGTCAAACCAGGCAATGTTTTTCCAATCTTCAGCTGTCCAGTTTTGGTGAGCTTGTGCCCACTGTACCCTCACTTTCCTGTTCTTAGCTGACAGGAGTGGAACCCGGTGTGATCTTCTACTGCGTTTGCCCATCCACTTCAAGGTTTGATGTGTTGTGCATTCAGAGATGCTCTTCTGCATACCACGGTTGTAACGCGTGGTTATTTGAGTTACTGTCGCCTTCCTGTCAGCTTGAACTAGTCTGGCCATTCTCCTCTGACCTCTCTCATTAACAATGGATATTTTTTGCCCACAGAACTGCTCACTGGATGTTTTTTGTTTTTCGCACCATTCTCTGTAAAATCTAGAGACTGTTGTGCATGAAAATCCCATGAGATCAGCAGTTTCTGAGATACACCACCCCATCTGGCACCAACAGTCATTCCACAGCCAATGTCACTTAGATCACATTTCTTCCCCATTCAGATTTTTGGTCTGAACAACAACTGAACCTCTTGACCATGTGTGCATGCTTTTATGCATTGAGTTGCTACCACATGATTGGCTGATTAGATAATTGCATTAACGAGCAGGTGTACAAGTGTACCCAATAAAGTGCCCACTGAGTGTATATGTATATAATTATACACACAATATAGCTCACCTGTATTTTTGTATTGCATACAGCCTTTGCTCATCCTTATCAAGGGTGTGAATTATTTTGGAGGGTACTTCATACATGTCAAATTGTTTTATGACTCCTAGATGGCACATTCAATTAGACCAAGGAGGGAGGATTCCAGTTGGCAGGATATACCCCACCTCATAGTGCAATGTAGCTATATCCCTCGGGTCAATTGAGTGACTATTGTCAGCCTGTCCCAGCTGCATAAATTGTGCAGTCCTGCGGAGCAATTACCGTGCAGTTCAGCTGGGGGTGAAAATAAGTGACTGCTGGCTGCACACATTTCTGTAGAGGTGCATACACTCCTCCAAAGTAATGAAGGACACTGCAGTGATTATGATTGGGAATAAATGCAATGGAGAAATAAATAACATGTGGATAAAAGGTTGTTTTTTGAGTAGAGTTTTCCTTTCAATGCTGTCTAATCCCGACCCCCTGTGTGCCCGTGCTGAAAGGATGCAGCCAATCTGAGCGTGATATGGGCATGATGATGTCAAACATCTCTACACTGCCCGCAGTGTCACTTCTTTCTCCTGTGAATCGTAAAGAGATAAGCTTCTACTGCACACATTATCACAGTAACAGCTTCACTCAAGATAAGCTTTCTTCCGTTTTGTCTGGGCCATCTGCAACATATTTGCATTCATTCAGACGTTCACAGGCTCTACCTGTGGAAGAAAATGGAAGCAGACAAATTAGACAATTTTTCCTAGACCTACAGTACATGTGGAAGAGACAGCGGTCCATGGTCACTGTCACTTATCAGTTCAGAGTTTACAGAAGGGGTGAAGGGCATGCTGCTTTCAGAAGTGACACAGGGGGTGAATGGACTATGTGCATGGCAGAGAGAGCAAAGGGTAGGACAATCGCTAGAAGAGTAGGATTAGAGGAAGGCCTCGATCAATTTGAACTGACTGCTGCCACCCTTCCTCACATGGGCTAGCTCAGGGAGGGGAAGAGACATGAATGTCAATTGGCATGGCTGCATGGTATTCTCGAACTTGATCCAGAGGGGCTCCAGCTAGGTCTGAATCAACAGGCTGGCTGGGTCAGAGGGAGGGAGGGAGGAGATGTCTCCTGAAATATACGCATTGCATGAAGTCAGCAGGATTATCATCTGAGGGTTTGCAGCATGTGTTCCCTCTGAGTGGTGAGTGCCGATTGGCACAGAGAGCACAGGCATGCTTGAGCCAGAATGGTCCAGTACTAGCACACATGACTGTCCTGGGCACAAATTGGCCCTGGAAGATCTAAGTAAGTATAAGTAGGCAGTTATAGAGCACATATCTGACACCAGTGAACAGAAGCAGTGACCTGTGTGAGGTCAAAGGTGAAGCGGTTTCTAAAGCCTCTTGTATTGAATACACTGCGCCACGCAAACTCATCCTCCCAACATACTGTAGGCTGACCTCCCACACTCTGATATCTCAACATGCTCTCACCTTCCGACCTACTACTGGCACTCGCACTTACGAAAATACTCCTATCACACTCTCACAAGGCGGCACGGTGGTGCAGTGGATAGCACTGTCGCCTCACAGCAAGAAGGTCTCGGGTTCGAATCCAGGCCGGGGGCCTTTCTGTGTGGAGTTTGCATGTTCTCCCCGTGTCCGCGTGGGTTTCCTCCGGGTACTCCGGTTTCTTCCCACAGTCCAAAGACATGCACGTTAGGCTAATTGGAGAGTCTAAATTGCCCGTAGGTATGAGTGTGTGAGTGAATGGTGTGTGTGTGCCCTGCGATGGATTGGCGATCTGTCCAGGGTTTATTCCTGCCTCTCGCCCCTATGCATGCTGGGATAGGCTCCAGCCCCCCCGCAACCCTGACCAGGAATAAGCGGCTTAGACAATGAGATGAGACACTCTCACAATCCAACATACTCATGTCTCACTCACCTCCCAACATACTCCTGCCTCACTCACCTCCCAACATTCTCCTGTCTCACACTTACCTTCCAACAGACTCCCATCACACTCTTGACCTTCCTACATACTGTCACCTCAAATCACCCTGTCACGTCCCAACATACTCTCACCTACCACCATGTTCCCACATCCTTAAAAACATGGATCAGGATCATGCCACGTAGATCTGTGAGACAGAAAGCCTCACCTGGCAACCTTCCTCCCCATTCCAGCTGCTGTAACAGCACCAGACTTACATGATTCATCGCGGGTGTCATCTGTCGATGCAGGTCCTAGGCCCAGGAGTGCATGGGCATTGTGCCAGATGCTGTGTGACTTGTCACTATAATGCAGTCAGGTGTGTGTTTGTGTGTGTGCAGCATGAAATCTGTTTTTATCTCTATGTGAAAGCTAGAATAGAATGCGCATGTGTGGGCAGGGTTTTGTATTGTGCGTGTGTGTGTGCATGTGACTGATGCTGTTAAGTGAGAGTCTGTTAAATGCTTAAAATGTAAAAATGTAAATGTGTAGTGTGTGCAGTCAGAGAGAAGCAGCTTGGAGAGGAGTTTTTGGTATCATTTATTTTTTATTTTTAAATGATCTTTTCATTCAGCCTATTTTCAATGTTATTTTTTCTGCTTCATATTTCATAATGCATATGAAGGTGTTTCTTAAAGGTGCAAAAAATCAGCAAGCACAAATAAAGAGTCCAGTATCCCCCAGATGCCAAGCCCCCATCTTACCTGCCAGTGAAAGGGTGGAGTCTGTGTCAGTGTCACACACACACAGTGCACAGCAGTACTTTCTCCTGTCCAGCAGCAACACAGTCCTACAGATACACCTTTGTCCCTTATTAACGGTCACCTCTGAACCTCACCTGGTCTCTCCCCCAGTGGAAGACTCTCAGAGACATTATAGTCACTTATGAAAGAAACCTTCATGTCCTTGATGAAGTTAATCAAGCACACAACGTATCCTAAATAATAGCTGAGACTGGGCTCATCCCGTCTCTTTGAAATCTCCTCCTAGTGTTTTGTAGCATGATTTTTTTAGAAGCAATTTTATTTAGCGATGACAATGATTAGTAAAAAAAAAAAGAAATCTTTGTGATTCAGCCCACCGCGTTGAGGTGAAACACTAGTTTAGCGCACACGCTGTGCAAACCTTGGTCTCGAACCTTTATTTTATGCGGGTGTGTCAGTCTCATCATGTGTTCGCTCTCAGCCCATCCACTTCAAACAGCAATCGGTGGATCTGCACAGCGCCTGCTCTGAACTAATGTGCATGACCAAGCAGGCTGCTTTTAGGAAGCATAATGGAAAAGATACAGAGACAGTACTCTTAGGTTGGTCACAGAGTCTTACAGCTGTCAATTGTATACACATGGCTGACCGAGGGCCAGGCACGTCTGCTCCACAAATCTAGCTCTACCAATCGTCCTTTAAAACCGAACTTCCTTCAGGATGGTGAAAAATGTACATTCTATTTCAGGGCTCTTTGAGGAGCTCTTGTTTGGTACCCCAAAGACAATCAACACACCAAAGACACTTTTGTGCGCACCAGGGCAAGACAACATTACAAAAACTGATCTGTTTCTTTTTGATTTTGTGTAATTTGTGACCCAGGATGTTCTGTGCAGAATGACCCGAGTGCAATATGATGGCACGGGATGTTTTTGTGTTGCCCCCAATTGATTCATGTGCGTGGCTTCTGTACGTTAGTGATCTGGGAGGATAATTCTGGAGAAGGGCGTGTGCAGACAGGGAAACGAAGGCAACAGACTGCAAGCCTGCTCTGCCCCCTTGTTAGCACTGCGTATAGCTGTAGCTTTCATTTGCACGTGTGCAGAGGACTCTCCGGCGATCTCTCACACGACCTAAGGGCAGGAAATCCCCACTGTGAGAGAGCGCTACGCCTCCCGTCTCGGAGGAAGTATCTTTGACCACGCCCATCTAAGAGAGCGTGTGATCGCGCTACAGGATCATGCGACCGCACTAGGGAACCACGTGACACATTGGGGATCGTGTGACTGTAAGCGTGGACGTTGGTGCATTCGAATTTGGATTCCACAAAAGCTGGAGGACAGACGGGGGACTTCCTTGACCCCCGGGGAATCCCCAGGACAGTGTCTGACTATCACACAGAGAGGCATCGCCAACATCTCTCTGAAAGGTCGAACAGTTACGCATCCAATTTCAAACACTAAAAACTCTCATAACTGCCCTAAAAAACAAAACCATAATAATGATGAGAAGGATAAAGAGTAATAATGAATAATAATAATATTATTATTAATGATAATAACAACACATATAAGCAGGTGAAAGAACCATAGCATTCATAAATTAATGTGTGAAAATCTAACATGGCTTAAAGCTTATTTGGGAGTTTTAACTTTGAAACACTAATATTGTAGTGAAGAGAGGAACTTCCTGCTGCCACAGAGCAGACTTTTGCATAAAATGTAAATTCATGTCCTGATTTCAAATATTTTCCCTTTTCGTCTAAAATATTTCACAGGCAAGAATTCAGTTTTTTGTCTTCTTTTTCATTTTTGTTGGAACAAATGTGTAAGAAATGAAGGAGTTGGGATCCAGGGTGGTCTTCAAAGGTGCAGCTAAGATACGTCCTCCTCTGTATTGTCCTGGTTCACCTCTTTGCCCCCGTTCATGGTGGGAGTCCCTGAACTTTTTCTGGAGCGCTGCTTCTCTTCAATGTCATGCAGTGATGGCTCCTTGTACATGCAAACTGCGGAGGAGAGGAGACAACAGAGGAACATGTCAGTACTGCATCTCCACACGACACTGACAGAGTACAGATACGGAAGTGTACAATCAGATTGTCTCTGGCTCATAGTCATTAATCATTCTGATGGTGGGAGGGGGAATGAGTGAGCCAAAGGGAACGGCCATGACACTGTGGTGAAGGGATTCTGAGTCGGGGGAGGAGGGCATTGGGTTTCATGGGTCATGAAGCTGTATGTGGAGAGGTTTCATGAGTCAGACTAGGTTTTTTCTTCAAACGCAACGCATCAGACGAAGTCGAGTTTGTCTGGGGGGGAGGGCCACAGAGGCCAGTGGTGGCGAAGAGAGCGGTTGACAATTTGACAAATGTAAAATAAATGTGTGTCATTCATTACAGCCTCCGTGATGTCTTACGCTGCCTCGGACACAGGAGTCATACCTTCGATGGGTCTGGGAACGAAATGTGAGCAAGGCTTGGTCTTCTTAACCCGGTTCCCCTTCATCACCTGACCATCCTTGTTGAGGCCCAGGAACCAGGCCCGGCCGGACTCATGCTGCCGGTAGACCGTGGACGAGTAGATGACATAGTAATTCTCAAACACAGACTCCTTGAACTTACACTCTGGAGTGAACATTTCCTGGGAAACGAGAGAGAGAGAGAGAGAGGGAGAGAGAGAGAGAGAGAGAAAGAGAGAGAGAGAGAGAGAGAGAGAGAGAGAGAGAGAGAGAGAGAGAGAGAGAGAGAGAGAGAGATTTGATTTGATTTGAATGCGACAGAGCTGTCAGGGAGGATGTTCTGGGGTGCTTATCCCAATGGAGTTCCATCATATGGAAGGTGGAAATAGCGCCACTGCTCCAGTTCTGAAAGTAACACGTTTTGTCGGAGACGGTGAAACACTTACTGAAGCTGGAAGAGCCGGCACTTTTCCTGGCACAATGAAAGCACACCAGGACCAGCGTTGTTGTTTTTCCTCATCGATTGTTCTGCCACAGCGTGTAATGTATTACAGCTGTATAAACCTGCCGGGCAGGTGCCAAGTGACTTTGTCGGTTAGGGTTAGTCTGGTGTTCTCTTTGTCTCAGCCTCCCTCCTTCCCCTTTTCCCTCCATCTCATGTGCATTACCTTTCACTCACCCCTTCACTCCATCTCAAGTCTCTCAGTAGGGGCTCACACAATGAGCTCACTCCTCTCTCAAAATAACAGCAGGAGTATAATGTTACATAATGATTACCGAAGTACAGATGAAACAGGGAAACCCAGACAAAATCAACACAGGGACCCAGAAAGCAGTAACACCCATAGAGGCCCCACCCCAAAACACCAGCCCCGAGCCTGTGTTTTGATTCGTCCCCTGCCAGCACAGCTTCCTGTCACCTGACCGAAGCTTTCCCAGGCACCGCGGGGCTCAGAGCATGCGTTGCTGTAGTTAGAACCCTGCACTTTGGACTCCAGAGGGTCATGAGCCCATATGGTTGTGTTTTTCTCAAGGTACCTCTATAGCCAAAGTCATTCAACCACACATTCGTCTAATTAAAATCCAACAGTATACGTGGGTGTTTGGGAGAATCTAAGCAGATAAGAATGAATAAGAGTGTCTCGTTGTCATCGGTGTGGCGTGGAGACACAGCGTGATTTGGGCTCTAGGCCTATGTTCTCTGGGAGTGGCAGAAACCGCAGAACCATTCACGGATCTGTTCTAAATGGGCAGGTTTATTGGCGTGAGAACATTGTGACACTGTGATTCATGTTTGGTCCACCCACACTGATAATAGTTTGTTTGTGCTTATAGCTGATCCCCAGTTAGACAGTTGGCTCCAGTAGCTCTGAGTTAGAGGATAGTAATATCCCACAATGCCCTGTGATACTACAGACTGGCTGGGAGAGAATCTTTATCAAACATGTAAACCCGCTACATTAATCTGATTGATACAAATCCAGCAACAGCCCAGTAAACAACTTTTCTCAGAACCTTCCCAGAATATAAAGGTAAATACATTTACATTACATTACATTTTAGGCATTTAACAGACGCTCTTATCCAGAGCGACTTACACAGTTTACATTTCTTTACATACAATCCATTCATACAGCTGGATATTTTACTGAAGCAATTCAGGTTAAGTACTTTTGCTCAAGGGTACAACAGCAGTGTCCCACCTGGGAACTGAGTAACAACCTCTGAGTTACAAACCCAGTTCCCTAACCATTACACTATACGTCCAACAGTATATACTGTATGTCCAGTTTCCTGGATGTCCCTTTAATGTAATTTTTAAGTCACAAGGAACAATACAGGAACAAAATAACTGGGGTTCAAAGGACTCAGGTTTGCTACCTACAGTGAATATTTATATGCACTTGCTCAAACACAAACTAATAATAGCAAAATGTACAGTGGCAACAGCACCAACAACAGAGGAAAGGCAGCAGAAGGTCCCACCTTTTCTACCTGAAGTAATAGTGTTGCTCACAGGGCAAAAGCTGCTTCCACAGCTGGTCAGGCGTAAAATAGGTTGGCAGGTTGGACTGGCCTGGTGTGGAAAAGTACTAAAAAAGTGTGGAACAATTGTGAGGAACTCACTTTGAGAGAGAAAATGTGCATGGTCAGAGAGGAAGTATACTGTCTCAAACAGGAGGTACACATTCTAATTCAGTTGAACACAGGAAATACAGTCTCAGAGAGGAATAAGACACTTTCAGAGGTAGTAAACAGTCTTATGGGTAGAACCATAAATAATAATACCAATTGCCGATTGCTGCTAATTATACAATTAGCCAAAAGGATTACCACATCACAGTTATGGGAAACGACAACCCATAAAGCCAGTATGAATCATATCCGTATGTTTCACAATAAAGAGAAATAATGGAATGCCAGAGTATTTTGATATTTTTCTTTTAAAAATATTAATGTGAACGGCGTGGGTGTCGGCAACATGGGAGTGGCAGGGTTGCCTTTGTTTTTCCATGTTGTGGAGGCCTTTGGAGCAGTGAGACTTTCCGGGGGCATGTTTGGCACTCTCACAAGGTGTGAACTGTTGCCCAGAAGGTTGCTCCGAAGGCTATGATTGATTTATAGAATGTGAGTGGGTGTGGTTTGTCAATTGTTTGGTGTTTTGTGATTAGGTGTGTGAACGTTAGACAGGTGATTGCCTCACGAGTCCCACCTGAGCCAGGCAGAAAGTAAACCTATTTAAGAGCAGGTGGGGGGAGTGGGGAATCAGTTAGTCTTTGTCTTGTCATTCATGTGTGTATTGTAGACTTGTTGGTTCATGTGGGCGTGTCATTCGTGAATGTTGGTGTTTGATGTGACTCTGTCAGGCATGGTGGCGCGTGTCTGTAATCCAAGCTTCTGGATTCAAGAGTCTGTGTGGAATCTATGTTGAGTTCTGTGTGCGTTTGTCGAAAGTGACTGAGTAGAGTGCTTCCTGTGTGTGTGGTAAAGAGAGCGAGAGAGGGCGCACTGAGAGTGTCCGCCTCTCTCCCTCAGTGTGATCGTGAAAGAGAGCGAGAGGGCACCCTGAAATAGGGTCCGCCTCTCGCCCTCGGTGTGATTGGAAGAGAAATCGCACTCGGGCAGTGGAGAGTGTCTCTGGACAACGGCCCGAGAACTCTCACTGAAAGAGTGGAGAGTGTCTCGGGGCTGGTTGCCAGAGAACTCACTGTGAGGAGTGGCGAGAGTCTCTGTGGGTTTGGGTCAAAAGAGAGCTCGGACTGGAAAGTTTGAGTGTCTCTGTGTGCATGGGTTTGGGAAGCACTTGAAAAGTCACTGGATATGTGTGTGCCTGGGGAGGTTCTAGCGGGAACTCCGGCCTAAGAAGGCGCAGTGTCTTGTTAAGAGTGTGTGTCGAGTGTGTGCCGGGACAGTGCGTAGAGTTCTACCCTGTCCCGGTAAGTGTTGATGCGTGTTAAATATGAATGTATGAAGGTGGTGTGGAAAGCTGTTGACTGTCTGTTTGTTGTGTGTTCCCCCGAAAGGGGATTCCCCCCTCGGAGGAGGCGGGGCTTTAATTTAGTGTTGTTCATTTTAGTTTGTTATTTTTGTTAATTGTTTTTGCCCAAAGCTTCGCGGCAAGTAGGGTCAAGACTTTGTGTTTGTTTGTTTGTTTTATTTTAACCTGCTCTCCCACTGTTTCGCTCTCCCGCGTCTGGGGAGAGTTTTGAAAAATAAAGACCCGGTCCATAGACAAACCCCACTCCTCTGCCAGTTCTTACCATCAGCTGCTCTGCTCCAGTCCAGGGATTGTCACCTGGCGTGTGACAATTAATAACAGTGGAAGTGAGATGTGTTTTTTTTCTGTGTAAGCAGAGGGGAAAGAAACACTGGGGCACCATTTGTAGGAGAAAAGACGATACACTTTCATGTATCAAGCAGCACTGTTGTATCATGAAGGTTAGGAATACATTGAAGTCTAGTTTAACAGCCAGTTTTCTCCATGTGGTTATTTATACAGTCGCGCTGTTGAGAATATAAAGCTGCCGTGAAAGTGGAATTAATTTCACGTTTCATTTCCTGCAGTATGCACTTCACAATGGCTCCCTCTTGCTGTGGTTTCAGTGCATGGTTACGGAGAGCACTTCCCCAGTCACACATTTTATTCACACAGAACACAGGTTTTTGGAGGTCTGATCATTTTTGCATCATACCACAACCTTTATCCGACTTTAGTGACCCAAATGAATACTTAAAAAGCTCATTTTAAAACCATCTCCACCTAGTTTGTGTTTCGTGACTGATAAATACACAAATACTGAAGGTGCGTGGTGCTGCTATCGTCATGAAGCTGATCTTAATCGTGAACTAGAACCATTGCAACTGTCCTTTAACAGGCAGGGGTAAATGTGCAGGGGCAGGTGTAAATGTGCAGGGGGCAGGGGTAAGTGTGCAGGGGGCAGGGGTAAGTGTGTAGGAAGGGGGGGCAGGGGTAAGTGTGTAGGGGGCAGGGGTAAGTGTGTAGGAGCAGGGGTAAGTGTGTAGGGAGCAGGGGTAAGTGTGTAGGGGCAGGGGTAAGTGTGTAGGGGGCAGGGGTAACTGAGGGGGCAGGGGGTAAATGTGCAGGGGGGGTAAGTGTGCAGGGGTAAGTGTGTAGGAGGCAGGGGTAATTGTGTAGGAGGTGGTAGTAGGGGGTCTGTTGGTCGCGCTTCCTTAAGCTCATAGTAAAGCGGATGTTATCAAACCACAGTGAGCCACAGCACAGTAAAGTAGGTCAGTGAGAGTGTGATGAATAATGGAGGACAGCTTATTCACTGTGAGCTCATTCTATGTTGAACACATCATGTCAACCCCCCACACTAATGGTGAACAAAGCTCAGAAGTCTGAATCTAGAGACAGCACGGGTTTGATGAGCGCTGTGACAGTCTGGATAGAGCAGCAGCATCCTGCCTGGTTCTCAAACCTGCAAACTTCTAGTTTGCTCTGTTCCCACTGCCTTAAAAAACTTGAGAAGCCATTTCTCTCACTCTTAAGTGCAGTGCACATATAGAGGCTTCTGGGAGGTTAGGTTTAGACGGCAGGGGGTTGGATTTGAAATGGCCTCCACAGGGCCATCTCTTCCACAGTGTGTTGTGCTGAACAATGGGACATACTTACCTTCTGCACATACCGTGAGAAACCCTGCCCCTAGTGGCACTGGAGCGCACTGTAGGCCTCTCTTTCTTTCTTTCTTTCTCTCTTTTGTGGTTCTGTGTGGCTCAGTGGGTAGAGCACAGCGTTGGCAACGCTTAGGTTGTGGGTTCGATTCCCTACTGGGACCACATATACTGAAAAATGTATGCATTCACTACTGTAAGTCGCTTTGGATAAAAGCGTCTGCTAAATGGCATATGTTATGTTATATGCTTCCATAGTCACATGTTTCGAGTCCAGGGAAGCTCACATCAGAACTTCATAAAATCTCGAAGGAGACAAGAGGTCAATGGGAGCTTTTTACAGTTGGGTAGGTGCGGGAGCCGGGATGCCTGATCTGATCGAGCCCCAGTGATTCAACAGCCTGTATCCCTGTGTAGCACAGAGCCTGAGCAGGAGGCAGAGGAGCCATGGGCACAGGCCAAAACATCTGTGGTTCTCTGTGGCTCAGTTGGTAGAGCACAGCGTTGGCAACGCTTAGGTTGTGGGTTCAATTCCCACTGGGGCCACATATACTGAAAATGTATGCATTCACTACTGTAAGTCACTTTGGATAAAAGCGTCTGCTAAATGGCGTATATTATTATTATTATTATTATCTATAGTGCTGAGGAGAGAAGCTGTACCAAACTCAGACAATGGCCTAGCCTCCAACCTGTGAAACATGTCACACCCATCGCAGCAGTGTGGGGGTGACTGTGAAACGGAAGCAGGAGCCAGTGTGACAGTGTGACGACCAGCGATGTCATGCTCTGCAGTTTCTTCCAGGAAAGAGTGTCGTTAGGGCAGAAGCCACAAGTGGCCTCAAGCCAGCCAGCTGCTCTCTGCTTGGGTAAGGCCTCACTCAGCCACAAGACCTACCCTCTGTAGCCCAGCTTCTACACAGAAGCCTTCCCTGTGGTTCTGTGTGGCTCAGTTGGTAGAGCATGGCATTGGCAACGCTTAGGTTGTGGGTTCGATTCCCTACTGGGACCACATATACAAAAAAATGTATGCATTCACTACTGTATGTCGTTTTGGATAAAAGCGTCTGCTAAATGGCGTATATTATTCCCTCTCCGGAGGACCCGGAGGGCGAGGTCAACTCCAACACATCACTGATGCCCTCGAGCAGACCGGTCCAGTACGCAAGCTCAAAACAAGACTACGTTGTCCAGCAATCAGACAGACCACACTGCTACCAGTGCTCTGTACTGCTGCCAGATGCTCAGACAGCCCATTTACACTCACAAACTGAGTGGAGAACGGCCTGGAACAAGACACAAGACAGGTGTCCTGTAGGTGTGAAAGCAAACGTAATTCACACGCGGCTCATCCGCCAGTCTCTCACGGCTATTTTCAGGACAGCTGGAACAGGGTGTCCTTTATGGACTGCTAGTGGAAAGTACTGCGGTCAACACTACAAAACAACACCGGTGCTATTGCTAAGACAGACCAGTGCCTTGTTTCCCTGTGGAACTGACCACTGGCTGCACGCGGGTGCACTGTATAACTGACCAGCTTGATATGTTAAAAATATCCTGCCTTCGAGGAGAAGAAGCTTTTAGACTAATTACAAGCCACGATCTGGCCATCACTCCCGATTTGGCATTTGTAGAGAGATTTGCACCGGAAGATGACAAAAGATGTCATTACTCGCGACTCTGCGAATCTGAAATGGGCACACAGTTGACATATGATGAGCAAGATGCGCGTGTGTGGGCGTGTGTGTTTTTGTTACAGGATATTCTAGGAATGATGAGACTGAAATGTATGCACTGGCTATATATACCGGCGGACATTCAGAGCGGTCCTGCTGTGTGAAACCTCAGCCGAGTGTGACCTGGAGGACGTGCGGGGGGCTGGCTGGCAATAGACATACTGTGCTCTTCCCAGCATCTCTGCGAGATCAATACAGAGCTGCCTTTGTGGAAATGCGATTAAAAAAGTAAATGAGCCATACACACTTTCCTGCGATCAATGAATTACGCCACATATTGCAAAGCCTATCAGATACTCCCAGCCATCCTGGGGGAGGTAAATAGTGTAGCTGCCTATTGGCAGCGCATGACCACTGACACACCCCCCACACGAGTACCACTTCTGAGGTGGGGGGGGAGACCGGGGAGGGGAGGGGGAGTCAGGTTCGGAACACACAAAAAATGTGTTGGCGATTAAAAGATTATTAGATGAATTGTTACAGCCCTATTTTTTATAGTTCACTATGCACTGTGACCACTAACCTTATGGCGTATGTGCAGCCATTGCTAGCTATTGCTATGGCAATAAAACTATAAGAATTTTAAAAAAAGAATTTGATTCAGAATTTTCTGCATTTTCTCCCAATTTAGTAGCCAATTACAACCTTTCTTTTCATGTTAAAAATGGGAAGTATAATAAAAATGTACCACCCAAAATCATTGTAATTCGCATCAAATACTGACATATCGATCCGGACGGTACTAGAATTATCAGAGGATCTCAGAGTTCGCTGAAAACCAGTAGGTTATTTCAGCCGGAATTATTATTTGCGTGCCCGGGCAAAATCACTGGCATGGTCGTTCCGGACGTGAATAAAATTACTGAATTACCCTGGTGAAAATTACATTACCTGACCTCCCCTGGTGAAACTAATCCCGTCCGGACAGGGCTATAGAGCCACTCTTATATGCAGTGTGCTCATATCGGCTTCCCTCCCTGCTCCCTAGGGCGGACAGACAATTGCTGACCCATAGTGGCACTCCTGGCCAGAGCCGAACTGGCACAGCCGGTGGAATCGAACCCCGGTCGCAGCGGGCAGCATGCATACCGGTTGGATACTCTGGCTGAGAAGAAGGTGTTGAGTAGAACGCTGTTCTTTAAATATGGGATGTTAGGATTGTTTTAAATCTTTGACAGATGAAGATGTAGAACATTTCTAACCATTTCAGAGAGAGAGAAATATTTGATGTTTACACAAGACCAGAAAATTAGATTGAATGATCATTTTACTTTAACCCCATGTAACCCTCCTAATTTGAGCATCAGCAGTAGCCTGGCCATTAAAGGGGGGTTACACCCACATAACTGATCATGCCAACTTTTGCTACCAGGTTTTTTGAAAGGTTGCTGATTTGATTTATTCATTTTTGTTTTAGCTAAAGTTTTTCCACTAATGTAAATCATTGATATTATACTTTGGATTGTTATGGCATATTCACAAAAAATATGAAACTGAAAATGATTTTTAAAGTCATTGTTATGTATTAATTGTTCACACACAATGGATCCAAGTGTACAAATACCAAAGTAGATGAAAAATTCAGACAATGTTTAAATGTCAGTACCTCTGCATATATGCCTCTACAACAACCCTGGCGGTTTCAGATGAATGCACCCCTATCTCTATACCGAGTGCACAATGTAGGGGAATCAGTCCTGGGTTGGTTTTCACACCTTTCTACTAATAAGTCTGTTTTTAGAGCTATTTTGTCTTGCGTTGTCAAGCACCCATCCTATTGTCACCCAACTCCTGTTGCATCTTGCTTTATTCTTTTTTTTTAATACATTTATTTCAGATTTTTCCCCGCTTTTCTCCCAATTTGGAGCCAATTGTAACCTCCTCCGAATGAGATTCTTCCTGACCTAGTTTCTGTCTTCCACGCTCCATCTAACCTTATTCTTGGAGGCGGACAGCCAAATTTGGTCAATGGCCAGTTCAATGTCTCTTGCTTTATTCTTGCTTTGGTCAATGGCCAGTTCAATGTCTATCTGTGCGAATGCCTTTTAACCCAAACACCACCTACATTTTAATAGTAATGTTGGATTTGGAGCAGCATGTCCATGCCTTCTGTCTATGTATAGTCTGTCTATCTCTTCCTGAACGGACTCTCTGGGATTAGCATGCATATTTGAGCACACTTCTAAAATAGAGCATGGAGGCAGCAGCTGTGGAGCTGAGAGTAGAGAGAGGCTGTGAATGCCCCCCCCCCAACCCTCCCCCCCTCTGTGACAAGCATGTGCTCAGCAGTGGCAGTGGCTTCAAATAGGGGAGGCAGGGAATTTACCTTCAGACTGGCAATTATCCTGAACCTCTTTTTCATGTTTTTGCATTTTTAAGATACACAAGCAGGCATGCTAATTTATGTAAGAATCACACATTAGCAGCTGACTCCGTTTACTCAATCGCACACGCGATAGCGTTCGCATTTGTGCCCTTCACAGGAAATAATTTGTTATAATGAAAACGAAAAATAATTTTGAGTTAACACCAATCGCCGATCATTTTTATTTTTAATGTGAAGTTTAGAAGCGTACTGGAATGCTACATTACACACAATTAGGTAAGAAGGAATTACCTGCTGATGGGCTCTCTACTTGACTACCAGGCTTCACGTAGTTCTTGCTCCCAGATCAGCATTAATGGTCACCCATGTCTTATACCCCTACTCCATTAAAGGGAATGTACTGTCGGGGGGGGTCTGTTTTCAACAGCCCCCAGAAAATGCAGACTTTCGAAAGCAGAGTAGTTCCTGCCTGCACTAACAATGCCTCAGCACCTTAGTGACAAGCATTCTCACCGAGAAACTGCATCTCAAATTCTTCTCATGTGAAAAGCAGGCACTGCAATGTAGGTGTGCTCATCCCAAATTAATATTTATGTTTGAAATAAATGTGCATTGAGAAATGTAGTACCTACAGCAACACAACATTATATCAACAGTCTTACACAAGCACAGTCCAATACACAGCTCAACACTAATACAGTGATCATAGTGCTCTACTAACACAGCCATACACCCACACAGTCAACACTAAAAACAGCTCAACAACATGTCATAGACATCCACAGTCATACAGCAATAAAAAGGGCATTAAGACAGTTCTATACCAACAGGGCCATCTGTGAAGACAACCCTGCACAGACCCCGTTCGTCTTACAGCAATACATTCTAACACTGATACATTTCTACATTAATTCAGCCATAGACCAGAGCAACACAGGTTTAAATGTCCAGATATTTAAACAGTTCTGTACCTGTATCACAAGGCATTGACACATGTGCTTAGATACACACATTTACATTTTTTCCAGTATAAATCACTATTAATATTAGTAATATAATGACAAAGTACCACAAGACTAAAACAATGTAAACAGCCTAAAACCCAAACACACAGAAACTCACACACACACAGAGACACACACACACACACACACACATTCTAAGACTGAGAGGAGAAAGAAACATGTCTTACTGAGCTGTACAGGAATCCCTCTCCATTCATGGCTACGTAGAGGCCGGCCTTCACTCCCTGGATGGCCACCACTCGCAGACCCACAGGGATCAGGTTAAACAGGGCTGAAAAACATAGCAGCTCCGTCACACATTTGCCACCTGTCGCACCTGTTAGCTATGAGTAGGGCCAAAACCTTGAGCACGTGACCATCTGTGCTGTGAAGTTGAATTCCAGCAGTTGTCCTCCAGGTGTCCCGTAGGCACTCCAAGTTCAACAAATATTTGGCAATCAGCCAAATAAGGTGAACCATGGATGCCTTAAAAAAAATGCCCACATGCATTTACATTGATGACAGAGTGATACAATATCCTAATACAATATGTATTAATATCAGACTAACACAATATCTATTACAATACACCACCACTTAAAGTGATAGTTCACCCAAAATTGTAATACCTTATGAATGAATATAACTAATATTACTGTGGTGGCAGTGTGGTGCAAAGGTTAGGGAACTGGGCTTGTAGCTCAGAGGTTGCTGGTTCAATTCCCAGGTGGGGGCATTGCCATTGTACCCTTGAGCAAGGTACTTAACCTGAATTGCTTCAGTAAAAAATATCCAGCTGTATAAATGGATTGTATGTAAAGAAATGTAAAAACTGTGCAAGTCGCTCTGGATAAGGGTGTCTGCTAAAAAAATGTAATAAAATATATTTAAAAATATGATTGAAATATATACTTTCCCTTTCAATACGATGTACTACACATCCAAACACTTTTTTTTGGTGAATTCGCGGACTACAGTTGCGATCTTGCGACTCACTTGGGATCTTCTGCAAGAGACTCAAAACCCACCTTTTCAGACTCCACTACCACTGAATTATGTACATCTAGCCAATTGTCATCACCACTGCATACTTGTTCAACACTATGTATCCCTGCTTACTCCTCATTTATTTGTTATTTTTTTAATGTATACAGTTCCTTCCATGTTACAGGTATGGTACGCAGCTGCCTGCACTGATCTCTTGCGCGAACTATGATTGTTCCTACCATTTAATGCAGTTCTTGTAAATCGCTCTGGATAAGAGCGTCTGCTAAATGCTTAACATGTAAATGTAAATGTAAATGTACAGAAACAGCGAATCCACCAGCGGCTAGCTTGATGTTAGAAAATAATGGCTTTCTGTAGCTGTAAGTAGCTTGAACAACATTAGGCTACCTTCTGGTAACTTTTAAACAAGTCGCTCAGCCACAGTTTAATTTCTTTACAAACCATTTATACATCTGGATTTTTTATCTGAAGCAATTCAGGTTAATTACCTATTTTCAATAATTTAGTTTAGCTAGTGTTCCATTCTGGGGAACCCTTTGAACCTGTGCAACCTCAACGTTACTGGAGGACCCAGCTCCCTAACCATTATACCACACTGCCTGCTTGTTTTCTGTTTTCTGATATCAATGGGAGTTTATGTTACTTGTAGACAACGAAATCGCTAGAAACTATTAATTGGATGCGTAGTAGCCTACATCGTATTGAAAGTAAAGAAAATGATTTCAATGGATGGTTGTTTGGTTGAACTATAACTTTAAAGACACACAAAAAAAAAGTTCGAGACGAATACGCGGAATAGCTGTGAAAAGAGGAAAGAGCAGAGACAGCCAATGTGATTTAATGTATTATCTACTTGTTACGAATCCTGTTGATGCCAAGAGAAGTGTATCTTATGGGTAGGTTTTCAAGCATCAGGGAAATAAGATACAGTAAACCAAATGACAATGATTACATTTAACTTCATTTTAGAACACTGGACAAATAGCTTGTTTTAGTTTTTCGTCTTACAATATTTTTTAACACTGTAGGGTTTCTCATTTCCTAAGTCTTCAAAGAACAAATATTTTAAATGTTCTTGGTGTTTGGCGCATTGTCTAATACGCTTGTTGTCTAATTGTCTAATTTCCCCCTTCCCCCGGGATTAATAAAGGCTATCTTATCCTATCTTATCTTACGCTACACGTCTGTCACGTGATAAGGACATAAACACTGTTCTGTCATTCTTCTCATGCACCTGATTGAGATGATTGTCCCAATTTATTGAAAAACTGTTTGACACAGCCTGAAACAGATGCTCCATCGATCCCTTGGTAGTGGAGGACTGACATGCATGCAAGATAACCCAACATTTTCTCCGGGCCCTAGCTATAACACTCACACCTGTCACACAGAAGTCCTGTCATCTTTTGCACAGGTGTTACAATCACACCTGAAGGTCAAAACTAACACATGGATTAATTTGTGTGACAGGAAACTAATCTAATGAAAAATGGAAATGTTGTAAATATAAATTTTTTTAAAAGCTGATGCGAGCTGAGAAGATATGAAAGAGGGAGAGTGAACAGAGGAGTACTGTGTCCGACCTCACCTGTGAGCTACGCCCACCCACTGCACACCTGACTGCAGAGCACCCTACTTCACTGAGTATAAATGCAAGCACACTTTACTCAAGAGCTTTTGTGCAATATAGGCAAAGCTGGAAAAAAAGATGTTCATTTCAATCCTGCACACTTTACATCGGGATGGTTACGTAAAGGATGTGTCAGCTTGAGTTACTGTAGCTGAGTAGTAAAACATTTTCTCTTTGCATCTCACTTGTTAAATAATCAGAGGTGGAAAAATTACCATGATGCAGTACTGAATCATCAGGATTAGCCGCCTAGCTGGATCCGCTAATGTTAGTTAGGCCACAGTAATGACTCTTATAACGCAGAAGGTGGTTCTCTGTGGCTCAGTTGGTAGAGCACAGCGTTGGCAACGCTTAGGTTGTGGGTTCAATTCCCACTGGGACCACATACACTGAAAAATGTATGCATTCACTACTGTAAGTTGCTTTGGATAAAAGCGTCTGCTAAATGGTGTATTAAAAGGTAGGGGGTCTAGGACATCCGGGGGTTTCAGGGGGTCCAGGGGCATGTGTGTAAATGGAGGTTACATCCTGGATGAGGAGAGTGGGTTAGCTGGGGTGTATAGGTGGGATGGTGTGAGGGGCTTGGCATGGGGGTTCCAGAAGTGGGGGCTGTGCTGCCAGGTACACAGCCAGCGCTGGATCAGTCGTACACCCAGGCTTCAGCTCCTGTCAGCTCACCGCAGGATTACGGCCCTTTTCTTGGCAGAGGGATCTTACTCCAAGCGTGGGTGGAAATGTGTGCAAAAATAGAAAGTGAAGAGGTTTCATCGGCAGGCCTCTCCAAAAGTATGGGCTTTCGTAACATTTCAGAGAACTGTGGGCTTCACAATAATGGGACAGGGTAGATTATTTTGAAATATATTTTTTCTTTTAAATAATAGTAATACTAACAATAATAATACTAATTATTATTATTGTTATTGTACACCGCCATGAAAACGAAAGGGGTTTTCATGGTTATTTGTTTTGGTATGATCAGATAATGTCACATTGCAAATTTAGCAAGAAAACCTTCCGACGAAAACAGTAGCATTCCACACAGCTGTGGCCATGTAACCAAAACGCTCTGCCTGTCGACTCTCTGTCCTCTCTCCTGCGGCCATTACCTGCCTCACACAAGGATAAGACCCCCACAATTCAAGCAGCGGATTTCAGAGATCTCACACTAATTCATCCCAACATAGTCCCGTGTACAGTTCTAACACAAAAAGGCCCGCAAAAATAGCATTACAAAGAACGGTAAAAGGTTCCTGCTAAACTGTCGAGCGCTGTAGAGAGCTAATCCTATTGGACGCGCTCATGTGGGCCTGGCCGATAACTAGGAGCTGTGATATAATGCATTGAGACAGAAGAGATGAGAGGAAGGTCCCCTGGCGTGAGTGGGAGCAGGTCCTCACTCGCCTGACAGAGCTGCGGGCTGCAGCACGCCCGCCGCCGCTCCTCCTCCCGCCATAAAACATTCAACCGCAACATACATACTCGAATCTACACTCCTACTGTACCCATCAAGCAGATAAAGATTATGAGCCAGTAAAAACCAGCTCTTCATTTCAGCTCCCTGAGTCATGGAGAATTCATGAGAGAGAGGCTCTTTTTCTGTTGGTCCAGAGCGTCTTACACACTTTACATAAAATCAATGTATTCAGCCAAAGAAACAAGAGCGAGGTCTGAAGACCACCTTCAGACTGGGCTGGCTGCTTCTTTAGCGCTCTTTGTTTAAGGGACACAAATTAGGAAATGCCTGTCCATCTTCAGGGTCTCCCACAGAACTCAGATCTGTATGGGGAGAAGGAATCGATAGAGGTACGATGTAAAGATGAACTTTCACTTGCTGAATTAAGTGGCCTGCAAGTGTTGTTTTCTCCATTCTCCTGGCATGGCCCAATACCACAGGAGAGCAATTAACACAATTAACTGGCCCTTCAATATTTACTAGAACCATAAACATAACGACTGCTGGTCCAACCCGCCATTTACATCTACATTTTAGGCATTTAGCAAACGCTCTTATCCAGAGCGACTTACACAGATTACATTTCTTTACACACAATCCATTTATACAGCTGGATATTCTACTGAAGCAATTCAGGTTAAGTACCTTGCTCAAGGGTACAACGGCACCTGGGAATTGAGCCAGCAACCTCTGAGTTACAAGCCCAGTTCCCTAACCATTACACTACACTGCCCCACCCACACGTCCCCAGGACTCCACATAACCCTATGCATGTCTTCACCTTGGTGAACCCATCGTGGTTTTCATGCACACCCCCTCGCAGTGATTCCTCCTAAGGGGGGCTGACAGACCTGTTTCTTTGCCACAACAGCTGACAGCTCCCAGCTTCCAAATGTCCATGTGCTAAACAAACACCTTCACTCGCGGAGAAGACATTTCTTCTGTATTAATTGTACGTGCATCGTTACAGCTTGGCAAGTCAGGAATGGACAGATGGAAAAAACAGATTCTACACTTCAGACTGAGTTATAAATCTGGAAGTAAGACAGGGCACTCAGGTGTGTGCAGGAGAGCAGTGTGGGCAGCAGAGACAGGTGCACCCAGGACTCTGAGCCCAAGGTATAATAACATTAATAGTTACAAACAATAAAAGAAAAAGATTGATGATAAAATCTGGAATCGACATGTTTTATTTTCATATATTGTAAATGCATAGTAAATGAAAAGACTGGGCCACTGGCCCAAAACAAAACAAGATATGACATTTTCCAGTAGGTATCATGAGATATGACAAAGCCTACTGGGGAAGCATTGTCATTATGAGCTCTGTGAACTGACAGTTATACGTACAGTATGTGTATAAAGAAAATGATTTTTGAGTGTGTCAGTTCTATTATTATGTACAACACACATAAAGGTAAATTAAGTACATTTTCCCAATCTTAATGTGGCTTAAAAACTTGTGGCTTAGACAGATGGATGGGTACTTCTGGGTTTACAATGTTTCCCAGTTTATATAGACACACACACATTTGTAGTGAGAATATACAGACGTTATTTATTGGACTCTGTACCAGATGGTGTCTGGTAAGGCAACATGCTGATGCATTGTGAGAGTGGTGCATGGTGGGAATCTGAGTTCCAGACTCACTGTAGTCGCTGTTCTCGTCCTTGCTCCCGTCAATGGCGCCGTCTGGCAGCATCTGCAGGTAGAAACCCTGCTGGCTGAACAGTCGGGTCACAATGCCTTTCAGCTGCGGCTCTGAAACACAGGAAAACGGCCACACCTCACATCAGGCACATCAGGCTCCGCCCTGCACACAGGCCCCACCCCTCCTTGTCACAAACATCCATAAACAACAAACAACAAGCACACATCAGTTACACACACACACACACACACACACACGCACGCATCAGTGTCACATACCGTCCTCACACTGTGTCAGTGTCCCACACACACACGCACATCAGTGTCACATACACACACACGCACATCAGTGTGTCACACACACACACATACACACATCAGTGTCACACACATCACACATACACACATCAGTGTCACACACACACACACATACGCACATCAGTGTCACATACACACGAGTCGCGCCCATCACATCAGTGTCTCGCACACACAAATATACACACACACACAGACATAGCAGTACTATGGACTCATCGGTCACACACAGACACGCACACAAACACACACATACCGTATGCACACACGCACTCCGTGACACGCACAGACCGTCACCCTTGAGTGTACTGAGGCAGAGGGAGCTTTGCAGTACAAATAACTGTGTCACTCTGGCAGGAGGGGCCAATCCTGGTCCAGGTGTGTTCCACGGGGCGAAGTGACCCTCACAGGACGAGTACCCTGTGGCTGCACTTCCCTGCAGGGCGCCTTCAGGTCTCCTGTGACCTGCGCCTCACCCCCTGCTTTGCGCTGTGCATAGATTCTACATTCAGCCAACTGTTTGAGCGCAACGCACACATTTAGCCAACCTGGTTGAGTATAGCTCCCACAGTCAGACCGCTGGCTGGTCACTTCTTCTAGACTCCAGACCCAGCATCTCCTTTATTGGCCCGACTTGGATTGGTGGATTGGCTCTCGTTTAAACGTGAGGTTGGAACTGGTTCAGGGGAGTCTTAACCAACGACGGTGATCTGATGTGACAGCAGCTGAGCACAGTTCCAACAGTCCTCATCACCACTCTACATCACACACAGGCCTAGCCACTGCCATCAAAAAATCCCAACATATTCAGCTATTCAGTAATAACACACACGCTCTCCGAGGCACTATCGGCACAGTATACAGTTTTGTGAGATCACTTGGAAAAGAACTGCAAATGTTTGGTTTGGAGATCCCCATCTGTGTGTATAGCATCGGTGTGTGAATGTGTGTCTAGATATGTGTGCATGTACGCATGCATGCATGTGTAAATGTCAAGGAGCTCGAGTAAACATGGGAGAAAACATGGGTACATTACATTTTCAGTTCAAGGAAAGATATCTGTAACAATGTCATATTTGTGTAGTTTGATATTGCTGTTGGTATAATGGCTATGAAATAGGTCTGTGAATCTGTCCTACTGTAATCACCACATTTCACAACATATGCACAACGCACAGAAGCTATGGGAACCACACCAATCTTAGCCTGTGTTTCGTTTAGATCATTTGAGACAGAAAGAAAGAAAGAAAGAAATTTTTTTAAAAAAAAGAAAAGTGTAAGGGGGGTAAAGAGATCAAAAAGATCAAAAGAAAGAAAAATTTAAGTATGGTCAGGGTAAAGAGAGGTGGACTCCTGTTATCAGAGAAGCCCCATGCTGGGAGGGATGTGGGGAGGAGATGGGGAGACACAGCACATGGGTGGAGACTGAGCTACTGACCTTGGGTCTGTCAATAGCCTGACACTATAATCAAGTTCTATTCTCTCTGGCCTGTCAATAGACCAAAACCATACTCACAAAGGTGCTCACTGATAAAATGGTGTGTCTAACCTAATTCTACAACCACACAAAATAATAATAGCATATCCAGATATAAAGTCACCAGTAAATATTCCATCTAATTGACATTCTGGGGCACTGCAGGGGGGCTGATTGATCTCTTTATATCATGCACACTTTTGATGAAGATTAGGGGTAGGGAAAGAGGGTCATACATCTTTGATAATGAATATAATTGCAGAGACAATACAATAATAAAACAACATTAAGAACATCACAGGACATAGTATATACATACAGTTAACTGCCAAAATAAAGGAAACACCAACATAATAATATGGTGTTGGCCCACCACCAGAACAGCTTCAATGCAACTTGGCAGATTCTACAACTATGTCTGGGACTCTGTTGGGAGGAATTCCACAACAATCTTCCACAAGAAATTCCATCATTTGGTGTTGTGTTGATGGTGGTGGAAAACGCTGTCTCAGGCGCCGCTCCAGAATTTTCCCCACAAGCGTTCAATTGGGTTGAGATCTGGTGACTGAGACGGCCATGGCGTATGGTTTACATCGTTTTCATGCTCATCGAACCATTCAGTGGCCACTCGTGCCCTGTGGATGGGGGAGCATTGTCATCCTGGAAGACACCACCCATCAGGAAAGAAATGCTTCACCACAGGATGAAGGTGATCACTCAGAATGGCCCTGACACACCATCACTAACCTGCTCTCCGCCGAACTGGTTTTTTCTTCCCGCTGCAGAAACGGACTTTGCTGAAAACCCCAAAAATGTGCCTGTCGCACAAGGTCTTTACTGGGGCTGGGCTGGCGGTGACGCTGGCGCGGCGTTTAGACGTCGAAACCCGCTCGCTGTTGGACTCCCTAGCTTGGCGTTTCTGTCGGATCAGGGAGCTGGCGATCGCCGCGGCCATCTCCCCCCGCGGGCTATTCGAGGAGTTCCACAGATGCAGATGCAGGAGACAGCGCGCACGAGTAAATAAGATATTACGTTATTTTGATTGCTGTTGCTTGTAGTTATCCTCGGGCATGAGGTTCCCAAGGCGAAGAATCACTCACAATCTCTAAGTTGCTGCATTTTCCCCAGATTTGCCAATTGTCGTAATGACACTATAACATTTCCACATTCCTACACCGGTAAAATACGCGGCATCCTCTTCGTTGAATGCTAGGTGCTGCATTTCAGTAGATCTAAGTGAGTTCTAGAACGAGAGGGGACGCAAAAATGCACATAACAATTTCGCAACGGCATGCCCTAATTGATTATTGTATTACATCCACAGAAAAATAAATACACAAACCGTCGGTAATAACAGCGTGGTCCATTCTGATCTGTGACAGATCCACGGTCTGTCGTGTAGCCTAGTTGTATTTCTAAAACGAAGTCCCGTCACCGGACTTACATGTGGGCGCAAATAAATTAAAAAATGTACCGGACACGACTCCTCATAGGGACGGTACTTTTTTGGTATTTCAACAGTCTACTGTCAGTCGTGTCGTCGAATTCATCACTTGACAACTTCCTAAATTCAGCAGCTCGCAGCTCAGCTCAGCGCGTGCAGACGCGCTGTCCTCGCGTTGTTTCCCAAGACTCGAGGCGCAAATCGCCAACCTGTGCCACCGGACAATTTAATACAGAAGAATAAATGTGGGAACAATGACAACATCCTATTTCGGCAATTCAGTCAAATATATTTATTTCCCACGTCCAACATTTAACATGTCCTCGGAAAGGGATGAAAGTACCTAAGTGGTCAATAGTTCCGTATTCCTATGGATTATTCGATAATTCCTATGAAAAATATCTATTTCAAAAACCAGTTGAAGGAATCGGTGGTTCTTCCTGATGTCCAGCCAACTGGATGTGTTGCCAGCAGCTTTTTCTTCCTCTACGCAATCCTACGTGATTGCGGTTCGGATGAGGAATTCTCGGAGGCAGAGAGGAGAGGAGAAATGGAGAGGGAGGAGTGGGGGGGGGGTCGACGGAGCGAGATGCAGTACTAGAACTGAAGCTCACAGCTGTCCTTCACGGTAAAAGCAGCCATACGGAGAGAAACTGCCGTACTCCCTCACAAGACCAGGCAATTTCACGTCGGCAAACAGCCAACAGCCTCAGCAAGACATCATCGTTACTGATTACGGTGATGCTGATCAGTACACATTTATATTTGCAGCAAGTGCCACATACCTTTACCATTTACCTTTAACTTCTCTTGTCCTACAACAGTAACATAGCCAATAGCATAGAGATAGAATGTAAACAAAAACAAATGATTATATCTCATTTTCATTCATTTCTTAAAAAGAAAAATACAAATTTAGGCTACATTAGCTTTCAGTCAGCAAGCAGTAATGTAGTAGGCTATATTAATCCATAAGTAAATATAACTATCTTGGCTAAAACAACACTTTCTGATTGATGATTTCAAGCTTTTTTTGAATAGATAGCTATATCAGCGATACTTAAGAATCAGACATAACCGTAATCAGTAACGATTACAAAAGTGACACATTGAGTCTGCAGTAATGTATTGTCCCTGACGCACACAGCGATGAGGAACAGACCCTTTCAAATAATTAGTGTCACGCTTGAATCTGTTTGTATTGTTCTGAATGAATCCAACCCACTTGGACAAATGAGAAGGTGTTTATGGATCAACGTGCAGCCAGCATACAATGGAACTATTGGGCGAGGGTTGCACATTTTTATATTATCCGCAGAACGTTTAGATTTATTTATGTATTGTTGGTGGCTAATCTATAGGATAAAGGAGACCCCCTATAGAGAGAAATGGCCTCTGGGTTCTCCAGAGATAAATCTCCACTATGCAATACTGCGCCGTGGGTAGGGACGAAACACATATGGGTTATGAATTCAGTTTGTGGCTCTACACCCTTCAGTGTGGTCATATATCCACAGTACTGCAAGGATACATCCATTTGTGAATAGTCTAATTATGAGTTTTCTAACATTACTACGTCATGAAATGTAAAATAATTTGCTAAATGAATGATATCTACTTTGAACTGCTTCCATCACTTTAAAAAAAAATACCTGTCCAATAACAGATGTGCTTATTCTTAAAAACATGTATGCTGATCATGTTCAAATATAGCCAAGACACCACTTCAAAATTATACAAACAACAAAACAATCTAGTATATTATATACCATACTTTCTCTGGCAATCATTATTGTGACTACAGAGATATTTCCACACATTGTGTACTGTAGCTACTTAATCAATAGCTTATCAATCCAAACCCCACCTCTTCCCTTCCAAGTACATGAAAAACCTCTTGCCTCGTGCAAAAATAAATCAAAATAAAACAACCACTTCTGACTTCATGTTTCAGCTCTCATGTGGTTTCAACTTTAATAGGAGTGAGGGACGTGTTCTCTCCCATGAGTCCCAGGTCTGTCCCCTGAAATAACTCTCCCTTTGAGAACGTAGCCTACTGTCTAACATACAGATTCCCCCAGTCTAATCCACGCACGCAGACCCAAACTCTTACCGAGGATGAGTAGAGGAGACACAAGCGCACCCTCTCACGCGCGCACCAGCACGAGCCCTCTGTGAGTCATGGTGGTACTGTTCTATTCCCTCGCGTTGCCATGTCACCTCCGATCCCATCCAGTCTGTCTATTGACAGTCGGGCTGTCACTTTACCAACAAATCATGTCAGATATTCGGAGCAGAATTGTAGATGAATTCGAATTCGATTTTCCGCGTCAAAAAGGCCGGTAATTATTTGGATGATGTGTTTTACCGTTTGAATCAACAGGGGGCACAAGCAGACCGACAGACAACATTTTCGTCAGAATTAATTAGTGAAAGGTTTAATGCAAAATATGAAGACAAACATTGCCACATTTTCAAAAACAATTAGCAGAGTATGCTTTTCAAATAAGTAATAATAATGCTAACAATAATCCTCACGGCAATTGGGCTGCATTCAGCGACGCCATGGCAATGTAATGTTCTAACTTAACCTAGCCAACTTGAATTGAGTAGAGTGAACTGCTCCTGAAATAAATAAAACAAACAAACAAACTACTTCGTCGGCTACAAAGTGGCATTTCTAAATGCGATTACACACATAACTGGACAGGCAGGCTTACATTTACATTGAAGCATTCAGCAGACGCTCTTATCCAGAGCTATTTACAAGATGTACATTGTTCATACATGATAGGAACAATCATAGTTCGCGCAAGGGTTCAAGTTATTCCCCAGGAATATCAGCTGGTTAACGTGCTCAGTGTCAAGAGCGGAGCGCTTTTTGTTAACGATATTCCCAGCTGTGGGAAAGACGCGCTCAGAACGCGCTGACGTCCCGAGAACGCGCTCGGGCACTCTCTTGCCGGCTGCGCGAGGCGGGGACATTTTGCGCGACCCCGCGTCTTCCACCACTCGACTGCTGTCTGCAGGCATCGTTGTCTCCCCTGTGGTAGGACCGCATCTCTTGGTGCAGTATCTTTTCTCGGCCGTCTCTCATTTCGCTCCTTCCCACGTATGTTTCTCCAAACAGATCCTCCATTGCCTTCAGGGCCGGTTTTCGCCTGTGAAGTTTCCACCATTTTTTTAAAACGCTGCTATTATTAACGTTTCTGACTTCACTTCCACTCTATATATTTGGGCATTTTGAGCTTTGTAACTCTTGCCGTACTTCCGGCATTTTTTACATTATTTAAACATTTAAATTATTATTATTATTTTGTCTTTTTTAAGTTCTCATTTCCCCATTCATGCTCGAAACAGTTTTTTAAAATGCAAATTATAAATGAAATTCGAAATTCGAATATAATGTAACGGTCCTAATTCACATTGAGAGAGCGAGGGAGAGAGGGAGAGAGAAGTAAAAGTGCTGCCCAATCAGAGGAGGTACAACCACTTTTACTCTCGCACAAAGTCAGATACATTTCCATATTCTAGAAAATGGAGTCGAAAGCAAAACAATCATTTTAAAAGATCAAATGAAAACAGGGGGATCACTTTCAATTCTAAGAACAGATGATACAGAAGAGGGAAAAAATGTATAGAAGACACAGACTGATAACCCAACTCACAGTATTTAAACATAGACCTCACAATCAGCGTAGCTCACTAATCAACCTCCTACACCCCCCCCCACCACAGCAACAGCCCTCACTTCTATATAGCTCCCTAATACACTGATGCCCTCCCACATCTCGCCAACACAGTCCCTCTCTCACAGCTCCCCAATCCAGAGGTGCACTCCCACACCCCCAAAAGAGACGCTTCACTCCCACACTTCCCCAATACAGACATCCCTCCCTCAGTAAGCCTGGCCAATAGGGAAACCCCCTCCCACATCTTCCAATAGAGCATGCCTCTCCAATGGAGAGCAGCTCCCACACCCTCCCAATACAGAGACCCCCTCCCAAAGATGCACAGTGCCTTGGAAAGAACTGTTAATTCACTGGAAGAAGAAAAAACCATTCAGTGCAGCGGTTTCTGCCTGCACACACATGCGTGCACGCATACACACACCACACACACACACACACACACACATGGATTGAGAGCAAAAGTGTGCTGAATGATTTATGTGTGTGTATGTCTCTGAACTCCATTCCAAAACTAATCACTAATTTAGATATTTCCCTTCTGCAAAATTCATACATCTAAAACACAACTGCCTTTAGAATCGGAATCTAAAAGCATTTCAGCCAGTGCAGCATGCACGCCAGCTACAAGAGGCTGAGTGGCAGGGGCCAGCTCCTTCATCCATTCCTCACAGCTCTCACGGTAGCCTCGGCACTGAACAAGATATCAGCCCATCAAACTGTCATTTTCCGATCAAACGTTTGGTAGAGCTTTTGATATATTTCTGTGCATGTTGTTAAATGAGACTCCATTAATATCACTAAATAAGTAAATGTTTATTAAAGACTTCATTCATAAATATTCCTTAGAGTAGGTGGACAAACATGATTCTGTAGCAGAAGAACATGAATAATATACACCATTTAGCAGACGCTTTTATCCAAAGCGACTTACAGTAGTGAATGCATACATTTTCAGTATATGTGGCCCCAGTGGGGATTGAACCCATGAAGTAAGCGTTGCTAACGCCGTGCTCTACCAACTGAGCCACAGAGAACCACTGAAGGCCTATCCTCCAGTGATGAATGCACATCTGTTATGTTGGTCTGTTAAGGATGTTGTGGCAGTGTTCCGTTGCTTTGTTAAGTCACTGAAGGTGTTGTGCGCAGTAGTGCGTCACGCTGGTCAGAGAATTGGACTTGTGACCAATACGACAGTGCTCTTCTACCTTTGAGCGAGATACGTAAACTGGTTTGCCTCAGAACATATTCGGCTGTAAACATCCAATGTGACAAATCACTGCTGTGGACACCAGGCGGAATTGCTAAGTGAAGAAAGCAGATACTACTGGGTAGTAGTATAGTATAAGCACATGGGATATGGAGCAGATGGAGGTGCTGTGGCATCGATACAAGTGCTATACATATATACATATATGCCATTTGTACAGTACAGTAGTGACTTACAGTAGTGAATGCATACATTTTTCAGTATATGTGGTCCCAGTGGGAATCAAACCCACAACCTAAGCGTTGCCAACGCTGTGCTCTGCCCACTGAGCCACAGGGAACCGCTATAGAGTGGGAACAACTTCACCATAGAAACACAACATCAATATTGGGCATTTAACTATTAACTAAGATTCTTTTAATGTACTTATTTGTCAAAGTAAACTTGTTTATAATCAAGCATAGAAACGAAGGTGATAAATGTAAATAAAACAGGACAGCGTGTATCCAAGTGTAGAACGATGACTGGGTAACTGACACTTTTTGAGTACTTCACAGAGAATGGCACCGTCTGACATGCTTTCCAGAGCAGTAGTGGATTTTCACCATGTTAATAAATTATTTAAAATTGTGCTTTTTTTTTTTTGTCTTCTACACATTGCAGCGAGCATAAAATAATTGTTGCATGCCAACAGGCAGGCAGTGTGGTATAATGGTTAGGGAACTGGGCTTGTAACGTTAAGGTTGCAGGTTCAATTCCCAGGTGGGGGCACCGCCGTTGTACCCTTGAGCAAGGTACTTAACCTGAATTGCTTCAGTTAATATCCAGCTGTATAAATGGATTGTAAGGAAATGTAAACTGTAAGTCGCTCTGGATAAGAGCGTCGGCTAAATGCCTGTAATGTAACTTTGGTTTGAGAAATGTTTGAATGAAGACTGTATATCTATTCGCCAGCAGAGGGCACCATCTGAGCACATTATCATTGAATCAATCTGTCCAGTACACAATTCAACACTAAAGCGGCCTTCTGCAGAGAGCAGCATATGGAAGACATAGAGCAAAACGAAATCACAATCATATAACTAGGGTAAGTCAAGATGAAAACAAAACACAGAAGGGTGCAGAACAGACAGAGTGGGACAAGAGAATGAGAAAGCGGTGATAAGGATCAAATAAATGAAAGCAAAAGAATATAGCAATACAACAACAATATACGTATAACTTGTATAAGTTCAAGTCTCTACTCTGCCAAAGGTGCAGAACCAAAAATACATTTATAACACAAGTAAGACATTAAAAGTGAGTAATCCCCAGAAAAAAAGAGAAAATTGTAAATGTATAGGTTAATAAATGAAAAAAAAATGTAAAAAGTTCCAACTGAAAACACATTTACACCATCATACAGCACGTGCAAATAGATTCTCACATAGAAACATCTGAATGGGCTAGCTTTGTCACACCTCAACCGGATTCTGCATCCATATAAAGTCCTGCTCAACCCCTATGACCTTAGGCTCCTGGATACTTGCTCATCCCCAGCATTTCAGCTTCGGCATTTAGGCTTCAGGACTTTGACAGTACGGAAGTACTTTCCTCATCACGTGTGGTGGACAGAGCCCACCGCTGTGTCTAAATCCAGATCCCACCTCTCCAGCACATTTCACCTATAAAAACACTCCCTCTCGCCTGGCGGATGGCGCAGCAGTCTAACGCACCACGCTTCGGAGTGGTGTGCGCTGCCCGTCAGGGACGCGGATCGAAACCCGCGTCTCTACCAGACCGGCCCTGGTCGTCAGCCCGATCGGAGCACGGTCGATCATTTGGCTGTCCGCCTCTGGGGGAGGGGGGAGGGAGAGCCGGCACGAGTTCGTCGAGGAGAAGGTTAAGGAGTCCGTGGAAGATTTCCCGTCTCGAAAGAGGCGGGAACACTCAACCAGGAATGTGTGTCTCGATCCCGGAGGACGGGCGACGGACTCGTGGGGTGGGGAATTGAAGTAAATAGAGGGTTTAATTGGCAACCAAATTGGGAGAAAAATGGGGAAAAAATCTGAAATAAATGTATTATTTTATTTTATTTTTTAAACACTCCCTCTCAGTGTACTTCATTGTTATCCAGAGCTTCCATAGTAGAGCTGCGGCTAAGGATCCCGCATTCCGTTTTCGCGTGGGCCGAAATGTGACTCTAAAGCCGTAAAGCTGTATCACATATCCCCCGCTTACAAACACTTACTGCTGTGCACGGGGCCTCGGCATTGATCTCCCTCTGCCTCTCCGTTTACCTTCGACTTTCCTGCTGCCTGATCCTGTCAAAATCCACAATCTACTTCAGCACATACCTCAATCCAGATCTACCCAAGACACCTCATTCCCCGAGCGGTACAGAGGCCTCTTATATTATGGGATGTCCAAACCCACACGCCGGCTTTGCATGGCCGAAAAGCTCACTTATAGTCCCGTCTGACCGTAAAACCCGGGTCCAATCAGTGCCAATGCCGTTTAGCAAACTCCAGATGCTTACGTTTGTCGATCGCTCCCAATATACGGCCCACCTTCCAAAAATGGATGTGGCGTCTGATGGTAGATTTGGAGACTTTGTTTCCCCAAGACGCAACCAAGTATTTGTAGATCTCCAACTGTGGCCCTTGGATTTTTCGCTGCCTCCCAAACCATCTGGATGCAGTTGTGTCCTTGCCCAGGCAGGTTTACCACTGTTCCAGCAATTTTACTTCTTAATTGTTGGCCTACCAGTGGAAAGTGGTATCTTTAGTTTTTTATTTATTTGTTTATATCCGTCTCATGCCTTATGAAGACAAAAGGATGACAATTTTTCCTTGTGTGTTTCCTCATTTTTATACCCCAGTGAAACGGGAAGCCATGGGGGGCCACAATACAGTTCCCTAAGATTGAGATGAACTTTTAAAAAGTCATATGTTAATTCAGATGTATTTTTGTTGGATTTTATTTCAAATAATGAATAGGGGTGTGAATAATTGACACATATAATTTTGTGGAAAAAAACATTACTTGTTTTCTCTGTGCAATTGTATTAGCATAAAACAATATGATTTCCCCATTTTTTTGAGTATACAATATAGCTAGTTGGCTGTATTGTTTATTTTATACAGCCTTATTTGCTTATCTTTATCAAGGGTGTGAATAATTTTGGAGGGTACGGTATATAATTGTAAGTTGTATTTGTACATTCCTCTGTATATAGACCAGCACAGTCTGAACACCTCTCACTAGGTTTAAGACTCACTTTCTTGAATACTTTCTTAGAAAACTATCATCGCCCTTCCTTTCATGTCATTTCTACTATAACTCACATTGTTCTGAATTCTGTATAAAATATTTTTGTTGGTTTTATTGATTGATTGATTGAGTGATACACATGCACACAGTACCTGTAAAATGGGTTTTTAATCTAGTCAATGTTGTGATTTCCTAGTCAAATAAAGGCTTAATACTAATAATGATAACACAGCCCCCCAATGAACCTTACAACACACACACACACTCACACACAGCACCATGTATTCAATTTCACAACACAAACACACATATTACAGGTCACGCACAGAACCATAACCTAAACCTCGCAACAGATACACATTCACACACACACACACACACACACACACACACACACACACACACACACACACACACACACACACACACACACACAGCAAAACCAACTCAACCTCACAACACACACACAGCACCATGCACTCAACCTCATAACAGAAACATACACACACACCACACACACATACACATTCACACACACACACACTCACACACAGCAAAACCAACTCAACCTCACAACACACACACAGCACCATGCACTCAACCTCATAACATAAACATAAACACACACACGAACACATACACACTCACATACATACACACACTCACTCACTCACTCACTCACACATACACACTCACTCACTCACACACACACAGCAAAACCAACTCAACCTCACAACACACACACAGCACCATGCACTCAACCTCATAACAGAAACAGACACACACACACACACACACTCACACACTCACACACTCACACACACACACACACACACACACACACACACACCTGCTCACCGATGAGGTTGACAGTGCCTCTCTTGGTTATTTGTATTTTTCCCCTTCAGAGTGCCTGTTTGACAGCACAACTTCACTGAAAATACACTCTAAGGTTCTCACGACAGAAGCAATCCTTTAATGGAATGTACTTCTGCATATCATAAGAATTGCACTTTTGAACAAACAAATGGCTCTTCTTAAATCAAGGTCAAGATGCTAAAAATACCCTTCCAGTGTCGGGATTTATGAATAATTTCTGCAGTCCAGAACGTCAGTGACGAGCTGACTGCATCTCTCCTTCTTTCTCCCTCCTCCTCTCTCTCTCTACTGCGCTTAAAAAGACCAAAGCAGAGGAATGTGAAACATTCCATTTGGAAGAAAAGGAAGAACAAACTAAAGTTATATGAACTGACAATAAACGATAAAACTGCTTTGGATATAAAAGTAGAAAGCATTTGCCTCTTCCAATTTGTATAATTTCTTTTTTTAATCTGTCCATTTTCATCACTAGCTGTAGGTGCTTGGCACCATAACACTCAGGTACTTATTTGTATGTTTGTATATATATATATATGTATGTATATATGTGTGTGTATATGTATATATATATATGTGTTTGTGTGTGTGTGTGTGTGTGTGTGTGTGTGTGTGTATATATATGTGTTTGTGTGTGTGTGTGTGTGTGTGAGGGGGAGTGTGTTTTCTCTGAGTTAAAATCCTTGAAGTCAGCAAAAAATCCAAATCCAATAATATACCATGTTTCTCCATAAATCCTTTGTCCAGGGTATGCGCACCCCTATCTGCAGAGACAGCTGTGCAGATTAAGATTAAAATTCATGACATGCATTTGTGTGGATATGGGCAGGAAGATTTAAGTAACAAATTGTCAAATCGTCGGGTGATTTTCCAGGGATGGACATCACAAAATTGAAATAAATTTGCCCTCATAGCTTTTTCACCTGGCGTGAAAATCTAAATGTAGTCCCTGATTTAAGGACTGTGTGAAAACCCATAGTCCTGAATGATCGCACAACCTAATGATGTGCCATACAGATTTATAGCTGCACAGAGATCATGTAGAACAATTTCACACACAGACACAGGTCTGAATATAATGCAACCCATTCAACCAGATATTCCAGATATGCGCCACCCCTCACATCTCTATGACTCCCAGCAGCAATCTGACTCTGACTCTCAGCGCAGAGTGTGAGACTCCAACTATCAGACGAATGCCCTATTAATCTGACTCATCATCGGCACACCCATGGTCTCAGTTGGCAGTGTAGTGTAATGGTTAGTGTAATGGTTAGGGAACTGGGCTTGTAACTCAGAGGTTGCAGGTTCGATTCCCAGGTGGGACACTGCTGTTGTACCCTTGAGCAAGGTACTTAACCTGAATTGCTGTGTAAGCTGTGTAAATGGATTGTATGTAAAGAAATGTGAAACCGTGTAAGTCGCTCTGGATAAGAGCGTCTGCTAAATGCCTGTAATGTAATGTGATGTAATGTAATGTAATGTAATGCAGTCAGACTCTCAACCCTAAAGATCAGTGGGGCACACTCAAACTCTGACTCGCAGCAGAATGTGCTGTGGCTCTGACGGTCGGAGGAGCGTGTGTTTAGCCTGACCCTCCGATACCCTGCCTCTGCTCTCAGCTGAGCACTCTATGGCTTTCTGTGTCTCACCGTTGGACTGGGAAGGCCAGCCACATGTGGACACCTAGCCATTCTGTCCCGTAAAGACACACGCACAACTCCACAAATGCTGTTTGAGAATCAAGCACATATGAGAATGCGGTCCAACAGAATATATGTCCACAACCATAGATATTCACAATGCATATGTGCAACAGACATCAATGTGCAGAATATATGTCCACAACCATAGATATTCACAATGCATATGTGCAACAGACATCAATGTGCAGAATATATGTCCACAACCATAGATATCCACAATGCATATGCACAGACATAGCTATGCAGGTCCTGAGGAAAGAACTAAAAAGTAAAAGAACAGCAATAGGAAATCATACCCTCACACATTCCTATAGCAACGGCAGGGGTAAGAGGTTCCGCTCTAGTTCACAGCCATTCAATGCCAGTAGGTTATAATGACCGTGTGCTATATTAACAGCGTGCCATAATAAGAGAGCTTTAAAAAGGTTGTGTATAAGTATATCACGCAGACAGCCCTGGAAAACAAAACATTTCAGTGAAGTCACTATTCAAGGTGACCACACACACACACACACACATACACACACAAACATGGGGGGTGGGGGTTGAATGCACATGCACCCGCACATATACACACACACACACACACACACACACACACACACACACACACACACACACACACACACACACACAACAAGAGCACTGAAACCAAATGAGTCTCACTAAAACACACTTAACTGTGTTGATGTCATAATATGTGGTGTACCGAAAGGACATAATATTCTCATATTCACTAAAGCAATATGTACGCATTGTGCATTATTACTGTATATTCAGCGTTTGAAGGGTTCTGGTGCTTTGTATATTCTGTCATTGGCGAAAGGATCATGAAAAGGTAATTTAATAACACTTTTGAAGAAATTCCACACCAAACAACACATCGTAGTCAACCACAAAAAAGCACAGTACCTCAAACTCCGTTGGGCCATTGTTTCACGCGCAACTGCAAGTTTTGGAAGCGACTTTCTGGCGGCTCTGTCCTAACTGACAGCTGCGCGTTGTTCTATTTAAGCGACTCCCGTTGGGATTTTGAAATGGGCGATATTTAGACGTCCAGACACGTGACACTTCGCACCCCTCAAAAAGGTGCCAGGACGGCCGGTTGGTTTGTTACACATTCGTCATTAAATAAATGTGTCGCTGGCGTCAGCGGCAGCCGATTCGGCGCTGAGAAAGACGGACTCACATAAAAACACACCACTGCAGCGTCGCGAGTGCTTACACACGAAATCTGCACGAACCGACACGCCGAACAGTTGAAACGCTGAACACAAAACAGCATGCTAAAATAAGCTCTCACCACTGGTGCTTGTAGTCGGCTTCGATCGCTTGCCACAAAGACACTGCAGCATATGCGCTCCTTTCTTCAGGAAAAGCTTCAGAATCTTCATTGATTTGGGTTTTGTGTGTTCCCTTTGTCAATCCACGCAATCCAACACCGAATAATAGGAGATTACTGAATAGTCACCGCCGGGAAGATGACTGCCATACCATCCGGATGCCTTCGGTCGGCTCGTTCAGATCACCGAGAGGACATTCCACACGCTAAACCGAGGCATCTTGAGAGTTTTTCCCCAGTAAAGGCAGTTTCACAAAGCAAGGCTGGGGCCTCGGTCGCGAGATTCATGCGGACGTCAGAATAATTTCCCACCGACAGTGCCCGTTTTACTAGCAGACGTAAAATGAGGGTTACGGTGAGAGCGCGCACGTCAAAGTTAAACGGCAGGTATAAGTAACGGGATTGCCACAGATGAGGTAATGTGAGCTATTCATGCCCAGTGTTCCAGAGTGACGGAAACGATGCGAGGTGCAGGCGGATGGAAAAGGCGAATTGTTGTGTCCATAAGCAACGAAAGAGCGAAGGTAACGCGTAAATCAGAAGATTATTCCACGCTTAAAAGACAAAGACGGCGTTCTGTAGGGACACGACGTTTAACAGCGGAGTTGTCTTGAAACGCACACATCTGCTGTATTGTTATGGTGGAGTGGCGTTACTGTCATTTTTAATTCTTCTCTCGTGCTGAATAGAACCACGTATCCTTGGTGACTATTTGTCTGTACGAAAAGGGCGCCACTGAAGAAATACCAGTCTATTTTTTCTGAAATTATGTAAAGTTTTGTTTAACCTTTTTTAATGCGAACCCCCGGTGTATAAAAGCCTAGAGGACGAAATGCGATGCGACAGATTCATCCGTGACAAGATCCGCGGCGAGGGTCGACGTGGTGAGAAATAAATGTCTTATAGAAATACAACTGAGTTTGTCTTTGCGCAAACCGATACGATGGACGAAATTGGTAACAATTAAACAATTGGAATGAATGTTTCAGTGTCTGCGGCCACTGCTGAGCACTGATTTCTATACCCTCTAGTGGCCAAAATTACAAACGGCCCGTATTCTTGTTTCTGTGCAGTGGGAGATAGTTTACGACTGGATGTAGGCTGACACAGAACATGCGCTCCACTGGCAGAAACAACCTCAACACGGAGGTGTACTTGCGGATTGAGTCTTTCTGTCACTTGCGCATTACGTTTTCTGTTCTTTTCTTCTTATGCACGGATAGTTAAGATATCGTTAAAAGGAGAAAGGTTGTACATAACAGATTCCTGTTTTAAAATTAGTTAAAGAATATAAACCCATTGAGATGTATTTGCATAAATAACTAGAAGTTAATTTGAGGTATACAGAATACCAGATAAATAAATACATATGAATACTTTAATAATAATAATAATAATTATTATTATTATTATCATAAAATAAATGTATTACATATATTATTAACTATATAATTGTTTATATTGAGACATACAAAGATAAATTAAAGCAATGTAACTGGTGAATCTGAGGTTATACCCCACTGAAACATATTAAACATTATTTACTTTATACCTTGAATTTATTTATTCTTTGATTGGAACATATAGTAAGCCTATGATTGCATATTTTCATTTAATTCCACTTGTGCAATATTACCATGGCGCAACATAAGTAAATACGTAATAGTTGAAAACCATGTATTATTTAGATTTAGCTTGCAATTTTAGTACAATACCCACAGTTACATATCATATTCTCTCAATATTTTCTAGCTTTTGGAGCATTATTTTCAGTTTCGATATTTTTGTTGGCTGCTAGACAGCTAGCAATGAACCAAGCTATCTAAATAAACTGGCACAGTCATCTAGCATCAACAGGTTTCATGGAAAGTAATGTTAGCTATATAAACTCAGTTCCTCTATAGCAGCTATCTAGTAATAGTAACAAGCTAGTTATGCCAATGAGACTACAAATACTGTTGGTACTTTAGCTAGTGCAGAGTAAGAAACATAACTGTTGTCAAAACATGACAGAATCCTTCAGTAATATCCCACTTGTGTGGTTATCTACATTACATTACATGCATTTAGCAGACGCTCTTATCCAGAGCAACTTACAGTTTACATTTCTTTACAATCCATTTATACAGCTGGATATTAACTGAAGCAATTCAGGTTAAGTACCTTGCTCAAGGGTACAACAGCAGTGTCTCACCTGGGGATTGAACCTGCAACCTTAACATTACAAACCCAGTTCCCTAACCATTATACCACACTGCTGCCTATCTACTATTTATGATTTCAGCATAGTTCAATTAATCAATGAATGATTAATTTTTTATTTGCCCAAATACTGATGGTATGTGTGCCCCTATTTAGGCGGGGTGATTGGAGAACAGAGCAGATGTAGTCAAAGTCTCCGCCACTGGCTGGCCACGTGTCACTCAAACACGAACACTTATTACACATGCACGCACGCACGTGCTGGCGGATACGTGCACGCGCGTGTGCAAATACACTTCCCAGCAGTCCCACACCGAGGACAACACTCTGTTCCATGTGGTGATGAGTCAGACCAGGCACACACACACAGCTGCTGCTGCCTGCTATAAATACATTGCAGAGTCTAGGGATTCAACTTGTGATGACAAACACACGCCGTGCACACACAAAGACACACACACACACACATGCGCACACAATAGATATACATGCACACACACAGGAAACATGCACAGGTATGCATACACGCACACACCATTGATATACATGCACACACACAGTACACATGCACTGCTCTGCACACACACACAGATGTGGCACATGCTTGTTAGTATGATATCACCTTTATAAATGTGTATACTTGTTGTTGACACATTTGTACTTTTATAGTGTCTGCTCTAGCCCTAGTTACTGTAAGATATTGTTCGATGAGTCTTGTGATGTTTTCAGAGGACATATACCCAGCTACTTGAAACAGATTCAAACCCATGTAGATTTCACTGTATAGATTTCATTTGTTCCGTCAGTGCACAGACTGTTTTACAGAGTAGTTCAACAGCACTTTGAAAACTAAATTAAACTTTTTTACACTTTATTTGTAAACTAAATGTATTGTATAGAGAAAATACCTTGGGTAAATGTATGACTAGATGGATAGAGGATAATTGATGTACAGAAACAGATAATAGTGTGTATATGTATATGTGTGTTTGTACACAGAGATGGCAGGTGGAAGTGTAAGCAAAGATATATTTATGAGGTGAGAGATTTCAGGGTGAGGTAAGCTGAGGTGTTAGACATGAAGCTGGGGTTGCTGGTATTAAGTGTCCGGATTTGAGGTATTTATATGCTCTGGCGAGATTCTCTTATGGACAAGGAGGGTGTAAGCAGGCGACCCAGGGGTGAGCGCCATACTAAGGGAGAGCATAAAATATATCCCTAATTGAATTATCCTTGAATGTTACCATCCATTAGAACAGGCGGCAGTGTAATGTAATGGTTAGGGAACTGGGCTTGTAACTCAGAGGTCGCTGGTTCGATTCCCTAGGTGGGGGCACTGCCGTTGTACCCTTAAGCAAGGTACTTAACCTAAATTGCTTCAGTAAAAATATCCAGCTGTATAAATTCATTGTATGTAAAGAAATGTAAACTGTGTAAGTCCCTCTGGATAAGAGTGTCTGCTCAAATGTCAAATGTAAATGTAACAGATGACATTTTCCCCCTCAGTCATGCGTAAAATAACTGTGAAATGCAGAGTAGGTCACTTTAAAAATATATATCACTTTATACTCCTTCCAGGAGTAAAATCTGAGAGGTAAAATAATATCAACGTTATCTTTGTCGTCGGGAAATGGCAGGTTGGTAATGCTGCACCTGAAGCCGAGAACTAAGATTGTCTTGTTCTTGATTCATTGTAATGCATTAGCCCCACAAGACACTAGTGCACTGTTGTTAATGAAAATGTTTTGGCTCAACTCACCAAAAACGAATAGATCCAAGGGCATTATGATCTCCAAATGACAGTTCTACCGTATTACAGGCATATGACCACTGTACCGTAAAGTAGATTCATAGCAGCATTACTTTACTTGCATAACAGCACAGGTGTATAACACTTTTACCCCAGTTCAGCTGTAATTCAGTACAGGTGCAATAGCAGCTTTACCTAAGCACAGGTGTATAACAGCTGTAATTCAGTGTGGCTGTGTAACAGGCTTACAGATATATACCAGCTCAAACTATACCAGCTCTAACTTTAGACAGATGTGTAACAGCTTGTCCTCAGTGCAGAGGTACTTGCTTATACTTCCAATATGTACATACAAGCTCTACATCCATACAGGTGTATAACAGCTTTATCTCTGCACAGGTATATAACAGCTTTATCTCTGCACAGGTATATAACCGCTCTACCTCAGTACAAGTCTGCGACAGCTTTACCTTAATAAAGGTATAAAACAGCTTTTCTTTAGTACAGTTAGGTTATCAATGTAGGTAGGGTACATAGCCGCTCATCCTCAATAGAATTGTAGGAGAACTCTACTTCACTAGTGCAACAGAGAAGGGGGGAACACCCTGCAGAGGAATACAGGTCGGGGAAGGAGAGAAAGGAAACAGAAGAGGGAGATAAGGAGAAAGAGGGGAAAGGGGGCTGAGAAGAAGAGAGAGAAAGCATGAGAGGGAGGGAAGGAGAGCAAGAAAAGGAAGAGTACATTGAAGGTTAGGAGAGTGAGAAGGGGTGGGAAGGAGAGAGGGGGAAAGAAGGAGAGTCAGAAGGAGGGTGACCAACAGAGGAGGTGGCAGGAGATCTAGGGGGAGCGTGGAAGGAGGTGGAAGGAGGGAGAGTGGGAAAGACTCACCCTGCTGGGTGAGCTCATGCTTTGTATCGACCTCCTCCACTTCACTCTCGCTTTTGGTGGACTCGTTGGAGAGCAGGCGCCGGAGCAGGCTGCAGTACCGGGCCATGGCGAGGACTGGATCTTTGCTCTCTCTCTCCCTCCCTCTCTCTCTCTACCTACAGCCCTGGCTGTCTTGCTCTCTCTTCACACCACTCTCAGTCTGTCTGTGCTTTGTCTGCACAGCTGTCTGTCTCCGTAGTGCTCCTGTCTGTACACGCTTTAAAGAGGAGAAATCTAATACTGCAATAAGACACCGCCTGCAGCCCTTTCACCTTTATCAATGAAAGAGTTGTGCATCTCCAACAGACCTCCCTCGATCCCGATTAGAGTTATTCAAACAGATCTATGAAGGCGATACGTGATCCCTTATATCATCGGCGCAGTGGAAATAGATAGTGCCTATTCTGAGTGGTGTAGACGGGTGTCATTGGGAAAGGGGCTCTATTTATATCTGTGTTTACGTGGAGAAAGTGCTTGAGAAGGAGATTCTGTGTAGGAGCAGTAACAGAGAGAAGACACTGGAAGCAGTGGGACCACAAGACGCTTGTGGAGTAAATTATGAGTGAGACAATGAGGAAAGCAGAGTTGGGGAATGTGCGTAGGGAGTGTGAGAGTGAGTGTGTGTGGGAGTATGTATGAGACTGAATGATGGTATGAAATAGTGGTTCAAGTGTGGGAGGGCACTGTGCATTTTCATGCAATTCCCACAGCGTGATCTGTTTTGAATGTTTATTTCAGTTTTTTTTGTTGTTGTTTGTTTTTGTTGCTCCTGAAGGATTGGTTTGCTTTTGTCATCACTTGCCTAAGGGCAGCTATTCTGAAATGATTTAGCCTGAGAATGCCATCCTGCACCACAGGACTGGAGTGCTAGTTGTGTGCCTGGCCAGCAGGTGGCGCTGCAGGCACTGGTTACACAGCGACATGAAGAGCGTTCCTGTGGAAGCCGCGTCATCACACTTCCAGCAACCCTATTTTGGTCATGACAGCTGGGTCACCTCAGCTCAGGAGGTCTTTCAGCAGCACCGGCTAACACCAACAGTGTCATGCCTGACATCTGCCCTATAGGAGACTAAAGGGGTTATATTCACAGCCTGTCACCCCTTACCCATATCCAGCACCCTAACACTCACCTGCGTGCATACACACAGATACACACACACACAATAATATACAGTACATAGGTGATTAATAAATATAAATCACAATTACCCATACTGATTGTGCTAATCATTGCTATCATTTATATAACTTTTTATATTATATTATTATATATATATATATTAATATATTATATTTATATTATTTATGTAAGTCGCTCTGATATATCCAGCTGTATAAATGGATTGTAAAGAAATGTAAACTGTAAGTCGCTCTGGATAAGAGCGTCTGCTAAATGCCTGTAATGTAATATATGACAGTCATGCCTTTTACAATTTTGACTTTTGTCAGCTTGTTAGCTGTTGTGGTCTGCCACCTCTGAGAAAAATGTCACCAATAAACCACCTAACATTTAAAATATCATGTAAACTGTGAGGGAGGGATGGAGAAAGGAAAGAGAAGGTGAGAAAAAGAAAAAGGGAAACGGGGTCTTATGACTGATGAGTAAAAAGTCTACCTTTATTAATAAATGAATCCAAGGCAGATGCCTGAAATCTGTCACACACAGCTGTCTTGTGGAGATGTTACCTCAGCTTCTTATTTATACAGCACCTAAGTTTAAAGTTTTGCAACTACATTACATTACGTTATTGTTCATTTAGCAGACGCTCCAGAGTAACTTACAATGCCAGAGAACGTAAGTGCATTAATCAGCAAGTAGTGCCAGCTCCATTTACCTTCTGCTTTCTTGTCCATATGGCCACTTTCACTATAGATAAAATGACTTGAAATGGAACAAGTAAATCTTGCAGAAATGGTAAAACCATCCAGAGGAAATGGTTCCATGGAGAACACAACATTTTGGGGGGTGTGCTTATAAATTGTCTCCTGTACAGGTGTCAGGTCGGCACGCTTAAAATAGCTCTCGAAGTTCAAAGTGAGAGAAAGAGGGAAAGATTGGGAGGAAGAAAAGGAGAAGGAGAGGGGGAGACGATACTGAGAATATATAATAGCAGAGCAATGCTGATTAAACTGTGCACGGTTGATTATTGCTCCATACTACTGCCTCCACTACTAGTCCACATTGCTACAATGAGTTATTTCATTTTGTTGGAGTTGCATTATATATAAATAGGTATATGTATATATATATATATATATATATATATATATATATATATATATAAAACTCACCCAAGTACACACATCATACTCACTGTGAACCTTTTTTCGGAACCACATTTGTTTTGTTTTAATAGCAACGCTCTGATTGGTTGCTTTTGGTCTATGTGAGTCCTGATTGGTTGTCTCAATATACCCCATCACCAGAGTGAATGTAACCCATGCTTAGAATTTATATGTACTCGCAGTGTACACTTTGTCTCTGGGGGCGGCCTATATTTAGGTAAGTAGCAACTCATTAAGAATGGAAGGTGTAACAGATCCATAAGCATGAAGGGGATGCGAACTCGGGTTGAGGAATGGATTTTATTCCTGGTATGGAAATAAAAAAGAAACTCAATCTGCTGATGGGGCAGGCAACACACCCTGCCACAATGTTACACTGGTGTGCATGGCCCAGCCCTTTATTTTGGTTGCGGTGACAGTCACTAGATAAGACCTCAGTGTATCCCACCCAGCATGCTCCAGACACTAGAGCTCATTAAACAGGAGGTGTGGAATATCAACCACAGTCACTGTGATTGGATAGAGGCAGGGAGCTAAACAGAGTGCTGTGATTGGATGGAGGAAAAGAGCCAAAAATATGGCTGTGATTGGACAGGGGCAGAGAGCCAAAAGCAGTGCTTTGGTTGGTTAGCCCAATAAGCCGCAGTACATAGCTGTGTAATCTTGTATATTTTGAAGAAACATTTGATAATGTGAACATAATAAATGCTTAAAAATGAGTCTATGCTTCCTTGGTTTTACTTTAACCAGCTAAGTAATGTAGCATGCAGGTTTGTGTACAGAAGCATAGTTTAGCATAGCTCTGTTAATAATTTATTGAGCTTAAACAATCTGAGAAGAAATAATTCTGTGCTCTGTTTTTATATTGACATAATCTGACACAGCCTGATATCAGGACAGAGGGGCACCAGGGTAAAGGATACTAGAAGGGTGTCAGTTGTCAGTCCAACTGCGTATTTATGTCTAAATAACGGCATTTATGTCTAAATATTTGTATATGTGTAACTAGAGACTGGTGGATGTAAGAGAATACAAATCAAAAACTGAACAGAGATATACAGGTAACTGCCAAAATAAATAAAGAAATAAATGTTGCCTTTACTGTATGTATCACTGACTACAAACATGGAACGAAAGTCAACCTGTGGGATTTATCGTGAAAGTGTATCACTTCAATGGGTCTCTTTGGGGATTTAGTCTGAAAGAATGACCTTGTGGGTTGGTGCTTATGAAGATGATAACAATGTGTCTTTTAGAACTCTTTTACCTTTATAAATAGTAGACGCGTTCACCTTGGCACAACACCCTAATGACATTAAAGAACACTAGAGGGGGTTTGAGGGGGGGGGGGGGCACAGCTCTAACCCAATATTACCATTATCAATGAAAACGCCCCGACTGTCCTGACAGTAACGACCTGCAGTCACCGATGCAATTTGTCCAACAAGCCTTACTTACACGAGACACAACGTCTGCTGTAATGAGGGGACCTGGTTTGAGATTTAAGACCACATACGTGGGGAAAACATGTTATCATATTATAACTTGTTATGTCTGTATTGTCTATGTGTATACTGGAGCTTTGTGTGTGACACAGAATTTCCCCAATGGGGATAAATAAAGTTGATCTTATCTTATCTTATCTTATCCGCTAAAGATTCCGTATTGTTTTCCCAAACAGGAAGTGCGGGGTGACTGCGTAAAGAGCAGCGCGTGAGAGCGCGAGCCACGCCCGAGCCGTGCTCCGATCTCCGCCTCCGCTCGCTGCCCGAGAGAGTCTGCCATGCAAATGAACTCCACTCCGCCGCAATAAAACGCACATGTGATCTGCATATCGGATTTGGGAGAACGGGGCGCACAGTGATTTAGACTAGGAGAGCCGACAGCGTTACAGACAGCGGCACTGCAGATGGCTGCTCTGCCTTTAAAAAGCCGAGCACATAAATCATTTTTAATAACGTCTCACGTGGTTTATCTGTTCCAGCAGGCCGTGCGATGACGGGTCTGTGCCTAGCTAGCTCTCTCATGGGCGTGAAGCGCTGAAACAATTCATGATGGGTTTTCGGTAAAGAAACAGGTCGAGCACAAAATCTGTATCACAAATACACAGCTAGCCTGACACCCCTACCACACACACACACACACACTCATTGTTGTGACCTTCACACTGTCTCTGAAAACAAGTCTCATTAAGACAGGTATTACTGAAACATTATCAAACCATTTTATTATAATAATATACGCCATTTAGCAGACACTTTTATCCAAAGTGACTTACAGTAGTGAATGCATACATTTTCAGTATATGTGGCTCCAGTGGGTATTGAACCCACAACCTAAGCGTTGCCAACTGAGCCAAAGAGAACCATTTTGAGAAACCAGTCTCATCTTCACTGAAAAACATCCTCCACAGCAGCTGTACCAGTAGCCAAAGTAAAGACATTGCTGCTGAAATCATTCCAGCAAAAAGAAAAATCAATGAATCAATCCAGAAGTACTTAATATAGTGTTCTTAATGGAGGAATTGTCACAGAGCTTCATGCAGAGTGCTTTGCAACGAATGAAAAGCTGTAACAGAGGCAAGCTGAACTGGGAGGAAGAAGAGCAACGACACAAAGATAGACAGATCAAATCACCTGCAGGCTACTCTGGAGTGATCATGTAAAGCTACTGCTGTGGTTCTCTGTGGCTCAGTTGGTAGAGCACAGCGTTGGCAACGCTTAGGTTGTGGGTTCAATCCCCACTGGGACCACATATACTGAAAATGTACTGTAAGTCTCTTTGGATAAAAGCGTCTGCTAAATGGCATATATTGTATATTACTGGTGAACTACATTTCAGCTGAACTGATGTAATATATTTGACACACACTGATTTCTAAACAAGGATATGTCACTGAAGTAACGCCTTACTAGCATAGTATATAATAATTGCTCTTCGGAGGATAAAAAACACAATAAATCTTCGGGGAAAAGGAAAACAGCCACCACCACCCCTAACACTAACCAAACATGCATTGATGAAAGCTAATATGCACTGTCTTTTGGTAGAGATCAGATAACATAAAATAAACAGCTATGTAATGGATCAGATATAAACTACTATAGTATCATCAGTTATTGACACTAGAGATGGTATAAAACATGCCAGATTGTATCACTCCACCAGGTCCACCAAAGTAAGGCTGTTTTTAAAGCCACATTTGTAAGCTGCATTACAAAACTCTGTTTCCACCCCATACCATTATGAGCGAGGGTGAGAGAGAGAGAGAGAGAGGGTGAGGGTGAGAGGGCGAGAGAGAGAGAGGGAGAGAGAGAGAGAGAGAGAGAATGAGAGAGAGAGGGCGAGAAAGAGAGAGAGAGAGAGAGAGAGAGAGAGAGAGAGAGAGAGAATGAGAGAGAGAGAGGGTGAGGGTGAGAGAGAGAGAGAGAATGAGAGAGAGAGAGGGCGAAAGAGAGAGAGAGGGAGAGAGCGAGAGAGAGAGAATCCACAAGGATATAACCAGGAATAACCAGGGATTTCAATTCACGACCCATTTGTAATTGGTCAAAGTTGCCTTTTCAATCATAAATAAAACAATGAAACATTGCTACTGTGCATTTTGTCTGGAAAATGGATTTCCCCAGGTAATGTTGTCTATTCAGGTGAAAGAGGTTATCTGTGGTGAGTCAAATGCAAATGTCTTTTTCATCGTATTTTTCTAACGTTTTCGAGTTAATGCGCTGCTTGCAAGTTAGCAACACGATCAAGTTACGATATAGCTTAATTTAACACAAAAAAACCAAAGCATTCCAATCTAAATGATAAAATGAAAACAGAACAGTCCTCTAATGGAACACCCAGGCCATTGCAACAACTCATTCAAGTGGCTTTCATTATTCAGAAATCCTGCACCACACTCTCCATGAATTATGGGTTACATTCTGCAGTGTGTTGTTATTGTTTTTAATCTTTTTGGTATTGTTGTTGTTGCTGTTGTTGTTGTTCATAAAGCTGTGATATAATAACTGCCATCACAATAAAGTATGTTATTACATTTGTTTGGGTTTGGTTATTATATATGATTGGGTTCATTGTTAATGAGTCAGTATGCCAGTATGAATTCAGTTTAGTTTCAAAAGGCTTTGTTGGAAAAATACTTTTAATTTCAATTAATGGTACACTGGACTAAGTACACTTGTACATTTGATTAGTATTTATATATCTATATATACACACACACACACACACACATATATATATATATAGTATTTATGCATTAAGTTTAATTACTTTTCTACATTTTTAATAGATAAAGGAATATATTTGTTTGAAACATTTGTTTGAAGTGGGTCTTTCATGTTATTGTATTAATAGCTTCTGGCTGTGTCTTTATGTTCTCTCATTAATATTCTAAATGTGTTTGACATGTTTTTGCATTTATTGCACATAGTGTGTGAGCACCCAGGCCAGAGTGTCTGTCAGGCCCACCCTGCTGACCACAGCCCCTGAGACACCGCCACCGCCCAGGCCAGAGTGTCTGTCAGGCCCACCCTGCTGACCACGGCCCCTGAGACACAGCCACCGCCCAGGCCAGAGTGTCTGTCAGGCCCACCCTGCTGACCACAGCCCCTGAGACACAGCCACCGCCCAGGCCAGAGTGTCTGCCAGGCCCCCCCTGCTGACCACAGCCCCTGAGACACCGCCACCGGCCAGGCCAGTCTGGAACTGAGGTTACCATGACAACGCAGGACACTTAAAAAAAGGGCATTCTAAGTCAAGGTGCATGACGCACAACATAAGTGGCAAACGAATCTATTTATCATTTATCTTGAGTAAATGCAATTTATTGGTGAGGTTGGTACAGCGTACACATTTTTCATTTTATGTCTACTGTCATTGTATGATGTTTTGACTCATGAGAGACACACGACAGACCTGAAAAAGGCAACCACCGTGATTCCAGCATTGTAACCCCACCCCCACCCACACCCACACACACATAGAGGATTCGCCAAACACAAAGTGTACCCCCTCACGGCATATACAACACAGGCAGCATGCCCCACTCGCATTTGGTACCCCACACACAAAACATATCCGACATTTAAAGCAATTCTTCACTACTGTCCCTAAAATGCAAGCTATATATCCATTTGTGATGCGGAACATGTAGCCATGCCTGCCCTCTGCGATGAGTTAGATCCCACAGGGTCGAAAAATGAGGATCAAGCAGCACCATTCCTGGTTAGAGACTTATGGACAGTTCCTCACTGAAACGTGTCTGGCCAGAGGTGCTTTCAAGATAGAATTCCAGCATTTTATTATGGTGGAACATCAGGTGACATTGAGCCATGGCGTGAGGATTTGGGTACAAGTTTGAGTTCAGAGAGAGATTATGGGTCTACATTTCCCCTCACAAAGTCAAAGGTCAAGGGTCAGGGTTCAGGATTTTAGGAGTCATAGCCAGATGCCGCTGACAGACATACGCATCTATGAGGGAGAATTTGAGAGAAGTACTGGCCTGCCATGCAAGTAAGGCTCCTGCAAAGGGTTAAAGGGTTCATAATAACAGATGACTAAGGAGGCCCTGCAGCCTTTTGTAGAGATATTAAAAACAAAAAGGATAGTAAAGGATATCAAGCTGGCATCCTGCTCCGTTCCTCCGCTCAGCTCCTCCATTAGCAGCTCGGTAAATAATTCAGAGCTGTGCAGACGCAGTCACATGACCAGGGAATCTCACCTCTGCGGCTGCGCAGCCCTGCACGGAGAATCTGTCTGCTCATCACAGAGCAGAGACCTGTCTGAGCATCAATGCTCACATTCAATGATAACAGTGCCGCTCTGTTATTCTCGACACAACGAGTACTGCAATGTTCATGAGGGGAGATCGCGCTATGTAAAACTGCTTTATTTTAAACTCAGGTTCAGGTTAAAGTCTTTGGCAATACAATGACTTTATAGATTATATATATTTTAGATTTGAATTTGAATAGGAGCGGGAGGAAGAGCAAGTAGGATGTGTGATTCCAGAGCGAGATTGTGCTCTACCCTCCCTGCAGAACAGACGCTCCGGGTTCTCAGTGGCTGCAGCATTTCAGCTTCTCCGTCTACTACTACTGCAGAGCTATCAAACACTTCATCACTCTGAGCGAGAGAGAGGGAGAGAGAGAGAGAGAGCGAGAGAGAGAGAGAGAGAGAGAGAGAGCAAGAGGGGAAGAGCCAGTGAGGAAAGAGAGAGACGGAGAGAGGCAGACAGAGAAGAGAACAAGGGGAGAGAGAAAGAAGGGGAGATGGAGAAAGGGAGGGAGGGAATGAGAAAAAAAGAGGGGAGAAAGATGGAGGCGGCTGACATAGATGTGAACGTAAATAAGGAGGGTGAATTTTGAAGGGAGAAATAATGTGAAATGTGAACAGCAGCAGATTGAGGACTGTGCCCTGTGAGCTCCTCTTTAATGGAAGAAACGGTCTGGGGTAGACAGAAAAGAATGCAGTGGTCAGCAGGTCTTAAAGATAAGGACATCCACAGTAAGAAGCACAGCCATATGACCCACACAGACACACACACACACACCCATATACACCCACATGCCTAAAGAGACACACATACACATGCCTACACATACACATACACACATACATACATATGTACATACACACCCCCAATCCTCAGTTACACAGGCACATATGGACACACCTACACATGCATACACACACACCCATACACTACCGGTCAAAAGTTTTAGAACACCCCCATTTTCCAGTTTTTACTGACATTTAAGCAGTTCAAGTCCAGTGAATAACCTGAAATGGTACAAAGGTAAGCGGTAAATTGCCAGAGGTTTAAAAAGAAAGTTTAGGTTACCAAAAACTGAAAAAAAGAGTAAATTTCAGAGTTATAAAAAAGGCCCTTTTCAGGGAACAAGTAATGGGTTAACGTGGGTTAACAGTCACTCTGTGCAAGTCGCCGACTCTGGATGCAGCAAAAGAGCCCCAGACCATCACGCTTCCTCCTCCATGTTTGAGAGTTGGTGTCACACACTGAGGAACCGTCCTTTCGCCTACTCGGCGGCCTACAAAAACCTTTCAAAATTTCAAGATTTCACATTTTGATTCATTCGTCCATAAGACCTTCCAGTCTTCAGTAGTCCACTGGCAGTGCTTCATGGCCCAGGCAAGCCTCTTTTTCTTATTTTGCCATCTTAGCAATGGTTCTCTTGCTGCCACTCGACCTGTCAAACCTGCAGTTCAAAGTCTTCTCTTCACAGAATCTGAGACTTCCTTACTTCGAAGCTGTTGTCCTGTAAGCCGCCTATCACGCAAGCTGTGTTGTGGCTTTGGATCTGCCAGACCTCTTCCTGTCAGAGTTTCCTCAGTTTCCAAGTGCCTTTTGATGGTGTAGAAAACTACTCACTGCCAAAAAATTGACATTATTTTTCATTAATTTGTACCATTTCAGGTTATTCACTGAACTTGGAGTGTAATGGTTAGGGAGCTGGGCTTGTAACTCAGAGGTTGCAGGTTCAATTCCCAGGTGGGGCACTGCTGTTGTACCCTTGAGCAAGGTACTTAACCTGAATTGCTTCAGTAAAATATCCAGCTGTATAAATGGATTGTATGTAAAGAAATGTAAAACTGTGGAAGTCGCTCTGGATAAGAGCGTCTGTTAAATGCCTAAAATGTAATGTAAATGTAAGTCCCATAAGCACATACACCCATACACATCAACACACACATTCTTTCTCTCTCCCCATGATTGCCCATAATTCATTTTTCCCCCACATTTGTTGCTTATAATCCACTGCTGCTCTTTGTAGTTACCCACAAGCCATTGTTTCTTCAAATATATATATTTCACCTCCACCAGCCCTCCATCACGCTTAGATATGTTTCCTTAACAGTCAAGCAATGGGTCAACCATTCATCTGACAGCTTCAATTGCAACCGTCCACATCAGCCTCCGAGTCAAAGATGCTATGCTCCAGTTCTTCCCTCTGTATTTCTTTTCTTTTCGCTCACTATCATGTGGTCTCACAATCACATAGTCTAAGGTCTGAATGAACTTATTAGAGGTGCAATATCTTTGTGTTTTTCACAAGCACAGAAGGACTCTGTGGTGACTTTAGGTAAGGTGTGAATCTTAAACCCATTCATACACACAGTCATATGAAAAAGGTAAAGCCTCTGACAGCACTTAAGACCCGCCAGCAACATGGCTGCCGATTGAGGTCCCACATCCTTAATGGAAGGGTTTCGTCCATTAAAATATCTGCAGGAGGGGGGCCTCAAATGGTCTCGAATGGTCGGGAGTGGTCTAGCACACTTGGATTGACTGGCGCTTTGCGAGTGTGAGCTACCCATTGTGGTCACGGTTTGAAACCCAACCATGTCAGTCCGACTTTGGCCGGGAGCCCCGATCGGGGCGACATTTGGCTGTCCGCCCCAGGGGGTGGGGGGAGGTAAAGTCGACACGAGCTCGCCGAGAAACAGTAGGGCGTACCTATAGAGAAGGTGGGCGAAGTTCTGTCTCAGAGGAGGCGGATCATTGCTGGCCTCAGGGATAATAGCTTGACCCGGAGAATGGGTGGCGGGCTTGTAAGGGGAGGGTGAGTCTAAATAAATAAAGAGTTGAATTGGCTACTAAATTGGGGGAAAACGGGGAAAAAAATCTGAAACAAATTTATTTAAAAAAATCTGAAACAAATTTATTTAAAAAAATATATCTGAGGGCAACAAAGATGGTGGTGGGTCTCTCAGGCAGATTCTTTGTTGTGAGCTAGTTTTGAAGGTAAGAAATTGATAAAGCATAAATTAGGAGCTATGACTGAATAAAAATCATCTTTTTGTTCATATATATATATATATATGCCATTTAGCAGATGTTTTTATCCAGATATTTTATTTCTCAATTTACATCTCATATTTTACATGTGAAATGTTTGAAAATGTGTAGGGACATCACTGTGAGAAGTTAAAGGAAATTTTGTTATCCAATTACACCCGCTATTTTCATGTCAATCCCCCCCTCGTACTATGAGTTTGCGGCTGTAGCCCTGTGACTGGCGGTGTCAAAGGCGAAGCATCATCTCTTTTGAAACGACACTCGCCAAGCCGTCGACCGTAACTCCGGCACCCCAGAGCCACTCCTGTGCGCAGTGAACATCCTGTCAGCCTTCCTCCCCCCTCCCTGGGGCGGACAGCCAATTGCCGCCCCTGGTGGCACTCCCGGCTAGAGCCGACTCTGGCACGAGGGGAATCGAACCCCGGTCGCCATGGCCAGCGCCGGACGTTGTCCCACTGGACCACGTGGGGGGCCCAACCATCAGAGGTTAAAGGGGAGAGGGGATCTGTTCCTATGATGGACAGGTTTTACACAAGTGACGAGTAACTCTTCACTCCTAGAGTATCCATCTCTGGCACAGCTGGCGTAAATTATGGTTCAGTGGATGTCAACTCACGCAGTTAAGTGATTTATAAAACACATGGTGAGTAGTACCAAAGAGCATGCTTGGCATTTTAAATGGTTAAAACATTTTAAATATTTCTGTATGCCCGGTCACGACGGTAAGCTTGTAACAAAAACGTCTTCTGTCAATTCCAGAGCATGAGTGCTAGCATGCACACCCTCTGTTACGTGTGAAGTCAGCCGACCACTTATTTATCACTCTGCAAGCTGCCACCCAAGCCACTGCAGCAAACGCACCAGAGAACTGCACGGCTGGAGTGAAATCACAGGCAGGTTACAGGTGCTCCTGTCAACCAGGGGAGCCACTAGTGAACGATGAGGCGGTGGTAACCCCCTCAACTCAAATCCTCTGTCTCTGGCCGATGCTCTGGTCAATTATCAGCCCACTGGAATCCCAGACACAGTCGACACTGGTACAGTCCAGATTCGATCCAGGCCGTAGGATGTTTCTTTGCACTACACGGGCTCTCTGGAGTCTGAGAAAGCCATTTAAACCATTTAAACCATTAAACCACTTAAACCTTAAACCTTAGCACCTGGAAGTCGGATAAATGAGTCTGGAAGTCATTTATAATGCAAAACGTGTGCAAATTGCATGTACATGTATAATTTACATATGTGGTTCCTGTAGCTCAGTTGGTAGAGCATGGCACTGGGAAATGCCAGGGTTTGATTTGATCACGGGACTGCATGTCCGTCATTTGGATGGGACAGTAGAAACTGAGGTCCTGACTCTCTGTGGTCATAAAAGATCCCATGGTGCTTTTTGAGGGTGTAGGGTGTTAACCTGGTGTCCTGGCCAAATTCCCAACCAAAAACTCCTCACCTCTCCACTGTGTATCTGATGTGCAGTGAGTTTGTCCTGTCACAAAATGGCTGCCGTCGCATTCACCCAGGTGGGTGCTGCACATTGGTGGTGGTTGAGGTGAGTTTCCCTATCATTGTCATTGTAAAGTGCTTTGGGTACCTTGAAAAGCGCTATATAAATCCAATGTTCAATTCAATAATTTAATTAACCAAGCCCATATTGCTACATGGATAGATTAATTCACAATGTTAATATTATGTATCTATTAATTTCACTAAACATTGTGGAAAAAATGACTCTTTTTATATTTCATTTTCATATTTATTTATTTTTAAACTTACAATATCTGGTATTGATTTATCAACTGGTCATGCCAATGAAGCCTGTTGAATTTAATTTATATCAGTGCATGGAAGGTACAGTTCATTGAACCTCAGTCTCTGTATATACTACACACTAGGTTTCAGGCTACAGCATTTACTCCTCCCACTTAACCCCAAATTACCCCTCCCAGACAACCCAAAAGTCCCTTCCACTTAACCCAAAGTACCCCTCCTACTTCACCCCAAATATCCCTCCTACCTAACCCCAAACATCCTCTCGCATAACCCCAAATACCCCTCCCATTTAATCCCAAATATACCTCCTACTTGGGTTAATGCCCTTCCCATTAACTCAAAATATCCATCTCTCCTAACTGAAAATGCCCTTTCCACTCAACCCAAAATAGCCCTCCCATTAATCTAAAATATCCCCCTCCTTGTCCCCAAATACCCCTCTGACTTGTCCCCAAAGTCTGCTCCCACTGAACCCGTCATATTTCCCCCACTGTTCCTGCAATGCCACGCAGATACTTAGATAGTAGTGCAATGTAACAGAATGTAGAGTAATGCAATGTAATGTTATGTCAAGTCACTGTAATGGAAGGTGATGTGGCGTAGCTGTAATGTTATACAACGTAGCACGAGAAAGTGCGTTAAGTGTTCAGCCCATGATGGTGTGTTGGTGACCACCCTATGCTGTGCTCCGCTGTAACCCCTGACCTAACACTCAGCACTGCCCATGACAACCAACACATTTTGCCTAACCACACTACTTCTGAACATATTGTATTCAGTTCTATCTGAATACAACACCTGAATATGTTATTTGGTTAGCAGGCAACTATCTATAAAACTCATACAAATTATTTTATATATGCTTTTATACTCTAATATACACATTTTGGGAGGACTGAAACATTTGTTTACTTCACACCTTGCACTGTTTGCACTTTTATTTTCATTTTTGCCGGATTAAATATTGCTATCTCCAGCCCGGCTGTTTGAAGCTCTTTGTTCTATTTTTGGAGTGAGTATTTATTGCTTTCTCAGCTGTTTCATTTGTAACTTATGCACCCATCCTGCCAGCCTTACTAAGGGGCAGGCAGGGTTCTGTAGACCCTGAAAAGTGCCAAACCTTTGCTGCTGTATAGGTATGGGGTATGCCCCGCCAACCCGTAACTTGGCGGATGGCATGCCCGCCATCCCAATCCCAATAACTTGATGGATGGCTGCCAGGTACCTGATACCTGCCATCCCAATATCTGGCCAACATCAGTTTAAATGTTTAAGTTTCAAAACAGGGGCTATTTTAAAATGCACTACTACTTTATATCCAAGGACATCGCTATGATCAATGTTGTAAAGGTTTTTTAATGAAAGATTCTGTAAATTCAATACCACATTTTTCCCGTCTGGGCTTGTATCCCACTGACCCAAAGCACCAGTGGGACGAAACAAAATCCCTTGAAAAGGGGCACTGTTGAATTTGTGTCGGCACTCGGATACTGAAGACCAGTGCTTGTCAGTGGGCTGAGGGTTATACAAGAGCTCAGAAGGGAGGAATGTACTGGTCTCCTAGAAGGCTCCATTAAAATGTCAACCCTTACAGTCAGGGCAAGAATATGATTGGTTCCCTGAATGACAAACACGGGTCTTTAGTTCAGTGACATAATTGCAAAGGCGCTAATCATGTTGTGTAGTTATGAGGGGTATTCCCTGCTCAGACCATATACAATATCTAAACATTAAACTAGAATATATTACAGGTAACTCCCCAAATAAAGGAAACACTTGAGTAAATTAAGGGTTCTGGCAACTCTGTTATGGTGTGGGGTGCATTTTCCTGGCATGGTTTAGATTCATTCAACCCAGGGCAAGGTAAATACCAATAAATACAAAGCCATTCTGAGTGATCACCTTCATCCCATGGTGAAGCATTTCTATTGTGATGGGAGTGGTCTCTTATAGGATAGCAATGCCCCCATCCACAGGGCACGAGTGGTTTAATGAGCATGAAAATTATCTAAACAATATGCTCTGGCCATCTCAATCACCAGATCTGAGCTGAACACTAATCCAACTGAACACTTATGGGGGATTCTGGAGTGGTGCCTGAGATAGTGTTTTCCACTTTCATCAACAAAATGCTGAATGATGGAATTTCTCATGGAAGAATAGCGTTGCATCGCTCCAATACACTTAGCGTTCGTTTAGAGTTCCAGACACTTATAGAATCTATGCCAAGGCGCACTGAAGCTGTTCTGGCAGCCGATTTAAACACTTTATGTTGACGTTTCCTTTATTTGGGCAGTTACATGTATATTATACCTGAAGCTGTATCACAGTGCATCTGAACATCTGGAATCAACGATTACTGCTGTGCAACCGACACCTGACACCCTGTGCAATGAACCCTGAAGCTAAAGCATCTGCACTGCTCTGATAGGTTCTCCCATAAACCAGTGAGTAGTTTCCACATCACAGGCCAGACAGCACTACAGAAGAACCAATGCATTGGTAATCAGAGAAACTCTGGCTGATGTAAACCCACTCTAGTTCTGGCAGGACAAAGCCATTTAAGTCCCACTGCTGCAGACTGATGAGATAATGACATAAAAGGCTATAGGTCCCAGCCTGGGCTCATGGCTAATGGTACTCATGGCGTTTTCACTGATCGAGCCACTCATGAACCCTGAATCCAATATTGTAAGAGCAAATTTCACTTTATAGATTTACCCCTAAGATGATGACGATCTTGCTTGTGAATAATCCCATTATGAAATATGCTTACCAGTTTCTTTATTATGGCTTGAGAACTTCAGATCATGTGCTGTATTGTGATATCAGGTAACTCATTCGCACAGCAAATGTACTCAAACTTTTAAATGGCATGTGTTGGCAACTGGTTTACTGGATGTAGACTGGATCCGTATCCAAATAATGAACCTGTGCATTGTATTTCTGGGGCATGAAATTCCCCTGTTAGCATAGTCTTGCTTAACTAGTTTTAAGATGGCGAACCTATGGATTTGTCTGACTGTTACATTAGTATATCTGAAAATATAAATGCAATACACCTGAATATAGTGTGTCAGTGCACCTCTGTCGGCCAGCACAGCATAAGTGAATTCCTGTGTGTTGGTACAGCACTTGCACATTCCGGTATGTTGATAGAGTGTTAGGACACTCCTGTGTGTTGGAATAGCATCACTACACTCATTTGTGTTGGCACAGCATTAGCACACTCTGTGCCTGTGAAAACAGCATCAGGATAAACATTTGTGTTGGTACAGTATTTGTACTCCATTTGTGCTTCCCTGTATCTCCCTGTAGTATATTTAAACACCTGCAGCATGGGCCATAATGCACCTCAAAATGGGTTCAGGATCTATGAATCAACTGGGATCTATGTGTGAAGGAAACCACTCAAACTTCATTGGGCATTCGGTATAAAAATGTGTTTAAAGTTCACGATCAGAAAAGTTCAAGATGAAACATTTACATATTTAAATGGATTTAAACTGTTTTCTAACAGAGGTGTCAGGCCGCTTATCTTGACTGGTAATCTGAAGCTACCATTTTATTTTATTGATTTTATTCATTTTATTCATATTGTCTCCATGTTTTCAGCAAAGTCACCAACATGCGTGCCCACACACACTCTCCCTCACACCCACACACACACACAGACACACACTCGCAGACACATACACATACATAGACATGCACACAGCAGCAAACTCTGTCCGTTGTTACATACACACAGGTGTACCTCACGCACAGTTAGCACTCCCTAATTTTGTGATGAAGTGGTGTCTGTGCAGTAGAAATCAGTACACTTCCTGAATGCTGATCAGGCCAGCTGAGCCTCTCGCTAACATGACACACACCACAGACGCTCAACACCTTCAGTTGTCACTAACATTACAAACACACACACACACACACACACACACACACACCCTAAACACTTTCAGTTACCAGGTCCATATCTGATCTCATCAGGCGATAAGAATAATTTAGCAAATAATCAAAACAGCAAAGACAACCCAAACTGTATCTTTTTTGATAAACACCATGTTCGCAACCACACCTGAGGTTATGGTTTTACCAGCACCGAGTGTGTGTTGGCGTCGCCCAGAGCCGCGGGAGGGAGTGAAACACCCTTCCCCTCCCGAAGCCCCGCGAAGCTGCGTTTTTGCTGCATCAGGATTCTGCCTGAAAACAAAGCAGCTCCAGATACCGGGATAGACCCCGCCAGCGCCCACAGTAGCGGCAGAAGGAATATGTCGCAGATGTTTCACTTTACAAAACACACTTAAGAGCCCCGCTGCTGCAATATACACAGAATAAGGCAAGGCGCCTGTCCTGCGAACGAGCTCGCAGTTACCGCAGTCTACTCACACAGAAGCGCGCCCCGCACTGCCCTGCCTGCACCGCCTTTTCTACAGTCACACAAGCTGCGATTATTCCACACCGCTGTTCCGAATATATACTGCGTATAAAGTTCCTTACCCAGGCCCTTGTTCTCCATCTCCCGCTGTGTTTGTGTGTTGTTGGCTGGTTAAGGGGAAGTCGAAGACGCCGCGCCGTGTAATGGTCCTGTCGGGATGCGCCGCTTCTCCTCAGACCGGAGCCGTTTTTCCGTGACGATCTGTGATTAGTAAGCGTGACTGGTGAGAACAGCTATCAAAACAACAAATTATGTGTTTACGTGTGAGTGTGGTTTTTTTTGGGTGTGGGGCGGGGGATCGAAGACTGGGTAAAAGGATTTCGGACGGCTATTGAGCGGGGGCTGTGCGTATATGCATCCAGGCTCGTGCGTTACCTGTGTCCGCGCGCGGCGATCGGGAGCTGTCCTTTCGATGTGGTGCTGCAGCTCCGCTCCTATCAACTACGGGCGTGACGTCACGACTCGCGGTTCAGGTTTAAGGTGACATCTAAAATAAATGGAAGTCCACAGTTATGCAACTGTGTGTGTGAGTTTCTCTTAAGAGTAGCGTTTCGTCCTCTTGGTGAAATCACAAGGTGATCTCCTCGAGGGGGCAGGGCTGGAGAATCCAAACATCACTGTTCATAATCTTCTGTGTTCAACGCAACGAGTGGAAAGTGCTTCATAAGTTGGTTGTTTGGAAAATTTGATTTTAGAGAAAAGCTCCGTATCACAAGATCGAATTTCCTTTGATGTTATTACTGAGCTCCTAAAGTCATTGAAATCAAAAAATAACGCTTGGGTCAACAATTAGTGATAAGTATAATAAAAAGGAAAAATAATCGCATCGTTGTTGTCATAATCACCATCATAATTAAACAACTTACTTTTAGTTCATTTTCAACATTTTAATTGATTCATAGAAGAATACCTCGGTTTCAAATCCCACGTTTGTTTTAGGTACCGTCCAATTCCGGTCACACACGTCATCCAACACACATATAGATAGACACAGATTTTATTACAATATCTACAACCTTCTATTGAGATCTCTTATGCGACACATTTCAATACATTTCAATATAAAGGAGGACAGTAAAGGGATAAGCTTCTTTGGGAACATCTGTGTCCATTGATTTTGTTTTTCTCACTTCCACACTTCAATGTGCATTTCAAGAAGGAAAGAGATTTGAGTATAAATGTACACAACAATGTAACCTCTATCCCTGACCATCCTCCTATCTGCATTAGCTGACAAGAATACCAGCTGCACAATCACCAGTTGTGAATGTTAATGGAAGGGTTCAGCTAGATATCCACCATGATATTATCCTCATGCACAGTTTTAATACACACAAGCATGATATTGCTCATGTTTGAAAACACAAAATGTGTGTACTTTTAGCACACAGCAAAACCTATATAAAAGGGAGCATCCCCCTTGGTTTTTACGGTGTTTCTAATGTGCAATGCTGTGTTTAGCTTTTATCCAAAGGACTTACAGTAGTGAATGCAGTATATGTGGCCCCAGAGTTTGCAACACTGTGCTCTAGTGAGCCACAGAGAACCACTGTACAGAGTCTGCATGGTATTGTTTGGTGCAGGTATGAGGGGATGGGTCCTGGAATAGGTAGCCATGGTAACATGGGTGTTGGTTCTGTTGGCCAACAGACGATCTGAGATTGCAGGAGTGAATCTCACGGGGGAAACTTTGAGCTGAATGACTCCAATTACAAATGAAAGACACCATGTCAGAACTGAGAATGTCTCAGAACATTTAATTTCTAAGGTGACAAAGAGAGAGACAGAGAGGAGTGCGAGAGAGAGAGAGAGAGACCATTTTGCGTATACTGATACCAAAATATTTGTAGAGGTGAAATAGTATCATTTTAAGATGAGATGTTTACATATAAACAAGTACACAGCAGTATAGGAAAGCAACACTGTATAAATAGCGTGCTCAACATGTTTCCTAAAAAAAAGGATAAATTAGTTATTGTAATGAGCAACAATTTAGTATCTACAGAATAATAATCCCTGTAAAAACTCCATCACTATGTCACAGAGACAATAACTGTTTGGTGCACAAGGTCATCAATTACTCCTACATGTATATATGTTCTGATGTTATTACATAAATGAGCAATATAAAACTGCTGGAATTCCTTGCCCTAGCGTATGGGAAGTTTAACCCGGTGAAGTCATTGCACTGAAGGATAAATTGGGAACACGTCCATCACTGAAAGACACATGAGCTGCACTGTTTATACAAATAGACGCGCGACTGAAAACATGGTGAAATACGAGTGCGACGAGGACGGAGGGGGGGGAGAGACGTCACAAGTCAAACTGCAGACTGTGCAGCGTTGCCGAGGACACCGTGATCAGCAGTACTGCCTGTCCTCACTCTGATTGGAGCCCTCCGGTCAGTGTGAACCAGCGCGGTCAGTGTGAACCAGCGCGGTCAGTGTGAACCAGCGCGCTCAGAGTGGGTGCGTGTGCTTCATGGTGCTCAAGAGCCGTGTGGGTTAGTTGGATGTCGGTGTGAGCCGGTGTGTTCCAGTGGGGAGTCACTGGTGTCAATGTGCACCAGTGTGGTTCGGGTCAATGGGGCAAGGTCCACTCACTATGGATAAGTGTGGTCAGTGTGGATTCATATGGGTAGGAATAATAATAATAATAATAATAATAATAATAATGCCATTTAGCAGACGCTTTTATCCAAAGCGACTTACAGTAGTGAATGCATACATTTTTCAGTATATGTGGTCCCAGTGGGAAATGAACCCACAACCTAAGCATTGCCAACGCTGTGCTCTACCTACTGAGCCACACAGAACCACAGAACCATAGGAAGCATTGATTTGGTTAGTGTGGGTAGCCTGTATTAATGTTGACTTCGCAAACGAGCCCGCCTCCCTGCTGGAGAGAGGGGGGGTACTGCAGGTGTGCTGACAGGAGCTGAGAAGGCAAGAAACTAAAATAACCAGCCCAGGACAGGGATAAACTGGACAGCACTAAATGTATTTCATAAGGTAGAGAGTGTTTTTTAAGTCCACAGCAATCCTGGATTCATGCAGTACTTGAAAGGACACATTTTATCTTCCACTGCAAAAAAAATGTGTTGACTAACCCTAACAGTAACAGTGAAACTGAAGCCCAAAGTAATACACCATTTTGACTCTATTCCCTGCACAGAGATAGCAGCCACACCCCATGCCCCACTCAGAGGTGCCCAGTGAGATGTAGATGGACAGCATTCACACTGCAGCCATTCCTCCAAGTCCCACAGGACCCTTTTAATTTGCAAATGAGATCTAGAACACATTTCACTCACAGGATTTTGGGGGGATACAGAATTATTTTACACAACAGCAAATACAAGAGTACAAATTCAGTCAGTGAGTAGTAGACAATCCTGTACAACTATATCACCCGTACATACTGATATTAGATGAATCAATGCACTGATTTGCCCACAGTAACGAGGGAACATAGTTGAAGATTCCACGTCTCTTTTTAACCAGGGATTAGACCTCCATTTAACACTCACACCTTTTTGACTTGATCAATTACAGTTCAGTTAAGCCTGTGTCAAGTGCATGATCTCCTAATCCCATAATTGGATTTAGTTCTCTACTTACCATTGTTATTGTTAGTCAAATCTCCAGTGCACCTTCAACAGTCCATATTATTTTAAAGAGTTCTCTCTAAAAGTGGGTCATACCCTGTTCATATAAGACCCACAATCCCAACTCCCAAGAGTTCCATCAGGAGCATATCAGTACCTGATGCAGGTCTCTCCTGTTTATAGGGACAGATCTGGTGCAATTTCTCTGCATTCCTCCAAGCAGGGAGCACCACTCCTTCCTCAATGCGCAATGACACTTCACTGGCCCATGCCCCCAATGTGGCCGTGGGATTGGTCGGTGAAGGCAGCTAAGCCGTATGATTGGTCAATGTTGAAGGCAGGGGGTGAGGAATTGGTCCACATTTAAGGTGAAGCTGCAGGACTGGTCCATGAATATGGCATATATGTTGGTTGTCTTGGTCCCTGTTGACAGTGATGCTGTGGGATTTGTCAATGAGGGTGATGAAGCTGTGGGATTGGTCCATTTTGAAGGTGAGCTGTGGGATCGGTCCATGGCCTTAATGAGGATATGCAATTGGTTCATGTCAACAGAGGCAGGGTCTTCTACGTGACAGTTAGGTATACACAGTAGTCAAACACATGTTAATTTGCACTTTTCTTCAACTGAATATGCATAATCAAAATGCGTCTAATAAATAAAAACAATTACAGCGTAATGTTTGCATCAAGTACTGAGTTCTGCATAAAAGACCTGAAAGTCTGGAAATGAATTACATTATGCACAAGTTTCATTCCGTGAAATATTGTCTATAAGCTGCTATGCGTGAGACATTACTGTTGGACTGTTACGGCCGTGTGTATTTAACTAATTGCACTTGAGGATGGAGCGCATTCTCCATCAACAAAATCTGCAGCTTTTGGCATATTCTGCATTCCATACAAAGAACATCATTATTGAACAGAAAATATACTATTAGTTCACCTCATCACAGTGGGGGGAAAAAAACAAAAGCAGGAACATACAGGAATGGTCACAGATCAGAGATATGTCTGCCAATTCGGCCTCCTTGGCACACAGCCAAATGTGATTGAAAGCATTAGGTTTTGTCTTTCTCATACACCTCGTAGAACCGTTTCTATATACATGTCCGTCTATGACACGAGCTGCCTTCGCAGGCTTCTGTCTCAAGAACAAGAACAAAAATCCGCCCTCTGTACATTGTCAGTTCTCTAGCTGGTCCTGTTCACCATAGCTACACAGACCACTGTCACCATGGTAACAGAGGCCACTGGCTCCATGTGTTTGGGTGGGGGAGGTAAGACAACATCACAGGAAAATATAAATCACAACACGCCACAGAGAAAACAGCACTGGGGAATAAGACTACCGGGTCAGGATCGGAGAGGAGGAGAGGAGAGGATATGCGAAGGGAAGGGGCTGCTGCTCAAAAGAACTTGTCATCGATGCGGAAGTGTGGCCGCGTGACGTCGTCGGGGTTGATGAAGACGGAGATGGATTTCCCCGGGTTCTCCGTCACCAGCTGCTGCAGTTTCTTGGCGAGCCGGTCGTCGGGCTGGTGGTCCCCCAGGTCGGACTGCGTGCAGGGGAGGCTGGCGGCACTGCCGCGCCGCTGCAGGTCCTGGGTCAGCCGGTTGGCGGCCTTGGCGTGCTCGATGGCGATGCGGAGGTGCTCGGTCGGGTCGGAGCGCACCGAGGAGAGCTTGCGCGCGTGCAGCATGGCCATCTCGTCCGACAGGTGCTCCAGCATGTTGCACTGCGGGATGAAGTAGTTGGGGCACATCTTGTTGACCAGGCAGTGCTGCAGGTCGTCGATGAGACCGAGGAGGAAGTGGGCGGAGAAGTCGTCCTGGGACAGGTAATTGGCCGGGAGTCTGTCACATGACCAGAGCATCATGCTGCGGAGGTGGTAGGGGCTGATGGCCTTGGGCCGGGACAGGAGTTTGATGATGAGGGCCTTGCAGGCCTGGTAGGCCTGCATCAGGCTGCTGGAGATGCACTTCTTCAGCTGCACCTCGCTGCGGGCGAACGACAGGCGCCACTCGTTCTCCTTCCTGCCCTTGCAGGAGCAGGCGGGCAGCAGGTAGAAGCCGCTGATCACCTCCTCCTCCGTGATCTTGCCGTCCCAGAAGTGGTTCTCCATCAGCCAGCTCTGGGCCACGGCCGGCCAGCCCTTGAAGGACACCACGGGCACGATGTCGTAGAGCATGCGGCTGCTGCCCACCCCCAGGATGACCGAGATGACGGTGCCGTTCTTCTCCACCTTCTCCACCTTGGGCATCCCCGCTGTGGCTTCTTCTGCACCTCCAGCAACACCACGCTGATGGACTCGTAGAACCAGTCGGCCACCAGCGTGGGAGAGAAGAAGTAGTTGGTCGCGCCGTTGATGTGGTCCACGATGGTGCAGCAGTCCTTCCACTTGTTGATGGTGCCCTCGTCGAAGAGCCGCAGGCTGAGCCAGGAGTGGCAGAGCGCGGAGTGCCGCATGTCCAGCGTGACCGGCTGGTTGCGGTCGTGCAGTTTGAGCGCAGGGACCAGTAGGGTGAAGTCCAGGTCGAAGTCTGTTCCACGGGCGTAGACGTTGAGCTCATCCAGGTCCATGTCCACCACGCCTTCCCTCACGCCGCCCGATAGCAGAAGGTACTCGTTCGCAACCGGCAGCTTCTGGTCCAGTTTCTGCACCATCCCTGTGAGCCAGAGAGGGGGCAGGGAAAAGGTGATTAATAGTCATGAAATGTGTACAGCAGGGATTCAGTCTTTCGTTCAGATTCGGAAAGGGGAAAGGAAAATAGGGGGTCCAGACCAGGTTGGGGGGGTTGATCTGTGAGGAAGTATTGTCCTCTGGGCATTACTCTTCACCACTCTGTGTGTCCTATTGATCTACTCCCAGTAAACACTAGCCTCTACAGGTACAGTGGCCCCGGACAGTCTCGTTGGTTTGTCACGTGATCTGCTCCACACAGCAGAGTCCTTGACTCTGGCATCGCATGACCTGACCGCATGTCTGTTTCTACACTATCAGTGAAAGTCAGAGAAAGGAAAGGGAGTTGAGAGGCCTTGCTAAAATGTATAATTAGCCTAAATTTACAACATGACTTATGGGGCCCTGTAGAGCAACAGCAGTCAATGGTTTTGGCAATTTCCATCGCCCTCTCTCTGTCTCTCATTCACAAACAAAGTCCAGTAAACCCTAAACTCATGGGTCTTAGAATCTGGGTTACCATCTGAGAAGGATCCTCCTAATATGCATCTGGATCGGTGTGTGCAGCATCCCAGAGATGATGTAACTAATGAAGGTCTTGATTGTAGACCATGATTGGTGAATTAGTTGAATCAGGTGTTTTAGTGCAGGGCGAACAAACATTTGGGATTGCAGGGGCATCTGGAGCATCCCAGAGACGATTCTCAAAAACATTTGGGAGCAGGGGGAGCCGAGCGATTCTCAAACTGGGTGATGGAACTAAGCAATGGCTGAGAGTGAGATGGAGCATCCAAAATAACTGCTAGTTTTTGCAATTCCAATTAATCTCCTAATTAATCTCCTAAAAGTTATAGAAAACATGCATGTGTGTCCATAGTTACTTCTGTCTTTGAACAAACTTTGGGCTCATGACCATACCCTTTATTTCACAGGCAGGTTTTCATTCTCTGTACTAAAATGGTGACTTTAAATTATAGATGAGGTCTAAATGAGTCTAATCACTTTTTAATATTGGATGTACTAACTTTTCTCTCCCAGTTTTATAGGTCTGGTTTGCATCTGTCTATGATGGTATCTGCTGTATTTTTGCTGCACTGATCTCTTGCTCTAGCTGTGATTATTCTTGCCATTTTAAATGGTCTCATTGTAAGTAGCTCTGGATAACAGTGCTAATGCCTAAAATGTAAAAATGTAAGGTGTAAATTGCTTTCATTTTCAGGTCTGTTTGCATATGAGCATTCGCTAGTCTGTGACATGACCCCTGCAGAGGCAGCAAGAGTATAGTTCCCTTAGCTGAGGACCTTGGTTCCATTAACTGAGCCAGCTAATGGAATCTCTTGCTGTGCAGCAGCCGTTTCAAAACCCACAGCAAACCTACGCCCTTTTACAGCGGTGACAGGGAGTCAGATAATACGACTCATGCCTATCGTATCCCTTATTGCTGCGGTGGCCTGCCGGGGCCGCAAGTCAAAACCCACAGCAGTCCTACCAACATTAAGCAAATTCTAAAAAAATCTATATCTGATAGAAATATATGCACCAAACAAATTAAGTTCAAACACATTATAGCCTTAAAAGGGGAGATCAATTTGAATGGGCAGCTCAGAAGAGTGTTCAGTTTATGGACATGGATTGATCATCTTTTCAATTTTAACTTCGAGTGAAGTTTCTCCTAGATGTCACGCTCTTGTTTAAAACATTCACTGCCAGCTTCCTTGTGAGCTTATTTTCAGCCCTGGATTGGTGTTGTGTTAACACGGTTCTTAATGTTCTTAATTTGTTTTTAATTTAAACCTGTATTTATTTCCTTGCATTCTAGAGTTGTTTCAAGTGTCAAAATGTTGCCTCAGGCTTCATATATACTGCCAAGGCCCAGATATGAGAATACAAACCAGTACAGACTCAGCTCCAGACCATATTGTGTGGGTAACTGAAGAATAGTTTTGCCAACAAAGTGCAGGAAGTAGACATTTTTCTCCTGGTAGTGAAACCTGGGGCACAGGGTGGGAAGTTACCACCTGCCACTCGCCAACTGCGGGTCAATATTGGCATTTGTGGGTAAATCTGCCACAGCAGTACCAAACAAAATGTTGCAAAACATCACTGGCATTAAAAGGCCAACAGAGAAGACTAGCATCACAACAAGAGCAGAACATTTTGAAGAAACAAAAACGATTTAATTCGAAAACAAAAAGATACCTAGAATAGACAAGATGGTGGCTCCAAAACTTAGTGGACAAATGGTGTTAAAATCAATGTGAACATATACGGGTAACTGCCCAAATGAAGGAGTAAATGAGGGATACAAAGTATATTGAAAGCAGGTTCTTCCACACAGGTGTTGTTGCTGAGCTAATTAAACAATTAACATCCCATCATGCTTAGGGTCTTGTATAAAAACACTGGGGCCCAGTTGCCCATTATTTTGGCTACCATGGCTAGAATGAGAGATTTCAGTGACTTTGAGAAAGGGGTGATTGTTGGGACAGATTTGACAGGAACTTCAATGAGAAAGACTGCTCAATTTGCTCAATTGTTCACGAGGAACAGTGGCTAAGGTGATGTTGGCATGGTTGGCAGGATGTTCAAGATGCAAGGCAAAAGATAGGAGCAACTCTGAATCAGATGACTGAAAATCAATCTAGGGCATGAGCAGGCAGTTTCATCAAGAACAGTCTGTCAAGAACTTCACAGAGAGGGATACTAGGGTCAGGTTGCAGTGAATAAACCCCTTCTTACACCTACAAATGCATGTTTGTGAGTAAAGTGCTACAAGGCACACAGGCAGTGGTCTACTGAGCAGTGGAAAAGGTCTTATGTTCAGATGAGTCATCCTTCGCTGTTGTTCTCAACAAGCAGACGAGTGCATGCATGGCACACAGCAAAAGAAACCTACAGGCCTGAGTGCTTGTTTCCTAAGATGAAGGGTTCTGGTGGCTCTGTTAAGGTGTGGGGTGCATTTTCCTGGCATTGTTTAGGCCACTCAACCCCTTAGAGGACAAGGTAAATGCCCATGAATACAAAGCCATCATCTTCAAATACAAGTGATCACCTTCATTCGATGATAAAGCATTTCTATGGACTCTTCCAGGATGGCAATGCCCCCATCCACAAGGCATGAGTGGTCACTGAATGGTTAGATGAGCATGAAAGCGATGTAAACCATATGCCATTGCCATCTCAGTCACCAGATCTCAACCCAATTTAACACTCATGTGAGATTCTGTTCTGGCAGCTAATGGTGGCCCAATGCTCTATTTAGACACTTTATATTGATGTTTCTTTATTTTGGCAGTTGCTTGCATAATAATAATGATAATAATAATAATAAAGTATAATATCAATATTATTTATATTTATTCACATTTTTAACAAAAACCACCAGGCTACCATTAGTGTTGAAGACTCTCATTAAATAAATAATTTATTAAAACAAGATTGAACATTATAAAACAACTTGAATTGGTTTGGAAACAGGCTGCAGCCCTGTCTGATGACATGCCCCAGAGTGAAGTACTTTATTATCGTTTATAACCTACGGTTATCCTTTGTACCTCCTAATTGCTGAAGAACAGTCACATATCAAGAAGTCTGTAAATGATATTTATCCAATTTCAAAAAGTCTATAAAATAAATAATTATAAAATTCAGTCAGTTGCAAATTTCATTTCTATATCATATATGAACAAATGAAAAAAACACATGCTTCTTAAGTTATAATGCTCTTGCATTTACAATGCTACAACACCAGAAGCTATTGTTGGCAGTACAACAATACAGATCCATTCTGTGACAATTCTATTAACTGTATGCAGAGGAAATTAGGAGTTCATTGGAAACCATCTCTGTCGCTTTGTCCTAAAACACATTTTGGAAATAGAGAAGGTGCGTTCAAATAAGGAGTAGTGCCATGACTGTGAAGGGCTGGGTAGTGGGTTGTGGTATACTGTAACTCTCACCTGAAAAACTGCATGCTCAGGCCCAGATCTGGCTACAGTAGGAGTACAATGTTTATGCTTACATACAAGCACTTGTTTCAAGACAAGGAAGAAGAGCTGTATATGCTATGTGACCTGGTATATCCTGTTGATTGTTAATATTTGTCTTTATTATTATACGAGCTAATTCGTGAAATCAGGTGGTGGAGCAAATACCTGCAGACCTCGAGGCCTGGATTTGAATACCCCTGCTCTATTAGTAAGCTATGATTTGTTTTCCCCTAAGGTTTCCCTGGATTTTTCACAAAATGAATGCTTTTCTTTTAAGCCTCGACATTGCGCAACCTTTTTGGCACCGACTTTCCACGAGGCTGATTATCTTATCTAAAAATATTTTCTGCCAATTTTGGTTGTGTCCTTCCACAAAATGACAAAACCCCAGCGGATACTGGTACCAGTACTGAAGAAGCCCTGTGATGGGATTATGGGTAATAAAACACAGAGAGCTGGACATGTGACCTGCAGTGGAGCACAGGTGAGTCACCAGGGCCCTGCGGGGAGATTGCATCATCGCTGGTTCGGTTTACACCCTGTCCTCTCAGCGCTGATAATATAACAGAAATGTTCACAAGGTCAAACACAATTTCATCATCATACCTTTTATTCTTTTAAGTATCTCAAAGCACTCTGCAGTGAAGGAGGTGACTTGCCTCACCAACGAGTAGCACTGGGTGATTGACAGTAACCACTCATCACCACACATGATTTCAGGTAGAGGGGCATGGATTTATGACGGAAGTAAAACAGGCTATGGTTTCATTGGCAGATGGGAACTTCTTACTCTAAGTTCCATCATCTTGCATGCAAGCAGCACAAAATCCTTGGACTTAGATTGAAGTGGTGATGTATATTAAATATTGATATAATACAAAAAAATGTAAAGTGGCAAGAAATCCCAATAAAATCCATTTTGATTCTATGAATTAAAACAAGATGTGGAGAAGCAGGCACAGGCTTGTAGTTAAGAGGGCTGCTGGTTTGTTGAAGTTATGTAAATGACCATTAACAACACCATCTTCCATGCAAATCATTTTTCAACCCCCAAAGGAAAATGAATCTGTCAGCAACAGCACAGACACAGGGAGGAAACATTCAACAGAGCCATACAATACATTTCTATATATATATATTTCTATATATATATATATATATATATATATATATATATATATATATATATATATATGCTTTTAGCAGACGCTTTTATCCAAAGCGACTTACAGTAGTGAATGCATACATTTTTCAGTATATGTGGTCCCAGTGGGAATTGAACCCACAACCTAAGCCTTGTCAAGGCCATGCTCTACCTACTGAGCCACACAGAACCACACTATTTCTAATATTTTATATGGTTCTGTGTGGCTCAGTAGGTAGAGCATGGCATTGGCAGCACTTAGGTTGTGGGTTCGATTCCCACTGGGACCACATATACTGAAAAATGTATGCATTCACTACTGTAAGTCACTTTAAAAGCATCTGCTAAATGGCATATTATATCAATATTTCATATACATCACCACTTCAATCTTAACCCAAGCATTTTGTGCTGCTTGCATGCTATTACAGTTTTTCTCAATCGCTTACACACTATAACTGGGCCTATTAACTAAACATCCCAAACCATGACACCATCTACCAAAAGACAGACCCATTTCCCAAAACTCATCTCATCTCATTGTCTAAGCCGCTTATTCCTGGTCAGGGTCGCGGGGGGGCTGGAGCCTATCCCAGCATGCATAGGGGCGAGAGGCAGGAATAAACCCTGGACAGGTCGCCAATCCATCGCAGGGCACACGCACACCATTCACTCACACACTCATACCTACGGGCAATTTAGACTCTCCAATTAGGCTAACGTGCATGTCTTTGGACAGTGGGAAGAAACCGGAGTACCCGGAGGAAACCCACGTGGGACACGGGGAGAACATGCAAACTCCACACAGAAAGGCCCCCGGCCTGGATTCGAACCCAAGACCTTCTTGCTGTGAGGCGACAGTGCTATCCACTGCACCACCGTGCCACCCTTCCCAAAACTATAAACACTATTCCCCTGTTTTCACACATGATTCAGATTTGTTTAACTTTTTGTGAAAAACTCTACACACAAATTCCTTCATAAATCACTGGCTGCACCATGTGCTCATTTACAAAGCACTGGCATTCAATATCATTAACTCAAGTGATCACAGCTTGAACCAAATTAACACACAATTTCCCAGGAGGAAACACTAAGAGTCAAAATTGTTCACACACTAACCTCAGGATAGATAGATAAGATAAGGCATGCAAGGGTTTTTCCCCCCCCGCTGCCTGGCTAGGGCTAATATTGCCTGTGATGATGATGAGAATCTCTGGCCTGACCCAGACCAGAGACGGGATGCTGAGGCAGAATAAATGTGATTTCTTTCTTTATGTACAAACTGTTAAAAAAAAAAAGGTTTATATTGGTAAATACATGGAAATTATTTTACTGTATTCTACGTTCTTTATATATCAGTTGCATATTTTTACAGTACATTTACTTTTTCACTCAATTTCAGTTTATTTTACTACAGTACATTGAGGAATTTAAAAATTATCAAATGTATACATGTGTTGTGTCTTTATATTGTGTTCATCATGTAAAGAGGTTGTTCTGGGGGAAAACCATAAGCGCCATTATTCATTGCAGTAACAGGTTTTTTTTTTGATCTCACCAGTGTGTAATGGCTATTTTGTAGTGTATGTGTATTTGATGGCTTTTGTGTGATGTCTGAAGGCAAGGTTTGGTTTAGATGTAAGATTAAATGGTTTTGAGTGGAGAGTTTTGACATGGAAGTTTGAAGTTTGTGAAGATGAGTGTGCAGTTATGCATTTGTGTTTAGAGTTTGGGGAAATGGAGCATAATTTCAAGAAATGTGTCTTGGCAATAAATAAAAACTAACACGTGCTTGCCTGCAATCAACACACACTTAGAACAACTACAGCATGCTGTAATTGTTTTTGAAAACTAACTTTGCATAAATAATATGATAACCTTTACTTTTATTCAAATCCATTTTGTAGCCACTTAACTTTGTTTGTTTGTGAGGGACAATAAACACACACAAAAACCAGCCCAGAGGGTAAGGAGTTCCCACAGCCTCTGACTGCACACAGCAGACTCTGGCAGACTCACTCAGACATGGACAGTGAGGACATTCAGACTGGAATTAATCTCAGGAATGTTCGCCTTTCCTGAATTAATCTCTTTGGACAGCAGTGATCAGTATCGTTTTATTTTCTGGCTTGATCCCTGATCCTGGATCCTATGTCTTCTGTACTGCAGTGTAAAGGTAACAGTGAGAGTGTACTAGTGTGCCAACAGCCATGCTGGCGTGTGTACATGTGTGTGTTATCATTTGACAAAAGGTCATATGTTGGAACACAGCTCCAATCAACGATCTGTGTCATATAAACAGATAAAAACAGGAGCAATTATTACAATGAAAACGAAATATAATTCACTACAACGACCTGTTGGACAAGCACAACAGCCAATCAGACGAACCCCACTTTAAAATTCGGTTCATTCCCCGTATGCAAACGTGAGCATGTCATTGCTTTTCAGGAATTTTAGCCATTTAAATGAATTAATATCTGCAAAACTTACAACGTTTTTCCATTATGTAGCTAGCCTTGTTTCCCTTGTTTGTTATGTGGTGGACTGTTTGAAGGTTTTCTGCTCGTGGATACGCGATTCATGACTGTGAATCATTTTAAAGAAAAACATTTTGCAATCATGGGAAACTGACACATGCTCATCGGTGGGGTTTGACCACACACCTGCCACTATCGTCACCTGATGCAAATAAGGCGTTGTCGATGCCACTTCCTTTAGGGCTATGTAGCGAAACAAATATTAGAATTATCTATTCACCTACCTTGCTAGAACTCATATATGTATTCAACATTCCGTGTACTGCAGCTAAGAAAATGACAGTGTCAGTAAAAATGAATTTCACTGAGCTGAGGATGAACTCGCTGACCTAGCTCGCGAACAATAAAACATACAGGACTCCTGCAGCCAACCCAACAAGAAATTAAGCGTTTTTTTGGGATAACTAATATCAGGCTCGAGTAAATGTAATCACCTATAGCTAGTTACCGAAATAACGCTCTTATACACTTGCATAACTGTCCTTACCAAGCATAGAGAATATGAAGTCCTTCGCTGTGTGAATCTCCAAGGCTCGCTGGTCGTCATATTCGCGTTGGTCGTGTTTGCTGAATTCCTGGATCAGCTTGTTCAGTTCCTCGATCCTGGCACCGGACCTGAAATCGAGTTCGGGGTAGCTGGGGATGATTTTGTTATTATTATTGGGGTTGTTGGGCGTTGCAGTGGGGCTGTTACCGACGCTGTTGACGGATCCAGTCCGGTTGGCTACAACAGGCGACGCCATCTTCACAAGGAAAAATTGTGTGTTGTGAACGAGCGTCCCACGTCCCCGGTAACTCAGAGGGCTATTCACACCACACCAGACGGAAGCGTTTTAGCTTTCCTTTCTGAAATCTGAGCGAATGCAGTTCCCCAGTTGCCTCGATTCGTGATGTGTCGCGTTAACTCTTTAGTCAACATGCGATATTAACAAACATAGTTGAATAATTGACACGATCGGTGGAAAAGTTTAAGAAGTTCCCATGGTTTGAGAATGAAATGCTGCCTGCTCGTCTTCCGGAGGGCTGCACCTGCATGCCTTCCCACGGGAGTAATCCACGGCATCTCCGCCTCCCCTCCAAATGGGCTGGGTGAATGAGAAGCAATTCATTCTTACAAGGCTCGCAAGTTTGTAGCAATGATATTGGCGATGTTACAAGATGAACGTTGATCGTTTTGTATTGTAACTTTGTTGCAGCAATGATATCCTGTTAATTATGATGTTCAATAAGACAAAAACACTCGTACAACTCGCCACCAACTATATTGGTCTTGGTCCTATTCCAGTATTTGATATTTGGTTAGACATTATGTAAATTAAGCAACCACAGGAACCACAGGAAACCTAAATCAATGCTATTTTGGGATTTCTGTGTTACTACCCTCTCTCAAACCCAGAACTGTCCAAGCCAGCTCTTCTCTATTGACACATTCAACACTGCGATCCCCAACTGCCGATTATATTAGTGCTCAATCAAAAAAAAACACACTAACAGAAAAAAGCAAGTTTTATGTAGCCTACACCTTTCTTTATCAAGTTCAGATAAACCTCAATTTTCACCTGGGTTCTGCATAATGCATTTCAATGCACAGCTGCACAGAGCTGGGATCCATAATATACACTCAAACTGACCTCCTACACACCTCAGGACACTTTTAAACCCAAAATGCACTGCCTTGATATTTGTGTATATTATTTTATAATTGTTCATACCATAGTCAATATATTGATGTTTGCATCTTGTCCTGTGGAGGATTAATAATATTGTCCCTTTTTGTTTTATTAACGCTTTGTATTTCCCTGTGCTGTATCGATCCCTGTTCTTCTCTCTGACCATCTGATTCCTTTAATTAGCTGTAGTGGTCTGTGGTCAGTTGTGGTCAGTTAACTATTTCTTCGTTGATTTGGAGGTATGTTTGGGATAATTGTCTTGCTGAAAAATCTATTTGCGGCTAAGTTTCATTTTCCTAGCAGGGGGGCAGGTTTTTGGCCAAAATGTTTTGGCATATGCTAGATTTCATGATTCCATTGACCTCAACAAGAGCACCAGTAGCTGCAAAAACACCATGACATCAAAGACCTAACACATTTCAGTGGTTATACGTCCCTTTCAACATAAGCGTCCAAATTCTGGTCTCATCTGACCATGACACTCGGATCCAATCGGAGTTCCAATGTCAGATGAGACCAAACATGAGCTTTTTGGCCATGCACACGAGCAGTGGGGTTTTGGGTCTGAAGAAGGACGCATATGTTGAAAAGGACGTATAGCCTATCTAAGGTGAAATATTTTGCTGGATATTTGATGTTATGGTGTTGCTTTTTTAACTCCTTTTGAAAAAAGACACACATATCATAACGCTACTCCTCTTCTTCTCCGCAAGAGGTCTCTGCGATAAATTCAGAGAGTACCCCGGCAGATAGGCTACTCCCAGTGACCCGGTAGGTGATGGCGATAAGGGTCGGGCCGGGCCGTCACTCTAAACATGGCGTGGAGGATATGTTTACAAAGATCCACTATAGGAAATGTACTTACCTCCTGCTCGCATAGAAACACGTGAGTCGATGCAACGTATTTACCGATCTAACGTTAGCTGTCCTTGTCTTGCGTTGTTTTAAAGGTTCGGCGGACCTAAGTGTAAGAAGTCAGTCAGGGTTAGTGTGTTGCAGCCAGTACTGAATCTAGCTAGCTAGTCACTTAGCGGGCAGTAGTTGGCTTCCAAACTAAATCTAAAAACGTGTCAATTGCTAGTTAGCTGGGAAAAGTGCCATTAGCTTTGATAGTTAGGCTACCAAATGTGCAGTTAGCGGCATGTCCCTTTAGTTTCACAGGCATTGTATAGCTACATCAGTGGCTACCAAGCTAGATAAGTAGCTTCCACAGCTATGCTAGGCAGGTAGCTTGCTAACTTAGCAGCAGTAGCTACGTCAATTTTCACGCTGAAAGTTTTGCTAACAATGAAGCTAGATATCTAGATACTGCTAGGTACCTAACTGTTGGCAAGATAACTCGGTTAGATGGGTAATAGCTAATGCTAGATACTTCCCTAACGTTATATTGTCGCCATGTTTTGGTGATAGGAGACGGAATACTGTATATTCAGGGGGTCTTGCGTTGTCACCAGGTGAGTGTTATGCTGGGGACTGTGTATTTGCCATGTAGGTTCACCCTCAACACACAACAGAGATGTGGCTTCCGGAAGGCTCCCAGAAAGACGGAGGTCAAGAAGGGAGAGATGGAGGAAGGTTGGTCTAAGCAGACAGAACCAATCGAAGGGGCAGCCCAGAGGAAGGGCTACACCCCCCAAGTGGAACCCCCTGTTCTCCACATTCCCCAACGGTCCTTTGGCAGACTGCTGAAGCCTCTGGTGTTCACAGTTGGGGTAGGTCCTCATGCTATGCTATGCCCCAAAGTGATAAATAAGTTAGTTGGAACTTTCATACACTTTGCCACCCTCCATTAGTCCCCTATCTCCTATAGCTCAGGGCTGTGGCCCCTTCCTCTCAGCCATACGACTCCTGACGGCTCAGATCCTCAGTGCTGTGAGCGCTGAGGTTCTTCATGCTGTGACTCTCTTGGCTACGACGTTTTTTTTTGTTTTTGTTTTTGTTTTTGTTTTTGTTTTTTGTTGTTTTTGGTTTGTCTTGATTTAAGATTATATGTATTTCCAGTCCTGTCTGTTGTATAGTCTAGTTTGTTAAGTTGTCCCCCTGTCTTTGAAACCCTATTGTTACCAAATATAGTTTTTTTGGTTTTTACCCCCTCTAGTTGGTATGCCAACATTGCAAAGAAAAGTTTTTTAAAATATTGTAATGAATTTTAAAAACCAATAAAAGAACATCTCTTGGCTACGACGACTCCTAACTCCGTGTCAGTTTACAGGCTGCTCCTTCGCCGCGGCAGCGATCTGGCAGTACGAGTCGCTGAAGTCACGCGTGCAGAGCTACTTTGACGAGGTCCGAGCGGATTGGCTGGAGAAACTGGCTGGAAACAACATCCGCAAGCAGGTAGGGTGCAGAAACAGTGTGACATCCGCACTGTAGGTAGGGTTAGTGAGACAGAAGAGGGACATATACGCTTGCTCCATTTACATTACATTACAGGCATTTAGCAGATGCTGACTTATTGTTTGTTTACAATGTTTATACAGCTGGATATTAACTGAAGCAATAAGTGTACCTTGCTTAGTCTGTCCCACTAATTGAACCTGCAATCACTGACTAGTTCCCTAACCATTATATCACACTGCCTGCTTGCCATTTCTCTGTTTCTGCTGAGTTGTTGAGGTCAGCTTGTAATGCTGATGAAATGGTTAACAATATAACACATTCTGATTCTGTTGGCTCAGTGCATGGTAGAGCATGTTGGTAGAGTTGGTTGTGGGTTCGGCGCTTGGGACAACATATACTTAGGTTGTGGGTTCACATTCCCATTGGGACCACAAATATACTGAAAAATGTATGCAATCATATACTGTAGGTTCTTTCTTTTGAATAAAAGTTTGCTATATCTAAATGTTAGCATAATAATAACTGTATGTTTGTTAAATTTACTTGTATATATTTATGGGTAGATATGTGTATATATTCTTTCTATTTGAATTCGTTTGTTTGCTATATCCTTATGTTAACTTAATAATAACTTGTATGTTTGTTAAGGGCACATTTACTCGTAACCTGCAATTTATTTGTAGCCCATAGTTAACATTGCCGCCCCTTAGATGTTTTTTTATTGTGTGATTAAAGTTTGGAAAATGTACAACATTAAATGGAGCATTGAGAAAGAAGATTAGTATTAGTGTAGGTGCATTTAAAGAGAAAATCTTATCCATCTGTGTGCCATGTAGACAGTTTCAACATTTCTTTTTCATACAGTCCATTTATTGATTGGCTGGATATTTTACTGAAGCAATGGCGGTGTGTTAGCATAATGGTTAAGGAACTGGGCTTGTAACGTAAAGGTTGCAGGTTCGATCCCAGGTGGGGCACTGCCCTGATTGCTTCAGTAAATATCCAGCTGTATAAATGGATTGTATGTAAAAGAAATGTGAAACTAAAGTCGCTCTGGATAAAAGCGTCTGCTAGATGCCTGTAATGTAATGTAATGCTTTGGGTTATGAGTTGTGAAGTTTTGGTGGCTGTAGGCCCTACTTCTTAGAGCCAAATACAATGGATGTTCTGTTTCAGGTGAACCAGTGGTGGAACAGTCTGAGTGAGGGCCAACGGACAGTCACAGGTGGGGCAGCAGTGCTGGGTGTGGGTGGCATACCGTCCACTTCTCACACCGTTTCCTTTGTTCCCGTGTTTCTCCTCTGTCTCACTCTCTGTCTCTCTTTCCTTCTCTGTTTTCACTCATTCAAATTCAAAAGCTGTATGGGCATGAATTAGTTCTGTTTTTACCTAAATGCAAAGTTAGCTCTGAAGGATATACAAAAATGATCAAATAGTTTCAGCAATGAAAATGAACATTATTCATGATGATTAAGATTGTGATGAAGAAAAAGCCTACATGAAGGTAAAATAAATATTAACCCCACCCTACACACACAGGGATCATTGGGCTGAATGTCTTGGTGTTCTGCTGTTGGAGAGTCCCTTCCCTGCAGCGAGCTATGATTACGTATTTCACCTCCAACCCAGCCTCCAGTAAGTATGACTGTCCACCTGTCCCACACACACACACACACACACACACACACACACACACACACACACAAACGTACATACATTCACTCACACTCACAGGTAATGTCAGCCTGTGTGAGTTCCATTTGCATTCAGTGTTCAGCGAGTGAGGTGTTGGTTCTGACTGTAATGTTGTTGAGCCTAGCGGTCGTGTGGAGTGGGTTCTGGTGTCGACTCTTACGTTTCCAGTGACTGGGGTGTAGGTGCCTGGCTATAGTGCTGATTTTGAGTGAGATGTTGATGTTGAGAGGGGTGTGCGCTTCTGCTCTGTTCCCTAGAGGCGCTGTGCTTTCCCATGATCCTCTCTACCTTCAGCCATTACTCGCTGTTCCACATGGCAGCCAACATGTACGTGCTGTGGAGCTTCTCTTCCAGCATCGTGTCTCTGCTCGGCCCAGAGCAGTTCATAGCCGTCTACCTGTCTGCAGGTAACATCTCCTACCCGTGATGATAATAATAATGTGGACTAATATCGCAGTAATAAAGATATTATTGTATGGAAGCTAACAATCAGTCCACTAACAATCAATCACAATTATACAGCCAAGAACTTCACCATGTTGTGTCGATTCATTGATTGCTAGTGGACTGACAAGGTTTCTCCCTACCAAGGGAGTTTTTCCTTGCCACTGTTGCCTTTAGGCTTGCTTTTGGGGGTCTAGGCCTGGGTTCCCCCTCTGTTAAGCGTTTTGTGACAATTCAATTGTGAAAAGCGCTATACAAATACATTTGATTTGATTTGATCGAGCGATTGATTGACCAATCGGTCGGTCAGTGTGTACGGTAGTGTGTTTCTGTGCTTCTCACCTGCAGGCTTGTGTTGACCCCCAGGTGTCATCTCTACGTTTGTAAGCTATTTGGCTAAGACGGCCACAGGACGCCTGGGCCCTTCGCTCGGAGCGGTAAGTCTCCACATTTGTATTCAAACTCAGGATACTTCGATATTCACCAGCAGGCAGCACCTCCTCTCCTTGCTGACAATGCTTCCTGTCTTCTCCAGTCAGGTGCCATAATGGCAGTTCTGGCCGCAGTTTGTACAAAGATGCCCGAGGCCAAACTGGCCATCATCTTCCTGCCCATGTTCACCTTTACTGCGGGCAATGTGAGTGAAAACAACCGCCCAGCACCACACTCCCCTCACCGTCCACACCATCTACCTTGTGAGAATCCACTAGGCAGGGATGTGATTTTTCCTGATTATTCAGGAAATGCTGATTTTCTGCTGCTAAATATCTCTGGCTATTTGGCTTTATTTGCTGAACATTCTCTCCTGCTATCAGCTGTCAAAGAGTGCAACATTTTTTCATGTGCATACACATGACATACACATGTCATACACATGTCCACAAGATATCTATGGTCAGGAAAAAAATCACATCCCTGACTAGGGGTGGCCTCCCGCGTGGTCCAGTGGTTACAACATTCAACACTGGCCACCACGGAGACCGGGGTTAGATTCCCCGTCTCGCCAGAGTCGGCTCTGGCCGGGAGCGCCACCAGGGGGCAGCGATTGGCTGTCCGCCCCAGGGAGGGGGAGGGAAGCCGACATGACGTTCGCTGCGCATAAGAGTGGCCCTGTAGTACCGGGTTACGGTCGACGGCCTGGCGAGTGCCGTCTCGGAGGAGACGTTACTTCGCCTTTGTCACTCAGTCACAGGACTGCGGTGGCGAACTCACATTACTAGAGGGGGATTGACATAATTGTAATTGGATACTAAATTGAGAGAAAATCAGAAACAAAATTTAAAAAAAAAAAACAGAATCCACTAGGGGTACAGTGCTCTTAACTCCACCTGGAGGACAAAGGAGGAATCATGCACACGTATGCACATGTTCATACAGACACAGACACAGACACGCACATTCATACAGACAGCACGGAGAAGGCACTGGGGGTGTTGTAGGTTTGGTGGGTTTTTGTTATGTGACGCATCCTCGTGTCCCTCTAGGCCTTGAAAGCCATTGTTGCCATGGATACGGCAGGTCTTGTTTTGGGATGGAAGTTATTTGATCACGCTGCCCACCTGGGAGGAGCCCTGTTTGGAATGTGAGTTCCTGAGCCTTCATTTAGCCCTCCCCAGCACAGTGTCTTGTGTCAGTGTGTGCGCCTGTGTAGGTGTTCACGTGTCTCACTCCCTGTTCTGTTTTATGCCTACAGTTGGTACGTCGCGTTCGGCCACGACCTGATCTGGAAGAACCGCGAGCCGCTTGTGAAGATCTGGCATGAAATGCGGACCAAGGGTCCGGGTGGGGGTGGGGGCGGGGGCGGGGACGGGGGTGGGGGCGGGGCCGAGGGTGGAGCCGGCTCTTACTAGAGTGCGCTTAAGGGGAGAGAGGACATAGGACTCCCGTGTGGAGACGGACATGCGACTGATGAAACGCGCTTGACGTGTGGACTGAAGGAGAAGAATCCTGGGAATGGGACCCTCCCCCAGGCCCTTGTGTAAATTCTCTTTTGTCCCTGTGTATAAATGATGCAGCCATTTTTCATTAAAATAATCCCTGAGAGAGACTTCTCACCCAGCAGAGAGGTTTCTGTCCGTTTCTCTGCCGGAGGTGCGAGATGAAATGTTATTGTGATTATTTATTCAGGTATTGTAATGTGTCCTTGCCAATGCACAATATAGCACAGTCTTTTGTTCTAAAATGTTGGTAATCACATGGCATTGAAGTCAATATGACATGTATGAAAATAAAATGGCAGTTTTTTTTAACAGACATTTTAGGCATTTAGCAGATGCTCTTATCCAGAGTTTACATTTCTTTACATTTACAATCCATTTATACAGCGGGATGTTTTTACTGAAGCAATTCAGGTTAAGTACCTTTAGCTTAAGGGTAGAACGGCAGTGGCCCCACCTGGGAATCGAACTGGCAACCTCTGAGTTACAAGCCCAGTCCCCTAACCAGAAATATATTTTAACAGAAATAATGCTTTCCACAGAAAATATTACCCAATTGAATAATACTAACCAACTAGTAGGTAGAGGTCACAGTTGCAAACAAGGAAATGTCCCGAGAGCTGTCCCCTACGACTGGTGCGGAGCACCGTGCAATGTTATCAGCTTCTTAGTTGTCACTTTATTTTCTGGAATCATCTGTTTTTGTAGCCTCCAGCACATCCAGTTATAGCTTGCAAGGAGGAGTTCTTATGCATGTCTAAAGTATTGTTTGAAATCAACAGTAGGTATTTGGGTAGTCTGCAATACATTTAAACTGAATTAGTTCATTTAGAGTTAATTTGAATATACAAAATGTTCCTGTAGGTTTCAATTGGAAGTGACCGGTGCATAATGTTAATTTTGTCAAATTAGACTTGAATTGAAAATTGAACACAGGGCAGTTGAGCTTGTTATTAATACAATACACTATTTCCAATCAGAAACGAATAATTGGCATCTTTCGTTGACATCAATACCCTTGACCATTGTAATCAGGTGGCTTGCCCATCATTATAAGTTCTAACAGGTATTCTGACCTGTTTTTGTGGCAGTGTATGTAGCGTTGCATTGCCATGCAGGTCAGTTTTGTCTTATGCAAATGAGTCATATGTGCTGAACTATCGCCGTGCATTCATGCAATTTGTGGCTACTGTGATTAAACCAGTTTGCTTTTAGGGATACAATCCAACAGCGATGTGCGGCAGGACTGTTTGAGAATGGTCCAGATGTGGGACAGTTGTTTAGGGAACATCACTGTCCCTTGTTTCTTGTTTCCCGTTTTCCCTGATGTGGATGCAATTGCCCGAGGAGGCAGACTAGCCAAAGACCGTTAATCTCTCGTGACATCCCACAAAGCGCAGTGCTGCCAGTCGCCGGTCTAATTTGCGTTTGTCCCTCATGAATATTCCTAAGCAGGCAGGCCTGGAATGTGTTCTGTTTGTCTTCAGCCGTTATAACTCAAGGCATACCTGCAGTGATGGGAAATTCTCACTGAATGAACTTTCATAGGCTCCTGTTCTCACCAGAGCTTACATGGCAGCACTACTGGAAAAAATTGTTTGCTACATTGAGGCTATTTTTAACAGACCGCTTCCCAGCAAGGCCCATTAGTCTGATATCACTTAGGAGCTCGGTTAACAACTTCGCCTGTGGCGTTCTTAACATTTACTGTGGTACACAGAAATGTTCGGTACCATTCTGTTAGCATTTCTGATTGCCTCTGGTCACCCCTGACACACCTGCACCCGCACCTGCAAATCTAACCACACTCTCAAGGGAGAAGACATTCTATTTAAGGGAGGAACTGGCTGCACTCACTGGCCTCTCTAAAACTGTCTGTGGGCATAGTGCTGTACTGGAAAGTGATGATGCTTTCAAAAACGTCATCACAAAATAATTAATTTGAAGAAAGTTGCAAACGTGATCTTAATTTTGATCCTTAAACAAAAATCTTCTCTGAGTAAGGAGTATTTTTGGTCCAGTTATGAAAACCACTGATAGAATGTTTTTTTTAGCACAAGGTAAAGTTTGTTTGATTTTATCAAGGCAGTTTCCAAAGACTAAAAGTGTTCTACTGTGGAACACCTGTATCAAAAGGACATCATGACAGTGCAAGCAGTCTCTTTTTCTGTGGACATTCCTTAGCGGTCTGTCGGAGACGGTTGCCCAACTTCTGCCTGAGTGCCACTTGAGTCCGGCATACTGCCGAACCTTCACACCCGATCTGTAGGAAAGATTTTTCCAAGGAGTCAACTACATAATAACTCAACTTAAATTACAACATAATCTCATATTCAACGTTTCTCATTACTTACAATATAGATGTTCAGAACCTGCAAAAGTGATCAGTTATTCATTCATAAATGTAAATATAAATAATTGCATTCAAATCATAATTAGATTCATATTTTCAAGCAATATAAGTTATTTAACATCCCAGATCCCCTGTCTTCTCTCCTGATCGCATTACTAGGGATCTGCTTGGCCTGGAACACAGATGCACTCCCAGACAAACTTCACTCTAGCCTGAAGCTGTTAGCAGGCAGCAGATTCACGAGGGCCAGCAGGGGGCAGTGAGTTGTTTTTAAAAATATGTTCAGTGACTTCCACATACATAAAAGACCATGGCAGGAAGGTGATTGCATTTTGATATTTGGTGACACTGAGACTGAAGTAAGATATCTGTAGGGTGTTTGTCCCAACCCTCCTGCTCTATTTGGCGAAGTTCCAGGGGTAGCCAGTGTCATTCCCCCTTTGTCTGCTGATAGAGGGCCCTTTTCCCCCTTACAACCCCCCTACCTCCCCACCATTGCTAACAACGCTCCCTCCATCTCATTTAGAAACGCAGGGAGCAGACTTTGATCCCTACAGATGGTCAACTATTAACTGGGTCATTAAGTCATAAAACCTTTACCTTCTGCTCCAAACTCCCACCCACTGTGCAGTTTCCGTATGAAAGCAGGAAGAATTCTGGCATTGTGGCATTGTCCTCACCAAAACAAAGGGCTTACTGTTGAGTGTCTAGGGCGGGGGAGGTGGGTAACGCAAGTAAAGGGTTTCATCTTCCTGTGTCACGTTTATGATAACCTTATTGATCATACCCCCCACGGGAGTATTTTGCACACGGAGTGTATACAGACTGTAGGCTTGGCAGTGATGGCGTTGTGGCTCCCCAGCTTCAGATCAATGGTGTAGTGGTGCGTATACCCACCCCTGAGGAGAGGGATTTACCGTATACCCACCTAAAAATAGCGAGAGATGCCTCTCAAGTGTCCATCAATCTAATGGGAGCTAGGCAGCAGGCTCGCAGCCAATAAAATCATGTCAGTGTGAAGACAATATGCCCCCAGTTAAAGCTGTTTGGAGTGTTCTGTTTGAGAAAAAAGTCAATTTATGATTTTTGTGATATTGTAACTAAAAATGAATTTGAATGCACTTGTGAAAAATAATTAAATGTTATTTTCATGGTCTTATGTTGGCTTGTAATATATTTTAGTTTTTTAGTATTGATATCAGTTGTTTTTAAACCAGACTTAGCTTTTGATCCTTTATGCATGGGGGTAGTGGTGTGTGTGTGTGTGTGTGTGTGTGTGTGTGTGTGTGTGTGTGTGTGTTCACATACACACACACGTTGGGGTGGGGATCCCATAGAAGTCACAGTATACCCACCTACCCAGACACCGCTACACCACTGCTTCAGAGGATATTTTGAACTTGTGTCTGTGGACAAACCCCTACTGGGAAAAGTCAACAGTGAAATCAACCTCCATGTTTACTGCAGAGTGGAAGGCAAAGTCCACCAACAGACACAGAGGGAAAAAAATCCATGAACACAGCCTGAGAGAGAGCACTGGTGCAGGCAGAGCGTGGTTTCACTCTCGCTGGTGTTTCGTTTATGAGAATCCGATCATTACAGCGTGACTCATTCTGCGCCAAACAAAGCACAGAACATTCCCATAGATGATTACATTTACTTCACACCTCGAAGCTGTCTCCGCAAGGCGAGAGTGTGTCACCATTTCTGTGAGGTGAATCAATCACATGTACAGTTTCTCTCATGGCAATTGCTAAATACTTTGAGTTTCGGTGCCCACATCTTTCCACAGCTCCTAAGGTGTACCATCCCACAGCCTACACTAAACCGCCTGTATCATCCCACAGCCCACACAAAAAAAGCCTTCCCATCCCACACTAACACGGCCCACAGAGATTAACAAAGTGAACTACAAAACATTTGACAGCAGAACAAGGAGACATAGGTAAAGGTAAATTATATCAGGAAGTATTTTTCACACAGAGAGGTGTCAATAATGTGGACAGCTTGCCAGGTCATGTTAGTAGAGAGTCAGAGACCCTTGGTGGGGGGGTGTTCAAATCCAGGCTTGAAGCAGTAATGGATACTCTCTAGATAGTAGGTAAATGATGAGCCTAGATGGCCTGTTCTTGTCATTACGCATTATTATATTCATATGTCCTTATACCATCCTACAACCCCAATTATGAGCTGGCTGTACCAACCAAGAGTTTGCACCAAACCAGCTACACTATTCCATGTTTGCACTGATACTTTTTGGATGCTCCAGGACACCATAGTTCTGCATTGCACTAATAATAAAAATTTTTAAACGGAAAAGTGGTAACTGATGCAATGCAACTGCATCCACTGCAGTGCTATAAACATTTATATATCTACTCTTATTAGATAAGGTTTCTATTTATACATTATGGTCTGTGGAGGGCGTTGGTCTCGGCCACGTGGGAGTGGCATGGTTGCTTGTGTGTTTACATGTGGTTCTCTGTGGCTCAGTTGGTAGAGGGTTCAATCCCCACTGGGGCCCCATATACTGAAAAATGTATGCATTCACTACTGTAAGTCGCTTTGGATAAAAGTGTCTGCTAAATGGCATGTATTATTATTATTATTATTATTATTATTATATTATGTTGTGGAGGACTTTGTTATATGTTAACCTGCTACTCCCACTGTCTCTTCCCCATGTCTAGGGGGAGAGACAGGATTTAAAAATAAAAATCTGGTCCGTAGACTGACAAACTCCACTCCGTCTCCTGGCTGCTCTGTTCCAGGGTTTGTCACGTAGCGTGTGACATGGTCATTCATTGTATTGATTGTTTTCAGTTTTGTCTTTTTTAATGACTCTGTGGACCCCTGGATTAATAGCTCTGTCACTCGTACAATGGCTAATTGAGATCTAAATAAACAAACAATCTGACTGAACAGTGAATATGATACTGTAAACTCTCTCAGTGTCCCAGTGCCAGTCCGTCTTGTTGAGTCCCACTGTCCCACTGTGTCTCAACGAGAATGTATCTGGGCTTTGGGTCTGTCCATTGCTCAGCCAATGGCTGGGCTCTATCTTGAACGTGACATGAGTACGTGTGCTTACATTTGCTGGGGATGGGTTCAATGACCCTCAGCCCAATATTAACTCAACAACGACATGACCGATGTTTCAGAGAGTTCTCCCCACACTGGGAAGCGTCCATCTTATCCGCACTGCTGGTCCTTCGCCTCTTTCCTCACTGATCAGGCAAACTTGAGACCGGAGCCAGAGGTAAGGCCTGTTCTGTTCTCTGTTCCTCAGTGTTTAAATGGGAGGGAGGAGGAGACCACCTCCAAAACACTGGCCAGCCCATCAGGGAGCCCAGGGTGAGCTTATGCAAACCTACGTACACCTACATGCTCTGAAGTGAAATGGCATGGAAATGGGTTAAATAGCAATACAAGAGGGCCTCCAGCGTGGTCTAGTGGTTTCAACGTCCGACGCTGGGCACGGCGACCGGGGTTCGATTCCCCGTCACCCCAGAGTCGGCTCTGGTCGGGAGCGCCATCGGGGTGGCAATTGGCTGTCCGCCCCAGGGAGGGGGGAGGGAAGCTGACACACACAGTTCGTTGTGCACAGGAGTGGTTCTGGGGTACTGGAATTACAGTCGACGGCACGACGAGTGTTGTCTCGGAGGAGGCAGCGCTTCGCCCTTGTCACTGCTGGTCACAGGACTACGGCAGCGAACTATGAGAGAAGGGGGATTGAACTAAGCACAGCGGGTAATTGGCTACCAAATTGGGAGAAAAACTGGGTAAAATCAGAAGAATACAGAGATTTTATACTTTTATACTTTTGAAGATTTTATACTTTTATGAAAATTTTTATTTTTTATTTTATTTTTTTATTTTATCTTTATTTAGCCAGGGGAGCCCATTGAGACCAAGGTCTCATTTACAATGGTGCCCTGATTACAAAACAATTATATAAATTACACATAAACAAACAATAAGACAAGGACAATAAAAATAGATTAAAGCAGTTGACTATTACTCAGAGCTGTTGAGGCAGTGTTGCAATGTTTGCATTGTAATGATGTTGGTGTATGACCTTGGAGAATTACACAATAATTGGCTGCTAGCTCTGTTCCCCTTTGTTTTAACAATATCTTTTAGCATTTTCCTCATCACAACATGTGGTATACTTTTCAACGACACAGGAGAGATCCAGGGTGTTAAATGCAACTCAGAGCTACAGTGTAGTCTCACACACTTCTCTGGAGAATCGACTGTAAAGTATGTTGACAGTATGTTGCAGAATCAGTCGTTTAGAAGTCGTAGCTTGTGGGTAAGAATGTTTTCCTTGTCTATCCCCACCAATAGGCCCTCCCTCTCTGTGGCCATTCAGGGTTCAGCTGGGTCAGGCAGTACCGCAGTCAGGGCATGGCGGTTCTGGTGCTGCAGATCCTGGGTCTGCTCATGGGCCTGTTGGGCTGGATTCTGGAGTCCAGCTGCACTAGTTCACACGCTTGGAAGGTTAAGAGTCATATGGACACAGTCACCACCAGCAGCTGGCAGTTCCAGGGTTTGTGGATGGAATGCGCAGCCACCTCGTCGGGTTCCGTCCAGTGTAACACATACAAAACTGTTTTGGGCCTGCCTGGTGAGTCTAGCACACACACAAATATATACTCACTCACTCACAAACATACATTCACACCCCCACACACACACTCAAGGCCCCCCTCTCTCTCTCACACACACACACACACACACGCATACAAACAAGACACATAAACTCACTCACACACTCGTTATCTCTCAACTCACATATACCCACACACAGACATACATTCATTCACTAACTCTCGTTCACACACACATACACACATAAACTCTAATCCACCCTCTCTCTCACACACGGGCACACGAGCACAAATACACTCACTCACTTACACAAACTCACTGTGTCTCAACTCACTGACACAGGCACGCACTCGCTAACTAAATCAGAGTGTTTCTCTGACTCACACAGGAAATGGTGGTAAGTTTCATGGTAGCTGGGTGATTCTGATCATAAATGTATTATCTCTATCTCTGTCTCATAAAACCATAATTCTGCTACTCATTAACTGTTCAGTTGTGTGTCACCTGTAACAATGACCTACTTTGAACATTGGGTGCCTTGAGTTTCATACTCAGAAAATGAGAATAATTTATTCCATATTTAATCCATCCTTCATTTTTCTACTCAACTGTACCCTACTCACATTATTCCTGAACCACTCCACATCTCTATACTCTATTCCTCACTGCTCTACATTTCTTGCTCCATACTACTCCACACTGCTTAGCACTACTACTATGCACTACTACTATGCACTACTGCTATGCACTACTTCACAACGTCACATTGGCCAACACTACTCCTCCTCAATACTGTTGGATATGACTCCATAATGCTATATTCAACTTTGCATTGCTGTGCACACCTGTTCATGTCTGCACAGTATTCCACAGTGTTCTATTCCACACTACTCCACATTACCCTTCACACTTTCCCAAGGTATTATAGTGTTATAACCCAACCCCCCCTCCCCTCAACAGCAAACATCTATCAGAGCAGGTACAAAATAAAGAGAAGAAACATTCAGTAAATGTCGGTATCGTTACGATTGAAAGTGTAGTTGTCATCGAAAGAGAACTAAAGTTGTGCGTGGGTTGTGATGAACAGGAACGAACCCAAACGCAGACACAGACAAGGTTTAGAATGGAGAGTGATGATTTAATAATAGTAATAACAGAGGTAGTGGAAAACTATGAGCTGGACAACGGAAGGGATGCACAGGAGGAGTGGACGAGATGACTGGGCAGACAGGATGAGGGGACCGGAGGGCAAGCTAAGCGTGCAGGCAGGCGGGGCTGGCAGGACGGACAGAGCCGTGGAATGGACCTTAACACAAAGGGAGACCACAGGAACAAGGGTTAACATGAATTTAACACGACACACAAAGAACAGTAAACAGAGTATTTCGATAAGGCTTTCTGAAGTCAGTCTCTACCGGGGTAGGAGAACAACAATCTGATGATGAATGACTGGAAAACCGGGGTAGATATATTGCAGGGCTGATGATCTTGATGGAGGCTGGTGTGCCGGAACGGATGACGGAATTGGCAATAGGTGAGCATGATAAGGAGTAATGAGGGTAGATAATTGAATAATAGAAAATAATAAAACAATTAACAAACAATCACGCGGGGGAAACAAGACCAAGGAAAAGACAAGGCAGGAACAAAGGGAATGTGACAGCGTGTCACGTGAAAAAAAACGATGTCGTCACTTTCAACACCACATATATATGACCAGGTCCGTATTGATCAGTGATGACAAGAAATCTCAGGCCACACTTCCTCCAGCATCATCGAACGCAGGAAAGGGCTTGGCTCTTGATTACTTTACAGCCCCTGAGCAAAGAGTAAAGTCCCCAGCACCTGGTAGAAGGACGTGGGACGCTCACCACACAGCAGGGGCAAGAGGACACAGAAGTCCTTCTCGTTTGTTTGCGACGGCTTTTAAGGGCCCGGGTGCCTTCTTGGATCGCTTCTTGTCCATTTTTTGGGCTATTTGATCTCGGCCTGCCATCGTTTTCGGGGTGATCATGTCGACCGCATTGGAAGTGACCGGGTTCCTGTTGTGTGTGGGGAGCTGGCTGCTGACCGGTGCCTCTCTTGCCAATGACTACTGGAAGGTGTCCACGTTCTCCGGCAGCGTCATCATCTCAAACCGGCAGTACGAGAATCTGTGGCACGCCTGTGCCGAGGACAGTTCTGGCGTCAGTAACTGTAGGGACTTCGAGTCTATGCTCGCCTTGCCAGGTAGGTACGACATCGGCTAAACAAGCCTGGCACCATCGCCACTACGGTCGCTGAGACAATGCCTGCGGTCAGTGGCTTTGCCCGACTGTAAAATCACGGCTCACAATTGTCCAGTGCAGCCCTCCAGAAAGAGAATCAAACTACGGCGCATAGAGAAGCGTCACGAAAAAGATAGAACGACAAAAATCTTGTCATAAAAAAGCACAATGCCTATCTTGGCATAAACTAATTCTAATGCTAATTGTTCTTTTTAGGCAAGTCGCCTAGTTGTTTATTCCAGATGACAGACGTGTCTTAAAAATCAGATAAGGTATTATGATGCAGAACTTAAGATACATTACTGTAACAATGGTCAACACGTGGTGGACATTTTCCTTTGCAATCTGATTAATAAGGGAATTAGAATCACACACACCCTGGCTCTCACCAGTTAACCCATTTGGAGATCAAACCCGGAGCAATAATGGATACAACCTGCCCTTTTCTCACTCTGCAGACTGGACCAGTGTCTGTGGTTACTCTACACTCTGAAAAATGAAGCGTACGGTATATTACAGAGCAGTATAGTACAGGACAGAGACCCTGATCCTCAAGGCCAAAGAGTGAGAGGGAGGTTCATAAATCACAAAATAAACTCACCAAACTGTGTTTGTTAATAAAACACAGTAAATATTGCTTTTATGTGTAAAGCTAAATACAATTTAAAAAATTAAAATCTAGGCCCTAGTCTACATCACTGGAATTCTGAAACAAACTCTACAATCGCTTAAACTATGCAACTGTGCGTAACTGCTTCTGTGTGACTCTCCATCCCTGTGTGACTCTCCATCCCTGTGTAACTCTCCATAACGCTGTGTCCCTGTGTGTTCAGGTTATGTACAGACATTAGCTCTGTCTCTGACACTGTGTCCCTGTGTGTTCAGGTTATGTACAGACATTAGCTCTGTCTCTGACGCTGTGTCCCTGTGTGTTCAGGTTATGTACAGGCATGCCGCGCTCTCATGATTATTACTCTGCTCCTGGGTCTGGTTGCAATCATTGTGTCATTGCTGGGACTGAAGTGCACCAAGATCGGCAGCGCCTCTGACGAGACCAAGGGCAAGATTGCCCTGACTGGTGGCAGTCTCTTCCTCCTGTCAGGTGCGTTCCATCATCCAATAGCTGGATTAAGCATGACATCAAACATGTAGAGTGAAGGAATCTGGTAATTCCACAACCTCTCTCTTTCCCTCACTCTCTCCTTTCAGCTAAACTGTTCTTGACTACGGTTAACACTTTGTTGTACGTCGCTCTGGATAAGAGCGTCTGCCAAATGCCTGTAATGTAATGTAATGTAATAATGGTCTAATTTTCTCTCTGCTGCAGGTCTCTGTAGTTTGATAGCTGTGTCCTGGTATGCCACTCGAGTTGTGCAGGAATTCTATGATCCCTTTTATGGAGGCACCAAGTAAGTTCAATGGACTGTAAGCCACACACACAGACACACACACACACACACACAGACACACACACACACACACACACACACACACACACACACACACACACACACACACACACACACACACACACACACACACATTGGCCCTTGCAGATCTGGCTAATGTTCCAGTCTGCCCACAGAACCTCTATGATCATTTCCAATGTCTGACCATGCTCCCAGTACTGCTGGCCAGTGACAGATATGTTCCCATCTCTCTGTAGGTTTGAACTTGGTGCTGGGCTGTATATGGGCTGGGGTGGAGCTTCTTTGGCAATTATAGGAGGAGCTTTCCTGTGCTGTTCCTGCAAGAGGGCTGTCTCAGCGCAATTAAAGGAGTGAGCTAACCTTTCCTGCCAGTGTTTCTCAAATAGTTCCCAGGGGGCGCGTGCCAAGAGGGGGGGTGCTGTCTCAGGCGCAAGATTTTGAGGGGCCAAAATTTAAGAAAACTTAAAAAAGGTGAGCCATTTTTTTTTCGCGCACCTATTCTGGTCTCAGCTTTTTTCGCGAAATGCCCTGGGGGCGTAACAGAAAATCTTAAGCCCTGCCTCTTTCCCAAACTGTGTCACCTGCACTTGTCCAAGCTTTATTAGCATTACAGGAGACAGCCACTGGATATACAAAAAAAGAAAAATACAACTAAAATAAACCGTATCTCAAAAGAACAGTATAGTACTCCCTCAGACAAAATATATCTAAAGCAAGCAAATTAACAACAGTGTTTAAGAAGTAAGAAGAAATATCTGCATGCCTATCTCTGTCTGACATGCTGTCCACTCTCTGTTTCGCAGAAATTATGGTTACAACTACTCCACAGCTGGCCAAGAACAGAAGATCTACAAAGCTGCACCTGCATCAGAGGCTGGGAGTGCAAAAGCCTATGTTTAAATGCATTTCATACATCTTTACACATTTAGATACATGTATAGTAATTGTTGTTTTTACAGTTGTCACTTGTCTATTTTACCGGTTTGCTAACCAACTTTTGTTATATATTTCTGTGTTTGTTTTATTTGTCATTTGTTCTGTAATTATTATCTAGATTCTAGAAGGAATGAGTTCTAATTTAACCTGGTAGATTACAGTAAAGACTGTAATTCATTATCAGTGAGTTATTTTAATTGATTTCTCTAAATCACTATTTGATATAATTTTGTGTGCCTTCTTTATATTACAGATATAACGTGGGGCTGTATTTAAGTGAAGTGAAGTGTAGAGAATGTGATCCAAAACAAAATACAAAATGTGTATAACACTGAGTGTTTGATATGTTGGTGTTTTTAAAAGTGCAGTACAATATCATTGTAAACGTAGAAGGGAATGATACTTGTAGGGCTACAGTTTCACAGGTAGGATGTGGAAAATGATCAATAAATCAAAGAAATACAAACACAGTTACAAAATATACACTTAGTGAAATTCAATCCAAAGGTCTTTAAAATGTCTATAAAGGTTCTGCCAGACAGTCATTACACTGTAAAATCTTTATTGGAAACAGCATGTCTTTCAATAAAATTCAACAAACTGGCTATGAGCAGTTTATAGTGTATCATTTCTTCTGTCATAATTTCAAGACATCATTTATGTACAAACTTTGACCTTAGTTACATTACATTATTACATTACAGGCATTTGGCAGACGCTCTTATCCAGAGCGACGTACAACAAAGTGTTAACCGTAGTCAAGAACAGCTTAGCTGAAAGCCACCCCAGCGGGAAGTACAGTTCCTAGGTGCTAGGAGCAACAACATAGTTAAACTAGGACCCTGTAGGTAAATCTGTAGCCACAATTCAAAGGTAGCAATAAAGCAATCAATGCAGAAAATAATGCCTAAGCCTAATACAATACATAAACAAGTAGACATGTGTAAAACTAAGCAACTATGTCCCTAAGTTAACAAAAACCGGACTACGGGGAGAGGTGCACCCTGAAGAGGTGAGTCTTCAGTCGTCGTTTGAAGGTGGCCAGGGTTTCAGCTGTTCAGCTTAAAACATGCATACAAATATTTAAGCTTTTCACAAAATAAGACCAGCACAGAAAAAAAAAATATATACATATATTATTTCTTAGGCAGAAAAAATCGACTACACATAATATGTACTCATAACACATTCATGTTCAAACCCACTATCAAATAGGAGCTTACATGACAAGTAGCAGACTCCACTCTGGACTACTTTGCATTATGTTGTCCTCTACTGGAAAGAAAGGGCAGTACACGGGATTCATCGGTGATTATCAGATGCTGCACTGCTGTGCCCTTGAGCGAAGCATTCCACTGTACCGTGTAGGTCAGGGCTGGGCAAGGAGGGCCATATCTGTTTCTGGATTTCATGCCAACTTCTGCACTTAATCATTGAATTAGTCCAATCATTTACGTGATCTGAAATTTTAGCCAAATCTCTTTTTAAGGTCGCGATGATGATGATGACAGCTGAAGACTGTTCTTGCGTCCTTATACTGAACTTTTACTGCGATCTAATCTACAAGTGAACGGGCATTCATTTATACAGCTAATTAGCTAATTGAGCCAGGGTAATTGGTGGAGAGAAAAAACAGCATGCACACCAGCCCTCCAGGAAGGAAATTCTGGTTCTGGTTCTGTGTGGCTCAGTAGGTAGAGCATGGCGTTGGCAACGCTTAGATTGTGGGTCCAATTCCCACTGGCACCACATATACAAAAAAAAAAAAAGTATGCATTCACTACTGTAAGTCGCTTTGGATAAAAGCGTCTGCTAAATGGCGTATATTATTATTATTATATTATATTAAATTGCCCACCCCTAGGCTATGTGTAGGCTATTTCTGTTTCAGGGTTTCCAGTAATCACAAGTAACAGCTGTATAAACACTCTACTGCAAGTGTAAGCTGGGGAAGTGTGGTTTGCATTTTAGGGAGACTACAATATACTGATATATTGAGGTTTCTAGATTGATGTTGGTGTGTACCACTGCCTGGTGGGCAAAGATAACAAAGGTAACATCCATTCCTTCTCCAAACAAAATAGCAAGCAAGTGTGATATCCACAGCTCTAAACAGTTAACAAGAAACTTGTAAAATTCAATATATCCTCACCTCTTATTGCTGTGATTTATTTGAAATGATCAATGTATTTAAAAATTATCTTGAATGACACCATCAGTTTGTGTGCACTGCTGTTAGTTACAATTGATTTCTAGTTATAATTGATTTCTGACCTAAATTAAATAGAACACTCCTGCCTAGTATACAGTAGTGTCGGGCTGGTGTTCGATGTGAATTTTTAATGAAGGATTAAAAATAAATGTGTTTAAATGTAATAATTATATAAGAATGCATGAATTATAGCCTATTCAACTTTTAGGATATAGACTTAGGATTTTTTTTTTTTTAGACAACCCAAAGACTTGTAAAGTCTGTGGTTTAAAAAATATATATGGGGAAAAAATAGATATGTGAAATTCATATCTATTCATATCTATTTTTTTGGCCAAATGTTTCATTGTTAAATGGGTATTAATTGAGCAATTGCCTGTTAATTGTCTATTATGGAGAATCCTCTATCCTCAGTGTTTTAATTTACAATTTTGTCAATAGCTGATATAAAATTAACCATTTCATTTGCAATTGTAATTGTGAGTGATTGTAATTGTGATGTGATTTCCAATTTGTATGGATGTGAATGCCAGAATCGAGTTCCACCTGAGTCAATTAAGGGTATTCAAGCACAGGTGTGTGGCTGCTGAGGGCTTAAGAAGGTATAAGTAGGTGTTTTCTGGTATAGGGTTTATTTTAATTTTATATTTTATATATTTATATACAGTGGGGTCCAAAAACGGAGTCCACTACCAAGATCTGTTTGGTTTCATCGTTCATTGAAAACTAACACATTTTTACTCATGTGGTATTTGTTATTCAAGAATGTCATAAAACACTGATGTAAATTTAAAAATGTTTGTTTAAGAAAGGATGGTATGAAATTGAAATATCTATAAATATTTTGTTTGCACACCATTGCTTTTCATTTTCTCAAAATGATGTGCCACATTATTTTTTATTTAAGTATTAATACATGGACACTCCTAATACACAATGTGAGTTTTTTTGGTCTTGTAACAATTAATACCGGATATTGACGTCATTAATACAGTCCTCTATGTGTTCTTGTTGCTACTGCTTCCTTTGCAAATGTTTTTGCAGCGGTTTGTAATTATGTCAGCAGAGCTTAGTGAAGTAGTTAGTTGTTAATTGTTCTCCTGTGGAAAAATGTTATGTTAGTTTTTGATGAATGATGAAAACAAACAGATCTTGGTAGTGGACTCAGACTTTTGGACCCTACTGTATATATATATATTCTTCGTAGTTTTGTAAACTGCTTCCTTCTCTATTTTATGGCCAGTGCATCGGCCAGCACCATCACAGTGGTTAATTATAATACAAAAACGTAACTTTTATTTTTAAAACAAGACAGGCATGTTTTAAAAGTGATGCCGAAAACAAACAAAGTCTTCACTACAATCACATACAAATTACAATAACAATCTATTGCCATCATATCATGTCAAAGAACTAGACTGGAGCAACAACAAATTAACCTCTGTATGGGTTGTAGTTCCATTGTTGTTTGTTCCACAAACACTTCCCGTTGAATTGCACTGACTGCAGTAAAGAATATCTCTGGTCAAATTCCAAACACTTGCATGTACAACAAGGCAGTCATCGTACAACAAAGTGCAACATTCAAGCTAGCCAGCCTTCTAATTCCAAGCAGATAAATTATGTATCTGAAAGAGGAGGAAAAAAAATGATAAAATTAAAATAAATAGTATATAAAAAATGTAATTGGTCGATTGCAGTGTACTTACCAGGAGTTTACATCTAAGTTTTAAACCATTATCTGACATTATGGATATGGATGCACTTTGCTTTGTTCCTTGATGTAGTTGAGAACTAAATATATATACATATTCAATTAATTTAATCTGTACATAAAAATGAGACACTTTTTCTGTTCTCTTTGACCTTCAGGCACTAAAATGCGCACAACTTGTACTCCTGAGATGACATTTAAGCAACATGTTAACATTTAAGCAACATTAAACTCCTGCTAAGCACACTGCATCCACACTCCATGAATTTCTAGTCAATTGTTAGGGGACATCAAGTACAGTATCTGTTAAATTGTCTTTGTATTATTAATCTTTTCCAAATTGTTCAAAAGATAGTTTACTTCCAAAAGAAACACTGAGCACATTCGTGCAGGCATATACTGAAGGACTTTTAGTTCAATAAAGTGTTTTGAACCCAAGGCTAAAAAAAAATGTTTCCAATATTTTTCCATTCCATGGACCTTGCACCTCTTTTTGCAGACCTATACACATACTTCCCTGTTGAGGCTCCAAGACCAACACTGTTATCTATTGAAAATTGACATTTGTTAATATAGGAATATGTGAATGTTTAGTCATCCAATAAAAAGTTAATAAATTCAAATTGCATTTATTAAATAAATATATGAGTTTCTCTGTTTTTCGAAAACAGACATGCACCATCAGTGTCTCACAATTGAATTGAATTTGTAGGGTATTATGGTGGTGCATTGATGACAAACAATAAAATATTGTTATAACATTATGTTTTCACGTACCTATTAATGTGATATTTAGTAGTAATTATTACGTATATCTCATTAAAACGATGCAATATTTTATTTTTTGTGGTTGGCATCATGGTATACTTTAAGCACGATTTTAAAATGTGTTTATCTGACTTTATTTGGAATGCAATATTTGTATGGCAGCATCCAAGTCTTTTTCCACTTAAAATAGCAAATGATCCTATTCCAACACATTTACTTTGTCGTTTAAAACTCTCGTCTTTATTTTTAGACTACTGTCACATTCATCTACATTCATTCCATCAATGAAAAAACACTTAACGTTAATATATCAATACTTATTGTTATGGCCATCTGGGAAAATACTGTTTTTTCAGTTCACTTTAAGTATTGCGTATATCAATAACGTTTAATGACTACAGCCTACCTGCAGGTGCTCCGTGTTGTTCCAAATGAAGTAAAACACTTTTTTTTTTTAAGTTCAAACCGCGAAAACGTGACCGAAATTGAACAAATGAGAGTTGTCGACGTAATTTTCACGCGACAGATTTCCACATAAGGCCTTTCTGGGGGGAGTACTGGAGAGCCAAGATGGCGGACGAGATGAGAGAAACTGGGATTAGCTAGCCAGTAAGCTAACTGGCAAAAGCAGCATTACAATAAAAATCAAGTTCTGTTTCCAGCATAGCAGCGACGTCAACTAAGTCTGCATTAGTTCAGATTCTCGGGCGCAGGAGACGTATTTACGGGCAGTAAGTAGCATTTTTCCAAGTTGAATTGGCTAACATCAGCAGTGACAGTGCAAAGAACTCCACGAGTTATGCAGTGAATTGAAGGTGTTATAAATGGGGGCTAATACGTTTAAGGTAACCTATAATTTAGGTCATTATAGTGGTAGACTACGGGATATTACATTTGCCTGCTGTCTATATTTTTATTGAAGCCATCTCTCTTCTCAGCAAACGCTAGTTTCCTGTTTATAAACCATAGATGTAGCTAGAAGTAGCCGGCTAGCTCACTACATGTTATATTGTGGTTGGGCGGTCACTAGGTAGGTAGCTAGACACTTCGCAATTTAGTTCATATTAATGCGTGATATGCAGTATTGTGCGCCAAACGGGAAAAAATCGCCACTAATCTAGGCCTGTAGCTAGCTAGTTCGTTAGTTTGCTAGCCAGGTCGGGTTGGGAACCAGTTAGCTTGTATAAAGGCGAGGCATTTTCTCCAAGCTACACCTATAACGTAAACTATATAGATCAAGCATGGGTTTTCGATAATAACCACGTATCTCGCTGTAGCTTTATTAGTACGCTTTGTTGGCAGATAATCATTGCGAAAGGCGTGTCTAATTGGCTATAAAGTCTAGAGGACGGATAGGGGATTTTATGATGCCGTTAGACATTCATGACGAGGTGTTTGTGTAGTGACATTATTATAGGTTTTGTGGAACAGTGTGGCTAGCTTCACGAAGCCCATTAATCTCTTGGAATGGCTAATTTGGCTTTCTAGCAGGAGCAAGTACCCCATGCCAACCGAACACGTGCACGATGTTTTAGAGGAGCGGGGGAGAGGAACTAGTGAGACACTACATTGTAAAGATGCGGCATTCAGATTTTCCAAGCGTCTAATCTCCATGCAAGATTGACCGAGATCATATTCTCTCGTGACGCAGTAGCAGATCGAACAGCCGAAGTCCGAAACAATTGGTATATTATAGGTAGATTGCACTTTCGTACCCTCGCCCCATGGCGTCTAGCACTAACCTTTTTACTATAAAACCAGCAACTGCGCCTACAGAGGGGGCTCCAGTGCAATATGCCTCCTGGGCGCAAGAAGCCATAGGCTTTTTGGGTTGGTTTTTTTCGGCATTTAGCCGATGCTCTTATCCAGAGCGATTTACACAGTTTACATTTCTTTACATAATCCATTTATACAGCTGGATATTTTACTGAAGCAATTCAGGTGAAGTACCTTGCTCAAGGGTATTGAGCCTGGTATAGGCTGCCAGTGTGGTATAATGGTTAGGGAACTGGGCTTGTAACGTTAAGGTTGCAGGTTCAATCCCCAGGTGGGACACTGCCGTTGTACCCTTGAGCAAGGTACTTAACCTGAATTGCTTCAGTTAATATCCAGCTGTATAAATGGATTGTAAAGAAATGTAAACTAAGCGCTCTGGATAAGGGCGTCTGCTAAATGCCTGTAATGTAATATTGAACCTGCAACCTCTGAGTTACAAGCCCAGCTCCCTAACCATTCTACTACACTGCCAACACTATCAGTGTCATTGGGGAAACTGCCAAGACCATGACGGACGTGAGGGTGTGTTTTTGGGGGGGATTTGAGTGAATGGAACTCTTCATTCTCCGTTTCTCCTCAATTTGGAATGCTTACTCATTATTTTACACTTGAACAATTACTCCAACACCATCCTTCTGCAAAATTCAGGAGGGTGTTGTCATCAAACCTGTAGTCTGATGGTGCCAATGTTTCTACCATATCAACTCCCCTTGTCTGTTTCAAGAGGCATAGTGACACCCTCTTACTTGAGTTGCAGTAAGAAAGTGTCCATGTACAGTGCCCTCCAGAACTATTGGCACCCTTGGTAAAGATGAGCAAAAAGGCTATACAAAAATGTATTTGTTGTTCATCAGCTTGATCTTGCACTCAAAATATTAGAGAAATCTAACCTTTAATTGAAAATAATTTTTTAAATAATTATCACATTTTTTTTCTCAAAGACAATTATTGGTACCCCTGCATTTAGTACTTTGTTCACCCTCCCTTGCCAAGATAACAGCACTGAGTCTTCTCCTAAAATATTTGATGAGGTGGGAGAACACATAGCAAGGGATCAGAGGCCATTCCTCCATACAGAATCTCTCCAGATCCTTCCTTGGTCCTCACTTGTGCACTCTCCTCTTCAGCTCACCCCACAGGTTTTCACTGGGGTTTAGGCAGGGGACTGGGATGGCCATTGCAAAAGCTTGATTCTGTGGTCAGTGGACCATTTTTGTGTGGATGTAGAGGTATGCTTTGCATCATTGTCTTGCTGGAAGATCCAACCACGACCCAGTTTTAGCCTCCAGACAGAGGCAGCCAGATTTTGATCTAAAATCTCCTGGTACTTGGTGTCCATGATGTCATGTGTTGAAACAAGGGCCTTTGGAAGCACAACAGCCCCTTTCTAAGGGTGCCAATAGTTGTGACACATTTTTTCTTTGAATAATTTAACCTTAATTAAAGGTTGGATTCTTTCTCACATTTTGATTAAGATCAAGCTGATGAACAACACTTTTTAATTTTTCTTTTTTTTTTTTTCTTAGCCTTTTTTGCTCATCTTTACCAAGGGTGCCAATAATTATGCAGGGCATAAAGTCTGGTTTTCAGGGCTGCTGCTTAAGGGCCTTGATGTTTGTTTCCATTGTTTGGCTGGAAAATGTAATGTGTGATCTAGCCTACAACTGCTACCTTGTGCAATTCTTACCAAGGTAGCACTGTTGTCTTTAATAACTAAATGTATTATATTCTGTTTATCTATGGGTCACTCACAGTAAATGCCTCCCAGATTAAATTTTCACGATAACTGGAACTTTGAGCACGTTTGCTGTGGTTTTCCCTTGGCCGTAGGTTGTTTTGAATGCGGAAAGGGACAGTTATAAATGCAAGCGAAGCAAACTTCTCTTCCTCTTGTCACAAGTGTAAAATGTTTATCAGGAAATGGTGAACTTTGGGGAATGGTGTTGGTGGGGTCCAGCAGGACAGAGATGCGTGATTGGTTGTGTGTGTTTGCTTGTAGAGGGTGATGTCGAGGGCTGGGTGTCGGGCAGAGTGCTGGTGGAAGAAGCACATTGCAGAGCAGCTAAAACAGAGGGACCGGGTGCAGAGACAGGCCTTTGAGGAGATCATCCACCAATGTGAGAGCAGCAGCGCCCTTTCCTACCACACGATTGGCTAATTGTCTGACTCCTGTCAGTTTGCAGCAATATTGTGTATTATTTTGTATTTTTTTGTTTAAAAATGTTTTTAGAAATTCTTTGTTACTGTGATGCACAGTAAAACCTTACTGCGCATAAAGGTGTCCCTCATTCTCTCTCTCAGACAATCGTTTGCTGGAGAAATCTGATTTGCAAGCAGTGCTGTCCGAGAGGCTTCAGCCTGATAAATCTGACCTCCAGAACAGACACAATCTCAGGTAGGCGAGGCCGCTGGCCCTGGACTCTGGTCTGTATCTGCGAGCGTGTGAGTGAGACGGGCGCTGTAATATTTTTGAGAACAGGTGTCTGAGGTCATGACCTGTGTCCTGCAGCCCTGGGGCAGATGCGGGACGCAGCGATGCCCTGTTGCAGGAGATGGCCCAGATCCGGATCCGGCACCAGGAGGAGCTGACCGAGCTGCACAAGAAGCGGGGCGAGGTCCGTCTGTCCGTCTGTCCATTTGTCCGTTTCCTGCGCACACGCATCATTTCCACTACGTACATTTCCTCCCTATTTTGTTGCCCATTTTAACAATTGTTGTGTATATTGACACCAAACTATAATGGGTAGAACAACCTAATAAAACGTAACATTAGAAACTATAGAAGGTAGGGTAGGATACATTTTGGAAGTACCAAAGGATGGGGGGGGAGGTGTGCGTCCGTGCTATTTATTTCCTTATTCACACATTGTTTTATTTCTGTATGGTTTTATCTTTGCTCTTTTTTTTTTTTTTTTGTTAAATATTCAGAGTACAGTCCAGTGAAATGGAGATTTAAATGTAATTCAGCCTTGCTTGACGTGAGGGGTGATGTTGTTGCAGTGTTTTCAGTGAATATGCAAACGAGTGACTGAACTTGCTAAGCGGCTTCTGATGGAAGCACTGAGTCAACCCGGTATACGATTTAAATCCTTTTTTCGGAACCAATTTTTAACCCTGCATTTTTCTCCCAAATTGGAATACCTATTATAATTTTAGGCCAGTGTCATTGCTACAACCTCCGTTCAGAGAGCGCCGCCGAGCATACACACCCCTCTGAAGGGTATTGTGCCAGCCGCCACAGTTTTCACTCCGCAGCCCACCATCCGAGCCACACATTTACATTTACATTACAGGCATTTAGCAGACGCTCTTATCCAGAGCGACTTAGTTTACATCTCTTTACATACAATCCATTTATACAGCTGGATATTTTACTGAAGCAATTCAGGTTAAGTACCTTGCTCAAGGGTACAACAGCAGTGCCCCACCTGGGAATTGAACCTGCAACCTCTGAGTTACAAGCCCAGCTCCTTAACCATTACACTACACTGCCATGTTATTGCTGCAGGGCAGTGCACTTCATGTGCAGCCGGTGTAGGCCAACCGCAGGCACACAATCGACCAGTGCACAATGAGACGGAACAGGCCAACTGAAACCCACCATCCCTGGATGAATCTACAGCCAATTGTGCACCACCCTGTGGGGCCACTGGCCACAGTTGGCACTGGTGTGGTATAGATTGGTTACTGCAGGGCACATCCACACACTGATAGTGTCTTAGAATGAGCAGCCCCCAGTTAATACACATGACCCTTTTGGAATTAATATATATTTTAAGACTCCCCATGGATCTGTACTTGATCTAGAGGTAGATCGAAGTATTCTTGCATTTCATGAATTCCCATTGTGTTTTTCTCTACATTCAAACTGGCTTTGCCCCCTTTTGCATGGTTTCTCAGATTTTTGTATTTTTTTTGCAGCTGGCCCAAAATGTCATTGACCTGAACAACCAAATGCAACAAAAGGATAAGGAGATTCAGAGCAATGAGACCAAGTGAGTCTTTAAATTATTATTATTTTTCAGTTTTTATCCTATTTTCTCCCAATTTAGTAGCCAATTACACCCTCTCTTTTTTATGTCAACCCCCCCCTCGTATTGTGAGTCCACTGCCGTAGCCCTGGGACCGGCAGTGACAAAGGCGAAGCATCGTCTCCTCCGAGACGGCACTTGCCAGGCTGTTGACCGTAACTCTGGTACACAGAGCCACTCCTATATGCAGCAAACTTCCTGTCTGCTTCCCTCCCCCCCCTGGGGTGGACAGCCAATTGCTGCCCCCTAGTGGCACTCGTGGCCAGTGGAATCAAACGCTCGCAGTGGCCAGCGTTGAACATTATAACCGCTAGACCACCCGGGAGGCCCGAGACCAAAAGTGAGTCTTGAATCAACACCCGCTGTGCATGTGTGAATGCTTGCCTGTGTGACCTCACTCTGCCCCCTGCTGGCAGGATGTTGCAGTACCAGCAGCGTATCGCCGAGCTGGAGGCGGAGTGCAGGGAGCTGCGGAACAGTCTGCAGGACCTGGAGCGAGCCAATCAGACGCTGAAGGACGAGTACGACGCCCTGCAGATCACCTTCAGCGCCCTGGAGGAGAAGCTGCGCCGCACTACCGAGGATAACCAGGAGCTGGTCTCCCGCTGGATGGCAGAGAAGGCCCTGGAGGCCAACCGCCTCAACGCAGAGAACGAGAAGGACACCAGGTGATTCTCCCCCCCCCCCCCGCCCCACCAGGGCAAGAACGAGAGGGACCATAGGTGATCCTCAGGGTGCAGTGTAGTGTAATGGTTAGGGAGCTGGGCTTGTAACTCAAAGGTTGCAGGTTCAATTCCCAGGAGGAACACTGCTGTTGTACCCTTGCGCAAGGTACTTAACCTGAATTGCTTCAGTAAAAATATCCAGCTGTATGAATGGATTGTATGTAAAGAAATGTAAACTGTAAGTCGCTCTGGATAAGACCGTCTGCTAAATGGCTAAAATATACATTGAGGGGGTCTGCAGGGCTGTTGCTGTAAAAAAGTTCTAGGTCTCCACCCCTCCCAACCCCTGACCGATGGACTTGTGTTTATCAGGACATTTTCATCTGTGCCATCTGGTGTTTCAGGCCAAAGTGATCGCTAAATTGTTTTACAGTGCCTTAACAGTATGAGCCACCCAGAAGCCCCATTTAGGTTATTTTAACATTGTGCCATCTGAAAAAAGGAGGTAATTTTATAACACATTTTAATTTAATTTGAATACTGCACAAGTCTTTTCCATCCATGCAGTTTGTGTGGTAATTTCAGGTAGATTGGGGTCAGTGTTGTCCCCCCCCCCAACCCAGCCTAAAATGACCATGTCTGTTTCACTCTAATACGGGGGGGTCGACTGATGGAGCCGGGGGGACTGATGAGGGTGGGGTGAGATTAGGTGAGGTTCTTGCTGGATATGTGTGGGGTGTAAATGCTGAGCACAGGAATGCTGTCTGTCCGTTTCAGACGCAGACAGGCCAAGCTTCAGAAGGACCTGGCCGAGGCAGCCAAGGAGCCCCTGCCTCTTGACCCGTGAGTGTACCCCGTCCCATTTCAAATGTAATGTCACAGTTCCATTATTAAATCACGTTCATTCATTATCTTGGCTTTATTGCAACTACAGACATTTAATTTGGAGCCTTAATTATAAACATTGCAATTTATAAAGTTGGCCTTAAGGGGACACTTCACTTCACTAGAGCTGCTTGATACTGTTTGTATCCAAGTTGGACTCTATTACATTTGAAATTGGTAATGTGCAGAGCTGTGCCTTAAGACTGAATGATGGCAGTTCTGTGTCTTTTCAAAAAAAAAAATTTCTTTTCACATTTAACACAAAACATACAATATATTCCATCATACTTTCCAACTGTGCACATTCCATCATACTTGCCAACTGTGCACATCACAAAAGTATAAAAAAATAAAGTTTATTAAATTATTATTTATTTATTATTAACAAAAACAAACATGGAACATTTAAGGATATAGTCAAATCTGTCCGTATACACTTTATAGTTTGTTGATTATTTTATTCCACACTCAAATTGATTGTCTCTTTTCCAGAGAGGATGACATTGAGGTTCTGTCCGAGGACACCCCTGAAGGGGCGGGACCTGCAGACTCCTCCCCCAGCCGCACCCCCAGCCGGACACCAAGGTAGGACTGAAGGTTGGGTAGGGTCGTGTGGTTCTGTGTGGCTCAGTGAGGTGGAGCATTGTGCTGACAACGCTTGGGTTGTGGGTTGGTTTCCCATTGGGACCACATACTGAAAAATGTATGCAATTGCTACTGTAATTCACTTTGGATAAAAGCGTTTGTTAAATGGCATATGTGAGGGGGGTTGGGCATAAGGCACCATCTCTAAGTTGGGTGTCGTGGGTGTTCATATGGTTTACATAAGTGAAGATACTGACTTTTCCTGGTGGGGAAAAATCTTTAGACTCCTTGAAGATGCTCAAAGATGCTCAAGCGACGACTGAAGACTCACCTCTTCAGGGTGCACCTCTCCCCATAGTCTGGTTTTTGTTAACTTAGGGACATAGTTGCTTAGTTTACACGTCTACTTGTTTAGGCATTATTTTCTGCATTGATTGCTTTATTGCTACCTTTGAATTGTGGCTACAGATTTACCTACAGGGTCCTAGTTTAACTATGTGGTTGCTCCTAGCACCCAGGAACTGTACTTCCCACTAGGGTGGCTTTCAGCTAAACTGTTCTTGACTACGGTTAACACTTTGTTGTACGTCGCTCTGGATAATGTAATGTAATGTAATGTTCTTTTCTCAATCCTCCCCCCTCAGCAAGCGTAATTCCCAACCTCCTGCAGCCGGACTCCTGGACTCCATATCCAATATCTTTGGGTACGTGCTCCCAAGAGCTTGTGTTGCGTCCCGTTTTGACACATCTTTCTGCCTCGGTGTGGCTCTTACGGGGGCCTCACTTTGCGAGTCTCTCGCTGTGTGACATGACACCTCACTTTCTCTCTTTTTCCCCTCCACCCTTTCCTCTCCACTGAACCTCCTGCCTCCTCTGCGTCTGTGTCCTGGATGTTGGTGTCTGTTGTCTGTCTGCAGCCTGTCTGAGTCTGTACTTCCTGGACTCCACCCACCTGACTGCAGGTGAAGCCTGCAGAGTAGCTTTGTGTGTGCTCTCCTGTCTCTCCATGCTGTGTGTGCCCACGTCCTCATAGGGCAGGGGGTGTCAAACGCGCTCCATCGAGGGCCGAGTGTATGCGTATGTATGTGTATGTATTTTAAATTCCTAAAAGGGATTAACAAAGTAAAATACCAAAGATTTTTAAAGATAAGTGGGGTCAGCAGAACAAGAGGCCACAGGTGGAAATTAGTTAAAGGCAAATTCCGCACAGACATTAGGAAGTTTTTCTTTACACAGAGTTGTCAATGCCTGGAACAGCTTGCCAGGTCAGGTAGTAGAGGCAGAAATGCTCGGGCTATTCAAGTCCAGGCTAGATGTAGTACTAGATGTTCTTTAGATTAGGACATGAGGAGCCAAGATGGGCCGAACGGCCCGTTCTCATTATGTATTCTTAATTAGGCTGAAAGGATTACTAATTACTATGCAGGTTTTTACTGAAACCAATGCACTAAACCAGGTGATGGTTTCAATTGGGTCCCCTCCTTGGTTGGAGAAAGGGGGCTAATTGGTGAAATCACCTGGTTCAGTGCCTTGGTTTCAGCAAAAACCTGCATACACTCGGCCCTCGATGGAACGATTTTGGCAACCTTGTCTGTTAGAGGATGCATGTGTGTGGGCACGGGGGTCCCTTGGTGTTGTGTGAGCTGGGTGAAGGTTGTGCGGGTTGCTTCTGTGTTGCGTGCGGGGTATGGGAGGGATGCGCGTGGTGACGGCGTGTTGACGTGCCATATGTCCCATCAGGCGGCGCTCGTTGAATTCGTACGGCGGTACGCCAGATGGCGCCGAGACGCAGACGGGGGTGTGTACGGAGGTGCGAGTCCCTTCCACAGCCCTGCACACGTTTGTGAGTATCTACTCCATATTCCCCAAATATGCACATGTCTATGGAGGTCCATGATGTTAAGTAAAAGGTCTGATGCCCAGGTTTCCACCCCAGCTTCCCTATCGCTCCCAGAAGCCCCTGCTCTGTTCCCAGCATGCTCTAGGTGTGTGATGTTGGGCTCAGGGGTCTCTGACAGATAGGATGACCTCTCAGCCTGTGTCTCCTGGAGAACAAGGGGTCACAGTGATGATGGACATCCAACACAGCCAATTACGAAGGAGTATCAGGGTCTGGGGCGGGAACAGGCAAATGATCTCCAGTTTTCAAGCTGAGACCTTCACCAGTCGACAGGCTCTTAGAATTAGTCACGTGTTTGACTGGGTCTTTGTGATTGATGCGTGTGTGTGGCTGACAGTGGTGTATGTGTGTGTGTGTGTCTGCAGGATGCTCATGATGGAGAGGTGAATGCAGTGCGTTTCAGTCCTGGGTCTCGTCTCCTGGCCACAGGGGGAATGGACCGCAGGGTCAAGCTGTGGGAGGTGGTCTCAGGTACGTCTCCCAGCTTTCTATGAGCAGTGTCAGGCCTGAGAGACTGCGATTCATCAATCTGCCAGGTCCTGGAGGTCAGTGATGTCATGTGAAAGGTCTGATGCCCAGGTTTCCCCCCAGTTTGCCTCTAGCTCCCAGAAGCCCCTGCTCTGTTCCCAGCATGCTCTAGGTGTGTGTGATGGGTTCAGGGGTCTCTGACAGATGGGATGACCTCTCAGCCTGTGTCTCCTAGAGAACAAGGGGTCACAGTGATGATGGACATCCAACACAGCCAATTGCCAAGGAGTATCAGGGCCTGGGGCGGGAGCAGGCAAATGATCTCCAGTTTTCAAGCTGAGACCTTCACCAGTGAATTAAGGGAAAGGGTAGACCGCATTGTCCAGAAGTCAGACCAGTGGTCACGTTCTTAAAAATGACAATAGACTTGTCTGGGTCATCTACATGCATGTCTGTCACCTCCGTACTTCTGTCCCCATCCTCTGCAGTGGTGAGAAGTACACTCCTCTAACTTCATATCTCCTAGTTGCACTTTTGAATCGCAGGTCAGAATAAATAATATGGCCTTCTATTGCATAAGAATCAGACGTGGTGTCAGATCCATTTGAGTTCTGAATAGTTGGCTTTTTTCTGAGGTCATACGGTTTTGTTCAGAGCAGTGCTTGGTTTAGTTGTCAGCAGTAATTGGTGTAGTGCTGAACCGTGATTGGATGCCTTTGGCTGTTTGCGTCAACTCTACGTCAACGGCACTAATGTGTGTAATTCTCTACCTAGACCAAGCAAGAGCATGACTTTGCTCATTTTAAAATAAAAATCAAACGGTTGCAAAAAGACACACGCACAGACATGCATGCATGCGTAGGTCAAGTATACTTTTAATACTGTTGGTACTGTTCTTTTTCAATGCTGTCCTGTCCTAAAATGATTTTATTTCCAACATCTATGTGCAGGCTTATTCACTTTTAAAAGCCCAACTAGGGACGAACATTGAAAATTAGCGCCAGCTACAAATGTTTTGATACAGGGCATCGGCGTGTTGTTAATGCAATGCGTATGTTTTTTGTATCTGTCCCTACTCAAATAAACATGAAATAAATAAACACTGCAGTTCCATCTGGAGGGCCTGGATTGTTGGAGTGAACACAGCCTTGGTATGCTAACTAGTTGTGTCCAGGTATGTGGGTGAGTGCACACATTGACAAACACTCTCTGCCCCCCCCCCCTGCAGGGCGTTGTGAGCACAAAGGGTCTTTGACTGGCAGCAATGCTGGGATCACTAGCATCGAATTTGACAGTGCAGTGAGTAACCCACCCACACAAACTCACTCCTCTGTGTTTACTCTCTCCTGTTTCCTCTGTACTTCTACAACACTCTCCCTTCTACACTCTCTACTCTTCCCCTTTGTGCTTGATGTAGTGCTTGATGTTTTTGACACGGGGACCCCCTCGAAAACAAGATGAAGGGTTTTACCCTGCTGATAAAATGCATACACCCATTTTTCTTTTCCCTGTATACTCTCTCTCTCCGCTTCACTTCGATGGTTTAAAACGTCCTCTCTAGTGACCTGTTGTTTTTGCCTTGCAGCCATAGGGCCTGACTTTCAGCTTAACTCCGTTTTGCAGTGTCTGCACACACACACAGTAAACACCTATTACACTGCGTAGCTGTGGTGCAGTCTCTCTGTTCTAAAACGCACACACACACACAAAGCTCTTCTTGAGCTCTTCCTATCGCCCTTCTCTCACCGTCCACCCTCGGCTCGCCTCAAGCCTCTACGCCTCTCTCTGCCTCTGGGTTCGAGATCTCAGTAGCGAGCGATGGCTAGTCTCACGTGTGCCTTGCGTGTCTGCCCCATAGGGCTCCTACCTGCTCGCTGCCTCCAATGACTTCGCCAGCAGGATCTGGACTGTAGATGACTACAGGCTGCGAGTGAGTACCCGTGACCTTCCTCCGGTGCCTTCTGGAGTGCTTCCTTCTCGTTGGCCTCTTGGGTGTAGGTGGCCTGCTCGGGCCGTTTCATAATGGCTGTTTATGCGTCCGTTTATTATTCTCACCCTGGATCAGTTTCAGACAGTGGTAGACGTCGACTTCCTTCATTCCAACTATGCTAGTGTTGTAAAGAAACCGTTATGGAGTGGATTTTCTGCATGTCGTCCATTACATTACAGGCATTTAGCAGACACTCTTATCCAGAGTGACTTACACAGTTTCACATTTCTTTACATACAATCCATTTATACAGCTGGATATTTTACTGAAGTAATCCAGGTTAAGTACCTTGCTCAAGGGTACAACAGCAGTGCCGGCACCTGGGATCGAACCTGCAACCTTTGCGTTACAAGCCCAGTTCCTTAACCATTATGCTAATACTACTTTGAGAAATATGAAATGGGACGAGGAGCAAAGTGAAGAAAGAGAACACTGTTTGTTAATGGGTGCCGTGTGCAAAGGAAAATATCCCTTATTACACAACAGCAAAGTCAACACTCGCACTTATACTCAACCCTACGTGGCACTGCTCATACTCCATAGGGCCGTGAGCTGGCAGGAACTTGGTCCCTGAATGCACTTTACTGTAAAAACTGTCAGTTGCTGGAGGTCCATGATGTTATGTAAAAGGTCTGATGCCCAGGTTTCCCCCCAGCTTCCCTCTAGCTCCCAGAAGCCCCTGCTCTGTTCCCAGCATGCTCTAGGTGTGTGATGTTGGGTTCAGGGGTCTCTGACAGATGGGATGACCTCTCAGCCTGTGTCTCCTAGAGAACAAGGGGTCACAGTGATGATGGACATCCAACACAGCCAATTACCAAGGAGTATCAGGGCCTGGGGCGGGAGCAGGCAAATGATCTCCAGTTTTCAAGCTGAGACCTTCACCAGTCATCAGAACAGTGGTTAGGCTCTTAGAAGTAGTCACGTGTTTGACTGAGTCTGTGGTTGATGTACATGTGTAGTTCGATGCTTATTTGACACAATGGCAGGTACTGGTTAGCACCAGACATGGGACCAAGCCCCTGTTATCCAAGTCACAAGTAAGTCTCAAGTCATTTGGTCCAAGTCTCAAGCTAAGTCCCAAGTCATCAAAACGGTGACTCGAGTCCCAAGTCACAGTGACTCAAGTCCACATCTCTGGTCAGCACTCGCATTCTCCTCGTTTAGGAGCTGTGCTGTGCATCGGTGTTCAGTATCGTCTCCCCTCTCTCAGCACACCCTCACGGGACACAGTGGGAAGGTGTTGTCTGCCCGCTTCCTGCTGGACAACGCCCGGATCGTCTCCGGCAGTTACGACCGGACCCTCAAACTGTGGGACCTGCGCAGCAAAGTCTGTAAGAGCCGTATTCTTCTGATCACATGGTCACCCCCCCCTCCCCCCCCTTGTTGAGATGAGAATTACCCCTCTGATCATCTTAAATCCTGATGGTTCATGGAGATGAAAAGCATTGACTAGATGTCTTCTGTTTTCTAAGGATACTGTATTGCTACAAATTAAAAATAAATCAACTTTGTCCCTGTTGCCTTTAGGCTTGCTTTTGGGGGTCTAGGCCTGGGTTCCCCCTCTGTTAAGCGTTTTGTGACAATTCAATTGTAAAAAGCGCTATACAAATACATTTGATTTGAAATAAATTCTGTCCATTGGTGTGTAGGTCTGCTTTAAGGGATGGCACACCAATGAATGCTGCCAACTTTGCTGCATGGGCTTTTGGCAAGCTTTGCACAAATGTTGACAACGATCACTGTTCCAGAAATTCCAACACTGATTTGTGGAGATCCCGTTTCTTGGAACACCTACTCAGATGAAGAATGAGTCCCTTATGTGGCACATTTCTGAAAATCCAAGCCTGAATTCTGTTCTTGTAAATCCTTTATATAATGCCGCCTTGAAAGGGATCATCATCATCCTCTCTCTCTCTCTCTCTCTGTCTCTCTCTCTCTGTCTCTCTCTGTCTCTCTCTCTCTCTGTCTCTGTGTCTCTCTCTCTTTCTCTCTCTCTCTCTCTCTCTCTCTCTCTGGTATGAAGACAGTATTTGCTGGCTCAGGTATGAAGACAGTATTTGCTGGCTCCAGCTGTAATGACATCGTGTGCACAGAGCAGTGTGTCATGAGTGGCCACTTTGATAAGAAAGTGCGTTTCTGGGACATCAGGTGAGCTGTAAGCCGAACCGTGGATGTGGATCATTCTGATGGGCCTGTGTGCGTCTGGCTCGCTCTGATTGCCCTGCGTGTTTGACGGCTAGAGCGGAGAGCATCGTGCAGGAGCTGGAGCTGTTGGGCCGGGTCACCTCCCTGGACCTGAACCACGAGCGGACGGAGCTGCTCACCTGCTCCCGTGACGACCTGCTGAAGATCATCGACCTGCGCAGCAACGCCGTGCGCCAGTCCTTCAGGTGAGCGCCACACGCTACTCAGAGCAGGGGTCCTCCGCTCCGCTCTCACACATGCACTCTCACGCGCGCTCTCTCACGCGCTCTCTCTCACGCACTCACACTCTCTCTCTCTCTCTCTCTCTCTCTCTCTCACTCTCACTCTCACTCTCACTCTCACTCTCTCACTCTCTCTCTCTCTCTCTCTCTCTCACACTCTCTCACACGCTCTCTCACACTCTCTCTCACTCTCTCTCTCTCTCTCTCTCTCTCTCTCTCACACTCTCTCACACGCTCTCTCACACACTCTCTCTCTCTCTCTCTCTCCGTAGTTCTCCGGGCTTCAAGTGTGGATCAGACTGGACAAGAGTAACGTTCAGGTGAGACGGAGGAGTGCACGCGATTCAGGGATCCCTGTGTGACTATGTTTATATGCCTGTCCATGTTTATATGTTTGCTTTTGCTGTGTGTCTGATATTGCATAGCTGTGTGTGCATGTAGCCCTGTTTGTGTGGTTGTGATGTGTGTGATGTTTGTGACGCGTGTGTGTGTGACGTTTGTGACGTGTGTGACGTGTGACTCTGCTCCGTCCTCAGTCCTGATGGGTGCTATGTGGCGGCCGGTTCAGCGGATGGAACCCTGTTTGTGTGGAACGTACTGACTGGGAAGTTGGAGCGTTCCCTGGACAAGCACCACAGGTCAGATTCCCCTACACCCTGCCCCCTTCCCCCCCCCCCAGCTCTGTTGTAATAATAATAATATAATAATAATAATAATAAACTATTTATATAGCACCTTTCATACAAAATTGCAGCCCAAAGTGCTTTACAGCAGAGAAATGACATGTACAGAGAGCTTCACATAAAATACAGTAAAATAGACATAAAGTAAACATAAAAATAGATAAAACCCACATGACAATAATAAAAGTAGATCAATTAAGATAGAAATAGGGTACATTAAATGCGTAATTAGCAAAAGGCTAAAGTGAAGAGAAGTTTTTTGCTTACTTTTGAAAATATTTGTGATTGGCTTTTTCCGCTGTAACTGTGTTCTGATTGGTGCTCTGTCTTGCAGCTCTGCCATCAACGCAGTGTCCTGGTCCCCGTCTGGGGCCCATGTGGTCAGTGTGGAGAAGGGCAGCAAGGCTGTGTTGTGGTCTGACATCTGATTGGCTGAGTGCTCGTGCAGGGCTGTCTCTGCGTAGGAGAAGCTCCTCTCAGTGACAACTGCCCCCCTCCCCTTGCCCCCCCAGCAGCATCTACAGCTCCCAGAACTCGCACCCATTCTCCACTTATCCTGGCTACTCCGTTTCCTCTGACACTGAAGGATACATGAAGAGATTGAAAGCACTAGAAGTCACTACTATCGGCCTGGGGGGGGAGCTAAAAAGGAGGATTTGAACTTATGCTGATTTTCTGGCGGACAAAGTCATGGAGTTGGAATGACATTTTTGTCCCTCTCGTTGATCATGCGAGACAATACAGGAGAACTGTTTTTTTGTTTTGTTTTGTTTTTTTCATCAGGGTTTGTAATCTTAACATTCACACCTTATTCATTTTAAAATGATACAATAGGACCCGTATAGAACTTGAATTACTGAAATTGTATTCTGTTTTACATTTTTCTCTCACTTGCTAAAACGATGAGCTGCAGTTCTACTAGAGGTTTAGTTAACCATTTAGCTAATTCTGTCTGGTCATTTGAAAAAACATTTAAGGAAATTGGGTTGTCTGTTTGATGAACTGTTCGGTTGGAACATTCAACCTTTAAGTCGGTTAAAGTCGGCGTTTGCCCGGTGAGAAGCATGCATTCATTTATTTATGATTCTTATTGAAAATACAGTGAACACAAGATGCGCTTGAAAATGTTTTATTTTGTATTAAAGGGTTGTTTCACCTGATGATCAAACACGATGGGATGCAGTGAAGTTCATGACCTACTTCTGCAGACAGAACCGGCCTTTTGTCAATCCAGATTTCATATTGATCGTTGGGGAGAACTGGGGGCTATGATCATGGGTGTTTATGGTTCACGATGACTGATGGGCACAATGGTATGACCTCTGCCGCAACCCTAAAGTATGTCCTGCAGAAACGCTCTGTGGGAGAGCCCTTTGGCATTGTGTGCCACCTCTCCCTATACATAACTTCAGTAGAGCTAGAGAGATGAAGGCAGCTGTAGTGATGGGCACACGGGCACAGTGTAGTGAGAAAGGGACAGGGGTTTGAGGTGGAGAGAATGGGGGCAGCAGCAGTGTCGAGTGGACAGTGACTCCCTCTAAAAGTAAAATTGCGTATGTATGATTTACATATCAAAGCTCATGTTTATTCTCAAAAATTGTGTTCGTTTTTTTAACAGTTCTGATGCAGTAGAGCTGCGTTCCGAAACGCGTTCTTGCATTCTACCTTGCGCACATTTCAAGTTCGTGTGAGCGACTGGGTAGGGAATGACCTGCTGTGTTGCGTGTTTGGGAGGACCAGTACTTCCAGTATGCATTGACACCTACTTTATCCATACTGTTCGCTCCCACAGCCAGAGCTCCGTGCTATGTCATGCTACTAAAATTCAGGCGAAGAGAGCAGCGATTGAGGAACGTCCGTCTTCAAGTATTGTTTCCTCGACATACTTGGGCAGGAAATATTACTTCAGGAAGTTGTATAAATCTACTCCATGTAACGGTTGTTCGAAGGGAGTTTGTCAAGGTGATGACAAATGTAAACAATTTCGTACATTCTCGCCAGTATGCGTGGCAGTATGTATGATCGAGTGCGCTTGACTACGTAGTATGCATTCTTGGGTTTTGGAACAAAGTCTTGTTCTGATCTGTGTTCCGCTCTGGCCACCAGGGGGCAGTCTGTCCTACGCTGTGTTTGTGTTCTCCATTTAGTTTGCACTCAGTGCAGAGAAGTCATGGATTTTCTGCCATAAATGGACAGACCTCTTTGTAACCCCTGGTCTCTGGCTGTTCTCCAGTATTCCCTGTCATAAACCTCCCGGAAGCACAAAGAGGAGAGGCGATGGGTTGGTGCGCTGGTCTGGGGGCTGCTTATCGTTCCCCCCTCTGCTGCGATCAGTTTAGGATTGTAAACTTCAGTAATGTATGTTAACTGTATGCACACTATAAAGAATACATATCTTGATTGTTTTGATTATGTACTTCCTGTCCCGATCGGTTTTGGAGTTTGTGTGAATGGGGCAGATTACCACATGACATGGTAGAAAGTGTCTAATAAAGAAGCTATTGCAAGTGCGTAACAAAGAGGACCATTGTACTGTGAAGCGGTTGTTGTTCTGTGTTACCGAGCGGTTCGATGTGTGGGCTGTGATGTGGTGTTCCAGATTACCGCGCAGGCTGTGATTTGAGGGAGCGTGTCATCGGCGGAAAGAGGATTCATTCCAGTTTGGGTCGTCAAAGTCCAGTCACACGACCATCCGTCATCGCTCTCGTCCCAGGAAGCGTAAAAAGCCCATCGGTGTGATATCAGGGCTAAAGCTGGAGTGTCATCGATCAGAAAGGAGACCAGAAGGTCATCCAGAGGTTCGTACAGCAGGTCACACACACTCCAGCTGATGGTGTAGATCTGTCATGGTTTCATTCAGCAGACAGATCGCTCAACACCTGCGCTGTGACCACAATGGCACCCCTAGGGGTGTAGAAAGCACAAAGCGATTGAGTGGTGAGCCGGAACGTAGGCCAAACTTGTGTCAGAGCGTGCCAAATAGTGCACGCCGTTGGACCCAAAGGGAATGTTGCGCCAACTTGACTTTCTTCCAAAACGTCCTCATGTCTCACCAGGAATAATACTTCTGAGTCGGAGCCTGGGTAGCCATGGTGATTTACCATGGGCGGGGGGGTGGAAGAGGAGGAGAACCGATGCGTCACGTCCTGGAAACGACATCCTGTTAAATTCTTCCCAAGTCACCTCTTTGGTTCTGTGTGGCTCAGTAGGTAGAGCACGGCGTTGGCAACACTTAGGTTGTGGGTTCAATCCCCACTGGGACCACATATACTGAAAATGTATGCATTCACTACTGTAAGTCGCTTTGGATAAAAGTGTCTGCTAAAATGGCATATATTATATATATTATACTCTGTCCTGGGCTGTTCTGTTTGTCTGGTAAGGGGGTGCTATATGTTGTGTTCATTTCACATTTAATTTTCTTTTGGGGTCCTAAAGCCATTTATAGAAATCTTAATATTACAGGTTTTAACAGGAAAGTATATGTTCCATATCATTTGATATTATACTTAACATTCTTTTTTAGGTTTTCACTAGTGTAATAATTCACATTCATGATGTTCTGTTGATGTGACCATATGTTTATATTGTCAGCACAAATTTGGGCTTGCGGTAGAAGTTTTGTGTCAAAATGGGGTGGTGTTGGGGAGTGTGCTGTTCTCCTGTAGGTGTGTTTGGGATCTTCCTGTGCCAGGGATTAATTTCCCTTTGTGAAGGTAATCTCTTAATGTCTCTATGCTGACCACAACAGCTCAGCTAGATTGCTGACATGAACAACAAGGGATTACAACTATGGCCCATCCTCTATTCTACCTCCTCCCATTGATTCATGAACTCCAGATGACTGCACATACACCACTCCCCCTGCCCCACGGTGAAGCAATGCACTTGCATGTACACAACTCCCCCCCACTTGGTGGTGGTGGGCACCACTTGGTGGTGGGGGGGGGGGATTAGGGCCTCGGGCCTGGGCTTGGGTTGTAATTGTGCTGACCGAGGGGAATTGACCCATTCGATCCCATCTTTATCCTGAGGCTGGAAGGTGTGGAGGGTACAAATGCTGTCAGCAACACGGGCCTTCTCACTTCTGTCAGATCCAGACCAGCTCATTGCCTCAGCCATATCGGGTCAGTCTTCGACCACTGCCCACCTTTGGGGGGAATCCATTCTACATCGGGGTGGATGTAGAATTCCACCATTCCATTGGGGTGGAACAGTGGGGCTGTCAGGGCTGCTTAGCTGCAGGGTGGGTTTGCTGGGTAGTAAGAGGGGATGTTTGGCAGTGGGGGCAGTAATCAGGTCTCCAATTCTGGACGGGAATGAGAGTAACTGTGGATGTCACTGCTCCATCAGGAAGGTGTGGGTTTACAGAGCAGGACCACTTCAAACCTCTGGCCTGACTGTTTGGTGTGGTGAAATACGAGAAGTTTGCCCTGAGGGTGATGTCAGTTTTTGTGCTTCAGCTGGAAAGGAGTTCACCATGAGCCCCAAACATGTAGTCTTCAAGAGGCTCTCTCGCAATAAGTCGGTGAGTCAAGTGCGTTGTCTCGTCGACGTAGAATAGTGGGCCCCATACTTAATTGCATCGAAGGAAGCTTTATACACACGACATACTTTAACACATACCTCACCCTGGTAACTGCATACATGCCATGCCTTACTGTAGTAACATATACATTGTGTGTGTATATGTGTGTGTGTATATATATATATATATACACACAATACCTCACCATGTTAACATCATACATGCCATGCCATTGTATATTTCGGACTGATTAAGAGTGTGTTCAGTGCTATGAGCTCCCATTTTCACAATCTGCTCAATGGTATGTATTAAAGAGATGGTTGTTGTTATAATGTGCAAGGGAAAAGACCTCACCACAGCAACTCATAACTAGACATACTTAAACTGGCCAAATATATAGTTTATAATATTTTTCCTTTCCTGGGTGCCAGGCAACAAATAATGGCCTCCCCTTGTCAATCAGTATGTGCAGGAGTATGTTCTGCATAACATAAACCTGCTGTCCTGTAGGCCAGTGATCCCCAACCTCGGTCCTGGGGGCCCACTGTGTGTGCTGGTTTTCGTTCCAACCATAATTCTAGCCTCTATTGTAACTAGCTGTTAATTGTTCTTAATTAGACACTTTTAATTGATATTAAAGCATGATTTCACACTTAAGACCATATGTCAGAAATAGCTATGCATGCCATGAACAATAAACGTCCCATGTTCACATCCCAGGACATTTAATCAGTCACTATTGCTCTCATCTTCTGTAACTCACTGTATGACACATGATTCCTTTACAAAGAGGGAATCTTTTAATTGATTCAATTGTAGACAGGTGAAATCAGTGGGGGCCTTATTTTTTTTTTTAAGTGAACAGCTGGTCACAGAAACCATTTGTGGAAAATGAAGAATTCAATGACAAAGCAATTGGCAACAAGCCAAACCTGCATTGTGTTAAAATAAGTTCCAAGAAGAAAATGGTCGAACTTACACAGGTGTTTTCAACAACCTTAATTGATCAAGAGACTAGCAGGAACAAAAACCAGCACACCCAGTGGGCCCCCAGGACCGAGGTTGGGGACCACTGCTGCAGGCAACCCTGTTCTTGGCTGGTATTTCACAAGGCGGGATTAGGAAGTTAGCCGGCTAACTAAATTTGGCAAAATTCTATTGGATAATTTTTTTTACAAATGTTAACCAGCTAACTCCTAATCTCCTCATAATCATGTTTTGTGAACATGAAACATAAACATGAAATGTTCCGTTAAATACATAGTTGGGTAAATCGCCGTGTAATAATGATGTACATCAGATATAGTGAAGGCCACGTATGGAAGAGAAACCAGAAACGTCTCCCAGCAGTCCAGGGCCACGTGTCCCTTTCTACTTTAGCGTCTGCTAAATGCTTAAAATGTAAAATGTAATGTACTCCTGCTCTGCCCTGTAGCAATGGAGTTCACAGGGTAATGCTGTGTTTCTCTTGCGTCAGGTGGGGGTGTACATGTGGAAGAGAGACTTTGTGGACGCAGTCGCTGAGTCCAACAGAAGCGCAGAAGTACACCGAGAGAAATCCAATAGTTTCACTAATACTGACCTGAAAGATCAGGTGACCTGATTGTGTGTGGCATATTGAGCTAAACTGTCCCTGTAATCTACCCCCTTCCCCTTGTGCTCAAGATGGTGTTGTACTGGTGGGTCCTGAACAACTGAGAGGAAAAAAGGTATTCGCTTTCACCTGTTGTACCCTTGAGCAAGGTGATTAACCTGAACCTCTTCAGTACAATACCCAGCAATAATACGGACATGGATAGTTTATAAAAAAATGTAAACTGAGTAAGTCACTGTGGATAAGGGTGTCTGTAAGCAAATCGATAACTATAATCATCATGATATCGAGTTAGTCACTGTGCAAGTACTCCTGTTTCCATGCATGTAACCGCTAGGAAAAATGAAGAATTTTCATTGAGGGGTAAAAAAAAAAAAAAAAAAAGAGGAAACTGTTGCCCCCTAGTGTATGTCATGCTGTCCTGCAGCTTCTGCAGGTACGGTCGAGATGACGTGGACGTCTTCGGGCATAGCATTCCGCAGGGACATCTACCTGTCAACCCGCCAGGTGTACCCCGCCCTGCAGGATAAGGAAAGGAGCACACGCACACCAAGATGCAGGAGAGACTGCTAAACAAGCTGGGGGACAATGCCTACCCCCTTCTTTGAGGATAGGGGAGCGTCATTGACGCGATGTAAATACCACATTTCACTCCATCACCATTTTTTGTTCACAATTACACTTTACATTTTAAGCATTTAGCAGACGCTCTTGTCCAGAGCGACTTACAAGATGTGCATTAATACATGGTAGGAACAATCATAGTTAGCGCACAAGATCAGTGCAGTAATTCAGTGATGGACATAATTGCAGGCGTCTGTGTATCATACCTGTAACACACAATGTAGTACAGGGGTGCCCAAGTTCGGTCCTGGAGAGCTACTGGGCTTTTGTTCCAGCCCTTCACTAACACACCTGATTCCATTAATCACTTCACTAACACACCTGATTCCACTAATCAACTGCTCGTCAAGGCAATGAATGTTCAAATCAGGTGTGTTAGTGAAGGGCTGGAACAAAAGCCTGCACACCCAGTAGCTCTCCAGGACCGAACTTGGGCACCCCTGATGTAGTAAGTGCTTGAAGTATAGTGTGTGTAGTTGTGTAGTGATCAGCTGGTGTGTGGTGTTCTAACGTGGGTAGGCTGTGTGCATCACGTGTGACGTCTGTGCTGTGCTTAGTGGTTGTAAAGGGGCTGCGCTCTGTTTCAGTTCCCAGACAACCTGTGGATGTCAGAACAGCTGAGACCCTGGCCACCTTCAAGCGACGACTGAAGACTCACCTCTTCAGGGTGCACCTCTCCCCGTAGTCGGGTTTTTGTTAACTTAGGGACATAGTTGCTTAGTTTTAGACGTCTACTTGTTTGTATTGTATTAGGCTTAGGCGTTATTTCCTGCATTGAGTGCTTTACTGCTACCTCTGAGTTGTGGCTACAGATTTACCTACAGGGTCCTAGTTTAACTATGTGGTTGCTCCTAGCACCCAGGAACTGTACTTCCCACTAGGGTGGCTTTCAGCTAAACTGTTCTTGACTACGGTTAACACTTTGTTGTACGTCGCTATGGATAAGAGCGTCTGCCAAATGCCTGTAATGTAATGTAACAACCTGCCATGCTCTGTGGCACTGCAGCCCCTTCCAACCGACGTCACAATAACACACAACTGCCGTCAGTTACTTGTGAACTAGTGTTAGATTTATGAGGCTGACACTTATAAAGAAATGCAGCATTTGTCTTAAATACATTATTTTTCCCCCCCAATTTTTAAGCAATACTGAATATCGGTTTTCCTCTACGATTTAGTCTACATTCCAAATACAATGTTTATTAAAGTTGACGTTCAGTAGTTTGGGAGTACTTTGTAGTGGCATTAACTGACTCTTATCCCTTTTCGGTTGTGAATTTAATGTAAAGAATCTATGAAAATATTAGATTTTCCGGCTCCACAGTGATCATAGGACTGGCGATGATGCGTCGATAAAAATGTAATGGTATGTAGACTTGCTAATGTTAATCAAAGTTAAGGACTACAGTGAAGTATATTCAGGCCTTTAGTCAGTCTAAGAGTATCTTAATTCCAGTGAGTCAAACAGTCAGTCACTCACTCACTCACGGTCAATCTCAAAAAATCAGTCCATCATTCAGAGTTTGTCTGTCTGTCACAGTGATCTCCTCTGTATTTCAGTGAGATTGGTATTGACGTGCCCTTCCTGCTGATGCATCCCAAACCTGACTCGGGTAGAGTTTACCCAATGCAATTTGTTTGAAATCACATCCTCACTTCCTGTGCACACAAGTCTTCATTTATTTGTCTTTATTTAACCAGGTAAAATCAGTTGAGAACCAATTCTCATTTACAATGATGACCTGGCCAAGAGGTATCAGCAAGAGGGTATGAAATAAACACAGTCAACACAAAACTACACATACAGCACAGGTACAAAAATAAATTAAAACAAAATAAATAATAATCGGTGGTGTGATTTTCCTGATTATTCAGGAAATGATGATTTTCTGGTGCTAAATATCTCTGGCTATTTGGCTTTATTTGCTCAACATTCTCTCCTGCTATCAGCTGTCAGAGTGCAGCATTTCTTAATGTGTATGCTTATGACATTCACATGTCCACAAGATATCTATGGTCTGAAAATAAACATTTCCTGATTAACCAGGAAAAAAAATCACATCCCTGAATAATAATAATAAATAAATAAACCAATAAATAAACACTAAGTGCAAGAGAAGGTGAGTTACTGGATATCCTTTGTAGAGTTGTAACGGGACAGCGAGCGAGAGAAAAGAAGGCTGGTCAGCAGGTGCAGCAGGCAGACCTGTTGCAGATATTTGTGCCTTCACCCTAAGGCCTATATGCCCTTAAGTATACAGTGAAAAACGAGTAAATGCGAACCCAAAAATAAACATCGGAATGCAGAATATAAGAAATGCATTCAACTGCGGCAAGAACATGAGGGTTTATTTAATCCATCCACAAATAAACTCTCCTCACAGCTGTGGAAGCACAAGAATTGTAAAGAAACATGAAATGAAAGGGTGGAAGAATGAAATGAACGAGAATTGTATATAATTAAATGAAATGAGCAGCAACAATATAGACCAGTGATCATTTCTTATGTGCAGAGACATACTGATCTAAGCATCAAATGGATTCTAAGATGTTATTATGGCACACAGATTTTTGGGAGGTTTTATTAGTTGGGCCAGTTTTGGGTAGTAGAAGTATTTGTTTTGAAGTAGGGCAGGCACCCTTGTGTAGTTTAGTCCAGTGCAGGTACAGAAGCAAGGCTAGGCCTCTCAATGTATTCATAGCAATAACATGTGTGATGTGTGAAAATTCCAGAGTTTTCAGTCAATACATTTTGTGGTGGGTCTATGGGTTTGTCCATGAATACTGATGGATTTCTACCTTGCTGGGTAGAAATCAGTGAGCGATGCTGTACAAACCAAGCCAATTTTGGTAACCACATACCAGGGGCCATATGTATCAAGCCACTCAAAGTAAGAAATTGGTCTCAAGTGTAACTTAAGTGTAATAATTGGTGTCTAATTGGTGGCACCGTTGCGAAGACGCATACGTCCGCATACCTTCCAAGACAGGAAGAATGTTTTAGAAATGTTTGATGCACAGTTAATCAAACGTTATCGCTTCGATCGCCAGGGAATCCTCTTTGTCGCTGATCTTGTGTGGGATGTAATATCGCCGGCAACTTTGAGAAGTAGCACAGTTACGGCAGAGATGCAAGTTATTTAAATGTATTCTACCTTTAAGGTTTAGGCACAGTACCTCCACCTGCATATAAAGTGTAACTACATTAACCGATGTTCATCATCAATATTGCAATATGAAACAAATTTGTTTCATAAATAAATACCAGTGCCAGATGTTGCCACCTTGAAAGTGGAGATTTCCTGACGTGCTTTGGATAGAACATTGTACCATTTTTTTCTGCTTTTGACCGGGCTCAGAATGGTGGAGGCGAAGCTTGCATTAATGTTGTCTGCGATTCCTTCTGTCCCTTCACATGTTAAACTGGGATATCAGATAAGACGTTAAATGAGAATCTGCAAAATTGTGCAGAAGGTTTTTCTATAAATGCAAATGGAAAAGGAATTCTTTGGCTCAGCTCTGTACTTTTCTGATTATATTATTATACATAAACCGCTAAGTCTCTCTGCCAATGGTTTGGTGTTAATGAGTAAGAGCAGGTGTTTTGCATCAGGGGGGTATGTTGGGGGTATCACTAGGATGTAGGGTGCCTGTAGAGTAGCCATGTCAGAAACAGGCCTCTGAAGTCATGATTCTTGGTGTTAAACATTTTATTTGAATTGTTTTTTAAAAGGCTGAACAACATACAGAAGAAACGTACAACAAAATACAATAGATAAAAATGAACCCATAAAACCCTGTGATGTCTAATGGGGACAGGTCTGTAAAGTAAAGTAGATCTGGTCGTGTGCTATGGGAGAGGGATCAGAGATCAACCTAATGCCCCTCATTTCAACTCTTAATCTCACCCTGCCACTTTCACACGTCCATCTGCCTGACGACTAACACCTCCATCTGGGACATTTATCAGTAACTCTTGGCTCAGGGTACACCTGTTTAAAGTCGGTTTTTGACAGAATCTATAATATCCTGATAAACTTGGATTATCAGGCATACACTAGTATGAAAACCCCAGTGGAACAACTATTAGGGAAGTAACTGTAGACGTTAACTGCAAACATCATGTCAAGGGAAGGAAGCAATGGGTGCTGAAGGCCCTGTGTGTTCACTCTCACACTATATTTATTCTCTGCATCTATGGTCTTCTACAGAGGTTTAGTTACACAAGTGTTGGAGTGATTTAGAACTGAACCTACAACACTGAGTGGACAGGGGGAGGGGAGGAGCCCATTGGATACAGGAGAAGTGTTTGACAGCTGGGTCTGGATGGAGTGTCCAGTGGTTAAGTTACGGTTGAGGTGGGTGTGGGTGTGGGGTCAGTTTCACCCCAATCGTAAGTTTGTGTCGGCCCGCGGGTTACGAATGGTGCAGACCTCATTACATCAAGCATCATCAAGTTGCATGTGTCGGGGTGGAGCAGGTATCCGCTGAAAGTGCTGCTACTCTCAGCGCCGGCGTACATGCCATTGGTATTGATGTCCCTCACCTGCAGCCACACCTCGTCACCTTGGTCCAGGTGCAGCACCACCTGCTGTGAGGCGGTCCCGTAGTTCATGGTCTCAATGGTCTTCACTATAGCTATGTAATTGCGGAAGAGCCCCACCCTGAGCACCTTGCGGTAGACGGCCAGGTGGTAGCTGAAGACATACGTGCCTGCGACGGGGGCTATGTATATGCCAAAGGGATCATAGTGTCCTTGGAGGTTGTAGATGATTTCTGTGAATGGTACCGGGAGGTTGGGGAGAGGGAAAGATGTGGCCAGCGCTGCAGAGAAGGCCGACTGGATAGCGGGAGTACATGGCCCTGGAATTCCCATGGCACCTGGCTCTCCCAGGTCCCCTTTCTCACCAGGTGTCCCTGTCTCACCCTGAATGCCCATATCCCCCTTGTCCCCTTTGGGCCCTGGGGATCCCGGTGCCCCGTTCAGACCATCAGCTCCATCTTCGCAGTTACATTCCCCTTCCATCCCCTGGTCCCCTTTCTGCCCATGTGCCCCTGGCCTGCCTGCAGGACCCATATTGCCTGTGTCACCCTTTGCCCCCATGTCCCCCGGGGTTCCCGCTAGCCCTGGTAGTCCTCTTGGTCCTGAGCGGCCAGGCATCCCCGGCTCCCCCGGTGGGCCCGGGATAGACTCGCAGTCGTGCGGACACTCCCCTGGCTCACCCGGAACCCCCTGCTCGCCGGCAGGTCCCACGAAACCCATGTCCCCTTTATCGCCTGAAAACAAAATGCAGCAAAGATGAATAGGTGATTGCAGTGTGAATGTTTTTAATGCAAAAAATGTCCCTTCTCTTGCTTCTCACCCTTATAGCCGCGTTGTCCTTTTGTCCCCATGTGTCCTATCAGCCCAACGCTTCCCTTCTCTCCGTTATCACCTTTCTGCCCTGAGAGAGGGACAGGAAAGACGCATTCACACATTGTAATTTTGTGTTGAACATTCAATCAATCAATCAAGTTTATTTATATAGCACAGTTTTGTACAAATTAATGCAATTCAGAGTGCTTTAACAACAGTGAGTTAATTTATGGAGACAATAAAATGATTAGAATCAGTTTCAAATATAGGAAATCAGTTTAAAAACACAATAAAATTAAAATTAAAATTAAAAACGAAATAAGATTTAGCTGACAAGTAAAACTGATAAAAGTGCAGTAGAGTGATAAAAGTGATAAAAGTGCAGTAGATTTAAAATTTGGACTGGGCTTAATAAGAATATAGTAAAATGCAGTACAGTTTAATCATTACAGTCGAAGGCCCGTGAAAAGAGCAAAGTTTTCAGTCCAGATTTAAAAGACATAATTGTAGGAGCATGTCTAAGGTCATAAGGTAAACATTGAACTATTTATTGTTTAGTATTTACAGTATGTAATGGGGTGTATTACGTTTTAACATTGACAGGGTGTCCGTGGTCCCTGCTGCCACCGTGTTGTCAGGTTCTGTACGTGTAGTCACGTGGTGATTGGGTTGTGTTAGTGTCGATGTAGCGCTGTTGAGATGTGCGCTTACCCTTGAGGCCCTGTCGACCCACGAATCCTGGCCGTCCCCGCATCCCAGTGAGGCCCCTTACACCTGGACTGCCTGGACGTCCTGGAGTGAGAGAGAGAGAGAGTGAGAGAGTGAGAGAGTGAGTGGGCAATGCCTCCAAGTTCTAACTTGGGGGGGTTTTGGGGGAACCTCTACCATATCCCCCTCTACCGCACTGACAATATCATACAAATGCATGTTTCCTTCCCAATCCTAAGTGAACTGTACACATAATGCAAACATGACACATACCAAGCCATACAAGAACTGTGCAATACAAATCTGGGCCTTCCATAAAGTAGCAAACCCTACCAGCTCTGACTTCCCGCACTATGCCCTACCATGTCAAACAGCATTGCAGACGTCCTGTGCTGCATGAGGTTAAAATAGTTGTCACAGGACGAGAGCCTGCAGAGAGATGCCGGAGCAGCAGGTGGAGGTGGACTGTGTACCTGCTAGACCCCTGTCCCCGTCCTCGCCCTTGGGTCCCACTGTGCCCTTGCAGTGGGAGCAGATGCAGTACCAGGGCATACTCGAGACGGGCGGCGGGTCCGGCATCTCCAGGAGCATGGCACAGTACGACAGGTCAGGCATGTCGTCCGAGGCATATGTGTAGTTGTCGGGCATCGCTGTGGCTGGAGAGAGAGAGAGCCAGAGCAACAGCCCGACTGGGATCCAAATCACCTGGGGGAGGAGGAGATGGGAGGAGGAGATGGGAGGAGGGGAGAGGGGAGGGGAGGAGGGGGGAGGAGGAGATGGGAGGAGGAGATGGGAGGAGGGGGGAATGTTTGCTTTGTCATTAAAAAATGATCATGCATAAAAAAATATATTTAAACAGACTTTTTTTTTTTTTTCTAATTTTTTTTTTACAATTTTACCCCCCTTTTTTTTCTAATTTGGTAGCCAATTACCTGTTACCTGGGAGGGAGGCATATTTAAACACTCTTAATACCCTTTTCAATACCCCTCGTGTCCCTGAACACTGGCAAGTCACTTAAATCTTAAAACCACATTATTATAATTATTGGCATCAAATAATACATCAATATGGTAAGCATGGCATGATGCATTAAATACATTACAACAGAATGGTACAGAGCACTCAGTATAGCATAGGGGATATTCAATTTTAACATTGACAGGACGTCTGTGGTCCCCATTTTCACAATGTTGTCAGGTTGTGTATGTGTAGTCACTTGGTCGTGACAGTGAAAAGCCGTGTTAAAATAAAAACAATTGAGGGGACAAATCACTTATTTGAGATTTTTTTAATGAAAACTATGGGCTCTAAAGTGCTCAATATGTCTCAGATGTACAGTAATGTGATGCTAAAATTCCTATTTAAAAATGACGATGTTATACATGTGACTGCAATTACAATGGTGTATAAGAAATATATTCTGCATTAGCCCTGCAAATAAATTAAAAATTAAATCAATGGATCGTTTAACTCTATCATTGTTTGCACTGGCCCAAAGTCTGGTGTGAATAACAAACTGTCCTGCTAATTGATATGTCAGGTTGAGTTACGCTACTTGTAACCGATTGTATTGTAAAGTGCTTTGGGTTTGACGATAAGATCTGTGTATAAATACAATGTATTATTATTGTTTTGCAATGTTTATTTTTGTATGGATCAGAGATCAGTCAAACACAAATGCAATACTATACAAAGGTTCAGTGTCAGTCTTCTTTATGGACCATTATCTTTTTATTTTTATTTTTAATTTTTTATTAATGATTTTACCCTGTTTTTCCTCGCAATTTGGTAGCCAATTACTCCCGCTATTCTTAGTTCAATCCCCTCCCTCATAGTTCACTGCCGTAGCCCTGTGACCGGCAGTGACAATGGCGAAGTGCTGCCTCCTCCGAGACAGCACTCGTCGTGCTGTCGACTGTAATTCCGGCACCCCAGAACCAGTCCTGTGCACAGCGAACTGTGTCGGCTTCCCTCCCCACTCCCTGGGGCAGACAGCCAATTGCCGCCCCGGTGGCACTCCCAGCCAGAGCCGACTCTGGAGCGACGGGGAATCGAACCCCTGGACTCCGTGGCCAGCGTCAGACGTTGAAACCACTAGACCACTATGGACCGTTATCTTAGTCTTCCATCAGTATCTGATTACCACCATTATCGTTATTATAGAACCAGCATATAGCACACATGTACTTTCTACTAACACACCTATACACATAAATTCCCCTGATCCGTCTACACTGGTAGTGCCTTCTAACCCATCTAGACATTGTATAGTCCTTGGCACCGATACATTTGGCCATACCGAACCATGTAAAACGACACCAGGTAGTAGCCATCACACTTACCAGTCCCGTAGAGCTTGGAGGCATCTTCACACAGATGAGATCTCCTTGGAATGAAGAGCAGTTAACAGGAAACGTTTAATATATACACCTCATCAACAGTAGCACTCCACCCCACCCCCGTGCCATCCTCACAAAGCCATATTGCAGGAGAATAAAAGCCTTTGTGTGGTGTCAGGAAGTGTTTTCCCACACATGTGTATAATGACCTCACCAAAAACCTTCAAGGGTGACAATGGATTCAAGTAAAAAAAAAAAAAAAAAAAAAAAAAACCTCTTTCGGGTCTATATTATTACAGAAGCATCTAGGTGATCTCCAACTAAACTCCCAGACTGACACCTGACCATGTTCAATGGAGTCATGTGGTTCATTTCTATGTTCTAGGAAAGAAAGACTTTGTGGCCTGGTTATGGTCACTTTTCTCCAGTGGGGGAAGGTCACAAAAAAAATTATTTAACCCAGTGTGTCATGGGACTAAGGTTTGTCATAGATACCACTGCAGCACATTGTGAGAACTCCTTCTCTCAGTGCCTCAACTACCTTTCATGATCAAGTCAATCATTTGCACTATTTAAATCTTTATTACATATTTTATGTTCTGTTCTGTGGGGGAGTTGTGTGGGGGTAGGGGGTGGGGCAGACTGAGAACCATCTTCAGCATTTTCATCCATCTAGCACAGAGGTTTAGGAACGCTGGTGCTGGAGAGACGCAGGATCTGCCGCTTTTTGTGTTCACCCTAAATCAGCAACCAAATCCGACCCAAGAAACCAGGGGAGACGAGGTAACCGTGTAATCGACTGCTTTAATTGATCAATTTAGTGCCGAGTAACAATGAAAACTGATCTTTGACCAGGACTAACATCGGCGCCGGCACGAACACTGGTGCTGGGACTGACACCTGTTTCAAGACTGACAACAGCACCAGGACTGACACCAGCTACAGGACCGACAGGGCTACTGAAGGGGGGCTCAAGCCATGGGGATGCTTCGAATGTGCTTTGAACAAACAAGCTGTCTATTGAGCAGGGCTGGGCAGTTGGTGTAGGCTTTTGTTGCGACCGAGCAGCAACACACTTGATTTGATTGATCAACTAATCAGTCTTCAGTCAAGTCTTTGATGAGTAGAATTGCCTGTTGCCGGAGAGTAGATAGATAGATGCTGCAGCCAGGAGGATGCTCATTTGGGGATGGGGATGGGGGTGTGGGGGTGTGGGGCTCTGGGGAGAGCGATACGGGACCTGTCTCACCCCAGGCTGTGGAACCAGAGACCACTTCATTCACATGGTCTGCATAATAAATCAAACGAGTTGGAAACCCGAGACACTAAAACAAGCTTCAAGCACAAAGAGATAATGCAGCCTTAATGCCTACACCCAATAATTGCCCTCATTTCCACCAAATAAGACACAAACTCACCCCCATTTTAAATACATTTTTATTAGTGTTCTTCCTCGTACGTGTCCCATTTAATTCTTTGTGTTCTTCCAATCAGAGGTTTACCACTTCCAGATGCCTTGCATTAATGTCCGCTATCTTGACCATGGAATGCTCTCTAATGATGAGGTTTGGCCATTTGTTCAGAGGTTTGTTATGACCGCACTTAAACAGGGCGCAGTTTGCTCGGTACGATAATATGACAGTTTCAATTAACTAGGGTCATTACAAAACATGAAAAGTGCTTAGTTCGTAGCATATATTAACATTTCAATTGTATTACCACACTTTATCAAATGTATAATTTTCACCAATTCTACTACTTCTACCAGTACTACAACTATAGGTCTAATGCTTAGGTCTAAGGTCATTGTTACATGGTTAGTTTTGTCTTCGTTGTAGCTGGAAACTATTAAGTAGTGTAATTTAAAAGTTTCGTATTATATTTTCGTATTGCTGTATATTTAAAGTTGTATTTATTTATTTTTAAATCGATTCGATTATTTTCATTACATTTTTAATCCACTGTCTGTTATGAAGTAGGCTGTGTGTGGCTTCACAGCTATAACTCCAGCTAGAAGGGAAGAAAATAAAACAAACCATTGATTAATTATTCAATTATTAACTATTGGATAACCAAACTAATTTGTTATCGATTTTCCATCGATTACAGATTAGTTTTTAGATTTGTAATTTTTTTTAAAGGCACAACACACGTTGGACCATTCAGGTTAATTTTCACGTCAAAAATGGCGTGAACACTGGATAAATATGATCGGCCTATATTGTAGGAACATTAAACTACTGCTCAGAAAAGTCGAACGATAAGCATACATCTATCAATCTATATCTACGGGTAGAACATTTAAATTGCGACATTTTTGTTTTCAAATACATCAAAATTGAGTTTGAAGAAGAAGGAAAAAAAACCACTTCGGTTTTGATTCATTTTTATTTGAATGCCATATTAATTATTCTGCATTACTCAATGACAGTGTGAGAATTCACACATCTCGCAACACATTTCCATTCGGCTCGCGACCTTCCCTGTGGGTCCACGTGTGTGCCTGAATCCGCGCCGCTCTCAGCCATGTCCACTATGGCGCTAGTGAGCGCATCATCATCAGTGCTGTACAGCCTTGGCCGCCTGGTGGCGCTAGCTCCGTAACATACAATACTTATCTCCGGGGTGATTTTTGTCGGGATGGCGGCGGCCGGTGTAGAGGCCGTGGGCAGATGCTTGGAAGAATCGTCGGATAGCGAACCGGAGCAAGAACCGGGGTCCCCGCAGAAATTAATCCGCAAAGTGTCCACGTCCGGCCAGATCAGAAGCAAGGTAGCTCGTTTTCAAAAGCGAACTGTAAAGTAACTGCTGCTGCTACACTTTCGCGAGCGCGGGCAGCTCGCGCCGCTGCTGCTAGGCCGGCGAGACGCCGCGCGCTCTCTTTCCCCACGTAGCCGCTCTCTCGTCAGGCATGCTCACATCCAGCGCATGAAACGTGCTGGCTTCGGCTATTGGCACCCGCGAGCCATTATAACGGTTTCGCGTGGATTAGCGGTTAATTTGTTCCAATTGCACAATTGCACCCAGAGTTGATGAACGGATCACGAGATGGCTAGATCGCTAGCTATGTTTTTAATTGCTTGCATATTGTGTAATTTAGCTAGCTAGCGTGTTTGCAATAAGTAACATTACTAATGGTAACTGGCAAAGAGTTTTCTTAGCGACACTTTTCTGTGCGTGCTTTGTTTTTCTTCTTAGGATAATGCGTATCCTGTAGTCAAACTGGCTAAATTACCACCAACTAACGTTAGCTACGTAGCTGGTCTGATGGCTCCACATTTAAACGCATAGTCTGATTTGCTATTTTATTTTTATTTTTATTAGTTGTATCGACAACTTGTTTCTGAAGTCAGCTCGCTAACTATCTAGTACGTTTAAAAGGTAATCGTCATAACACGGACATAATCATTTAATTTTCGTTGAGCATAGGTAATATGAGCATTGGAACAGTGAGAAATCGAGTCGTGTACTATCAACAATATTTTCACTGGGCTAGACAGATGGTATTTGTGGCCCCTGGGTATATTAGAGAGATAGTGGTGTCCTCTGAGAGTAATTTTGCAGGATCAGCAGTAATGTTAACACCAGGAAAAGTGTCATTGCTGTGTGAACCGGCGATGTAATGTAAAATGATTTGAATCCCCAATGTTTCTCTAACGTTACGTTGATGTAATAAACATCGCCGTAACACGGTCAAAGGTTGTATTATCCTGATGTTTGCAACTAGAGACATTGCTTAATAATCCAGTCGCCAGCTGACATGACCTCTTTGGATTGTATTCCATGGTTCTGCAAATGTTTAGCATGAATGACCACCTGCTTGATAAATATTATATTTACATTTTTACATTTTAGGCATTTAGCAGACGCTCTTATCCAGAGTGACTTACACAGTTTACATTTCTTAACATACAATCAATTTATACAGCTGGATATTTTACTGAAGCAATTCAGGTTAAGTACCTTGCTCAAGGGTACAACGGCAAATGTGTCCCACCTGGGAATTGAACCAGCAACCTCTGAGTTACAAGCCCAGTTCTCTAACCATTATACTACATGCCGCCCTACATGCCATAAATATAGTCGTGGTTGACCCTTCAGAGGCAAGCGTCCTACATTACGGCTATACTGGTGTCATCCATGTTTGGGATAGACAAATTCCAGTTATAGGGAATGGGAAACATGCTTGTACTTTACGTGCAATGTTATTTATTTGCAACCGAGATTCCAATCTGTAACCCTGTACCAGCAAGTCAAGGCCCTCATCTTTCAATATACACAGAAACAAGCTTCTCGATTTGTTTTGTATGCACAGAAGATTACATGCATTGAATAACTCGTAGGGCTACCAGCAGTTCAGAATTGATATTTACATCACAGAAGAGTGCCTGATCATTTCTGTGCTTGCAAAATACAGTTGATGTTCTGCTTTCAGGTCTTTGCATCGCTACAAAGTATTCTAGAAATCAGTTAATACATTGGAGTATATGTTAAATATTGTTATATATATTAAGTGGTGGAACACACAACAATGCCACAATGTGGTTGATTCAGTAAGCCATATAAGTAATTTACAGCATTTTTTTATTTTTCATTTTAGGCATTTAGCAGACGCTCTTATCCAGAGCAACTTACACAGTTTACATTTCTTTACATACAATCCATTCATACAGCTGGATATTTTACTGAAACAATTCAGGTTAAGTACCTTGCTCAAGGGTGCAACGGCAGTGCTCCACCTGGGAATCGAACCAGCAACCTCTGAGTTACAAGCCCAGTTCCCTAACCATTACACTACACTGCGGCCTTACTGTTGAGGGCAGCTTGCTTTGTGAAGAAAAAAGGGATTGCCCTGTCCCCTTTGGCTGTGTCAAACATCTTCCTATTGGATGTAATATAATAATATTATAATGTATATGCCATTTAGGAGACACTTTTATCCAGTAGTGAATGCATACATTTTTCAGTATATGTGGTCCCAATGGGAATCGAACCCACAGCCTAAGTGTTGTCAACACCATGCTCAACCTACTGAGCCACACAGATGTGCACGTCTCACTGGCGTAAACCAGTATCACAGAATTTATGCATTTTATATGTTAAATCTTAAAATTGTATTGATTAAGTGCTGTGTTTGAGTTACAGACGGTGGCAGTTTTAAAACATTCTTTTTACATTAAATTCAGTTTTTTGTTGGAGACTGCTAAACTTAAATACTTCTTATCCATATTTTCTTTTTATTCCCCAAGTTGGAATCCACAATTATAATTAGGCAGGCAGTGTGGTATAATGGTTAGGGAACTGGGCTTGTAAAGTTAAGGTTGCAGGTTCAATCCCCAGGTGGGACACTGCCACTGAATTGCTTCAGTTAATATCCAGCTGTATAAATGGATTGTAAAGAAATGTGAACTGTAAGTTGCTCTGGATAAGAGCATCTGCTAAATGCCTGTAATGCAATGTAATTACAAGTCTGTCCAGTGGTGCAACACACTGTCAGTGCCGGAGAGCGCACACTGACCCTCATGTCCCCTAAAGTGCACACGGCCGGCCACCACTTTTTTCACTCCACAGTAAACCAGCGATTGATTGAGTTGTGCAGTTATTGTGCCTCAGGATTGCACAACTCGCACAGCTGCTGCCAGATCAACTGCAGTCGCTGCTATTGTGCAACGAGGTGTGAAGTGGCATTAAAGTGGTTCTGTGTGGCTCAGTGGGTAGAGCGTGGCGTTGGCAACGCTTAGGTTGTGGGTTTGATTCCCACTGGGACCGCATATACTGAAAATGTATACATTCACTACTGTAAGTCGCTTTGGATAAAAGCGTCCGCTAAATGGCGTATGTTATATTATTATTATAGGTGGGGACATCACTCCCTACTAAAACCCTCCCTCCCTTGGATGATATGGCCAATTATGGATGGCCCACAAGTTGGCACGGTCGTGATTCGTATGCGAGCCATGGGCACTGAGCTAATTCTTGAGCTGGATATGCCACCCAGGGGGCCCCATGAAGGCAGTGAGCTTTTGAGTTCCAGATGGTAATCACGATGATGCAAGTGGTGAAAACACTGTGTGTGTGTGTGTTGCAGATGATTGTAGGCATTAGGGATGTAATCGGTTATTGAGTAAATATTTAAACGATAAGCTGTACAGCTTTGTGGTGGTATGTTAAGTAAGTTGGTTTCTTAAATTTGAGTACAACTTCATTGTTTGCCTGTGGGTGGATGGCAGTTAGTTGTGTATTAATTGGGCTACTTAATTTCTTGAATTAGCTACATGCAACAGCTTTTTTGAGTGAAAGGACATGTGTAAATATTTAAACGATAAGCTGTACAGCTTTGTGGTGGTATGTTAAGTAAATTGGTTTCTTAAATTTGAGTACAACTTCATTGTTTGCCTGTGGGTGGATGGCAGTTAGTTGTGTATTAATTGGGCTACTTACTTACTTGAATTAGCTACATGCAACAGCTTTTTTGAGTGAAAGGACATGTGTACCGGTAACTGGCAAAAGTTGGAGTTCGAGTCCGTCGAGATCGAGATCTTCACAGAGAGAGATTACTATGTTTGGGTTGCAGTGCACGAACCCCTTATTGCACCTATGAATACAGGTTTGCGAATGAAGTGGTGCTAAGAACACAGGCAGTGGTCTACTGAACAGTTGAAAAAAACCCCACCTACTATGAAAAAACCATTGCAAACTAATAAACCAGCTATTTGACTCCATTTCTTATTTATTTGCTTTTTTTCCATCTAATGAAAAACTCGTTTAAGCCAACATTTAGATACGTTCCTTCATGAATCGCTGTGCAGTACTGGTGTTCGCTGGTGTTCAGGTTGCATTCAGGCTTTTCCTTACATTGGCTCTCTTTCCCCCTGCAGACAATCCTGAAGGAGGGTAAACTAATGAAGCAGACCAACTCTTTCCAGCGCTGGAAGAGACGCTACTTCAAACTGCGTGGGAGGACGCTGTACTACGCCCAGACTGCCAAGGTGTGTGTGTGTGTGTGTGTGTGTGTGTGTGCGCACAAGTTCTGTGTGCTGAAGCTACCAAGGTATGTGCGAGCGTATATACTGGAGTGGGCTTTAGACTGTACCTGGATTATGGAGCAGGCTAGCCCCCTATTCCGTTCCACCAAGACTAGGACACTGAGACTATGCAGAGAACCATTCATTTATGACTTGGGGACTGAGAGAATTTGCTGTACCATCTCTTTAATACTGCAGGGACTGTGAGTATTTTGTGTTCTGTTCCTTTTAGAATAGGGAATTAAGTGTTTTGAGTGTGCTGTGTGGGACAGATAGTACTGAGCATACCGTAACTTTAAGACATGGGGACGATGGCCAAACTAGCAGTGGCCATTGTAGAGAGACAACAGATAGTCACCTGCCAGAGGTTTTCAGGTTAAGGTTTATGGCGAGAATGAGTTCTGAAAACGGTCAGTAAAATTACTTGCTGCTTTCTAGAGACAGGTTTTTTTTTTTTCTTTCATTGTAACGTTTCAGTCCATCATCTTTGATGAAGTGGACCTGACCGATGCAAGTGTGGCTGAATCCAGCACAAAGAATATCAACAACAGCTTCACTGTAAGTCCCCTTCTCAAACTCCTTCATGTGAATGTGTTGACTATAAAGTGTGTTACTGTCAGACAGTGAGTGTATATAGTCCCGACTGTATATAGTGTGTTAGTGTTAGACAGTGAGAGTGTATATAGTCCCTATTAAATAAATCCAATTTGTGGAATCTCAATGGACTGGCAATTTTTCAGGACTAATTGTTATTTTACTGTCATTCAGGATGGACGTATTATATCTGCCCGCAATGGGACTGCTCAGGACGAGCAAAATTGTAACTACAGAAGTAGGATTGTTTTTTGGCTTGTGTTTGCATTCTTTCATTTCTGAATGGAAGAGAAAGTCATGTAAATATTGCTGCAAGCAGCCATTAAGGCCTCGATGTAATCGATTCCACCTCATGTCACCCACAGCCACCACATATCAGATGGCACAAAACTGCTCATCTAGGAGAGGATGATAACAGTTATCACTTTTTCTTTTTGCATTTGCATATTATTGGCAAATACAATATATATTGATTGGCTTACCGCAGTCATATTTTTTGCATTGCAACATTGTTTTGATGACTTTTAAGAGAAATGTCAAAATAACAATTGAGAGAACTTTGCATGCCAGTACAATAAATCGATCTCCTATGAGCTGCTGTTAAATCATGATTCAAATGGCTGACCTCATAAATGTCAAGTGCATGATCAATGTGTGGATACAGATATGTGTATGCATGTTACTTTTTGTATGTTTGAACCATTAAAAACCTGGAAAATTGCAACTTATGGCACCAGCATGAGCTTCCGTATGTCCCTCGCATCTCCAGTTGACTCGGGGGTGCCTGATCCAAATTGCGGTTGGAGCACCTTTACAAAAATGGCAGTTAATCTCCCTGTTACTTCCAACTACCCTATTACATTGACTCATCAGGTCTCAAAGATCTTGGCATTCAGACAAATAAATGCTGTGATTCCCAAGTCCCATAGGTTGAAAACTTTGTGTTTGATTTTTGTACGTCAGAAGTTTGTGAAAGCGCTTGCAGTTTGAAGGTGGCACTGAAGGTGCTCATTTCCTGTTGGTTTATGCATTTAAGAAAATCTCCTATTTTTGTAAAGTAGAGGTATATGTTCTGTACAACAAAAGTCCAAACTGTTCTGAATTCAACAACATAAGCATTCTATTTTTCAAAGCATGCGGTCTCCCTGATAAAGTGTGTGATGGGCGGTGTTCCAGGCTGGCGCGGTACGTTGTGTTAAAAACATCTTCCCTTCTTTAGTCTTTGGTCTTTGAGTCCCTTGTAAGCTCATTTATTCACAAATGGGGTCTTTGGAAAACTTTGAAAATTGTCCATTGAAGGTCCATGAAAGGTCATTGAAAGGTCATTGAAAAGTCCTTGAATTTTGTATTGGAAACACTTTAAGAACCCTGAATAGAGGCTTTGTAAACAGACTGCCCTAGGGAGTGTGTAAACAGACTGTGCCCCAGGGAGTGTGTAAACAGACTGTGCCCTAGGGAGTGTGTAAACAGACTGCCCTAGGGAGTGTGTAAACAGACTGGGTGAAGGTGTATACACTCGGTGTGAGTGTGTAAATATTGTCAGAGCGAGTGTTTAAATGGACTGTGTCTCAGATAGTCCATAAGCTGACTATTATCTGAGTGAGTGTGTAAACGGATGGTGATCCGAGTGAGTTTGTGAGCAAACATTGTTTTGGAGAGTGTGTAAACCGTGTGTCTGTGCCTAAGTCGACCGGGTGAGTGTGTAAACACTGTCAGGGTAAGCAACACTAAGCGAGCGTGCGAAGCAGCCTTTGTCGGTATGTGTTCGAGCGCTGCCTGAGTGAACATGTAAATAGAGAATGACCCAGTGATGTAACTGGAATAATAATTAGAATAATTTATGATTAAGTGAAAAAAAGATATTTCATGCCAAGGAAGTTGCTTTGGGGTGTATCTTCTCTTGGCCGCAGAGTCTCTATTTGGACCTGTTGAGTAATGGGGAATAGTCTGAAGCAGGATCTCTATTTAGACCGGCGGAGGAGGAGCAGTTTCCTTTGTTTAGAACATCTCAAGTGCCCTTATCAGTCTCCCGTGCAGCAGTTCTGCTGCTCTGGGCTCCAGCAGTGCTGTCTGCTGCTCTGGGCTCCAGCAGTGCGTTCTGCTGCTCTGGGCTCCAGCAGTGCTGTCTGTGCCGGCTGCCTGTCTCTGGCGTGGCGCAGGGCTTGCGGGTACTCAGGCAGCAGGTCAGTGCCTCTGATCTCTGTAGATCAGTGGTCGGTCAGTCCCTTTTGGCTGTTCCAGGGTCCTCAGACCCCCCCCCCCCCCAGCCCCAGCCCCCTGCCCCCGCTCGGGTTGGCGTGACGGCAGGAAGTTTATCTGAGTCACTGCGGCGGGTGAGGGAGGGGTTTAGCCCACAGTGCTGCTCAGAGCACAGCAATCTGCGTCTCTGGCAGGACGGCGCTTATGTGTGGAATGTAGAGAGTGTAGCCACAGTCTGTTCCGTTTCTCTCCCGGAGAAGAGGGACCTAACTGCCAGAGCCGAGACGGAAAACAGCCTCACTATCCTAAGCAAGAGGGATACCAGTCCTGTTCCACACGTGGGGAGAGATACCAGCCTTTCTGCTACACCCGTGGAAGAGACCAGCTTTTCCGCCAGACTTCGGAGAGACCGGCCTTTTCGCCCCTCTGCCAGGAAGGATACCCGCCTCTCTGCTACACCTGCGATAGCCTGCCCGACCTTTCTACCCCGGCTGAAAGAGATACCAGCCAAGGCATCTTCTTTTTTTGTTGTCTGGCCCGGAAAGACACCCGTCATTCAGCTGCAGGAGCCTGAGGGGAGAGCGAGAAACAGAGGGAGAGAGAGAGAGAGAGAGAGAGAGAGGCCAGATTGCTCTGGAAGTAAGGTTGAAAAATGTCTGGAATGGGACTGGGAGGGGTTTTTAAATACTTGTTGGGTTTTAGGGCTGATGCACTGCGTATATGTTGTAGCATGTTTGTGTATGTCAGTGCCGTACGCTGGTTTGGCGGTGGCGTGCGGTGCAGGGTTAACCCGGGTCACGTCCGAAGGCCTCTCAGGTACAGCGATCCATGTGACACAGGCGGAACCCGGTTAGTGTGTGTGACTATATGTAACATTAAAGCTGGATCAGATTCAGCGCCTGTCCTGTTGTTTGGCTGTAACGTAACACTGTTGTCTCTTGGAAGGGCAGCATATCGGTGTGAAACTGGATCTGTGGTGGCAACTCCTGTAAGTGTTATAGAATTTATATGTAAGTGATCAGAGTAATATCATATTATTCCCAAAGAATGGAATTCATTTCCCTTCATGCTGACACTTAAGAGGGATAAAGGAACATGAATTTGTGT